>CM069140.1:6617607-7100107 GCA_035221665.1 Okamejei kenojei | reverse complement strand
GTGCTGGCTCGAAAGGCCGCATGGCCTACTCCTTCAACTAATTTCTATGCTTCTATTCCCCTACCCTGGGGAGTAAAGACTGAATATCCACCCTACCCAAGCCCCTTATGTTTTTATATGTTTAAGGTAATCTTTCAGTCTCCTACACAGAGGAGAAATTCCAGTCCAGGTAGTATCCTGTTGAATCTCTTCAGCACCATCTCCAACTTAATGACATCCCTCCTATAGCTGGGCAACCAGAACAACACATAGTACAACAGGAGTGATCCCACCCTCACCTTCTAACGTTGTAAAATGATGCCCCAACATGATCACCATAGGTTTGACAAAAACCTGGAGCAGGGGTGGGGAACCTTTTCATGTTGGAAGGCCGCATTAAGTTAGCTGTAAACTAATAAGGCCGCATCTAAAAAACTTCCATTAGAGATACTTCAAAATGTACATTTTGTCAAAATAATCCTCATGACTTACTAATGTAAGCATAGAAACATAGAAAATGAAACATATAAGAGGCTTGGACATACCAGAGGCAGGAAACATGTTCCTGATGTTGGGGGAGCCCAGAACCAGGGGTCACAGTTTAAGAATAAGGGGTAAGCCATTTAGAACGGCGACGAGGAAACACTTTTTCTCAGAGAGTGGCGAGTCTGTGGAATTCTCTGCCTCAGAGGGCAGTGGAAGCCGGTTCTCTGGATGTTTTCAAGAGAGAGCTAGATAGGGCTCTTAAAAATAGCTGAATCAGGGGATATGGGGAGAAGGCAGGAACGGGGTACTGATTGGGGATGATCAGCCATGATCACATTGAATGACGGTGCTGGCTCGAAGGGCCGAATGGCCTAATCCTGCACCTATTGTCTATTGTGTATTGTCTATTGTTTTAGTTGTGGCCGTCAGTCGGGGAGGATTATTTCGTTGAATCTTCTTTTACTCTTTGTTATTTTAAATACGTTCATTTTAAGATTTAAATAAAAATAATAAAAGACAAACAAAAACATATTAATAAGCATTGAAGGTAGACAAAAATGCTGGAGAAACTCAGTGGGTGAGGCAGCATCTATGGAGCGAAGGAAATAGGCGACGTTTCGGGTCGAGACCCTTCTTCAGACCTGAATAAGGGTCTCCACCCGAAACGTTGCCTATTTCCTTCGATCCATAGATGCTGCCTCACCCGCTGAGTTTCTCCAGCATTTTTGTCTACCTTCAATTTTCCAGCATCTGCAGTTCCTTCTTAAATAAAAATAAAAGGATTTGTTCTGTAAAATTTGGATTTGTTCAAAAGACCTCAAGGCCGCAGGTTCCCCACCCCTGACCTGGAGTAACTCAGCGGGTCGAGACCCTCCTTCAGACTGAGAGTCAGGGAAAGGGAAACGAGAGATAGAGGCGGCGATGAAGAGAGATATAGAACAAATGGATGAACGAGATGCATAAACGTAATGATGATAAAGGACACAGGCAATTTTTTGCTATGTGCTGGGTGAGAACGAGTGCAGACAATGAGACTCAACAAGACAACTTTGAAGCTGGTATGACTTGGGTGGGGGAGGGATGGAGAGGGAATGCTGCCCGTGAAATATGAGAGTGAAATATGTTCCTCCAATTCGCATTGGGCCTCTCTCTTACAAAGGAGGAAGCCCAGGACAGAAAGGTCAGGTGGGAATGGGAAGGGGAATTAAAAGTGTTTGGCAACCGGGAGAACACTTAGGTCTAAACGGACTGAGTCCGAGGATATTTACGTTCTGCACGGCAAGCATGCAAAGCATGAAAAACACTTTTCCATTTCCCAACAGAATTTCAGATAAATCAGGGAATAACCAGCCTCCCTTTCATTTACTCCACTTAAACCTCACACCGCCTCGGCAAGGCCAGCAGCATCATCAAGGACAAATCAAACCTGGCCACTCCCTCTTCGCCCCTCTCCCATCAGGCAAAAGGCAGAGAAGTGGGAAAATGCACACCTCCAGATTCAGGGACAGTTTCTTCCCCGCTCTTATCAGGCAACTGAATCATCCTACTACCATCTACCTCTTTGGTGACCCTCGGACTCTTCTTGATCGGACTCTGCTGGCTTTACCTTGCACTGAACATTATTCCCTTGTCATGTAAATGGCTCGATTGTAATCGTGTATTGTCTTTCTGCTCGCTGGATGGCACGCAACAAAAAGCTTCTCACTGTACCCCGGTACACATCACAATACACTAAACTGATCACCACCACCAGAGCTGGCTAGAAAGATAAAACCCCAAGATTATGGCAGATGGACTTTTTGAAATAATTTATTTGATAAATATGATGGATCAATATTAATTCAATCAACCTGCCCGACAAATACAAAAGAATGGGTTCTATGATAAAACTGTCAGTGGATGAAGATACTAGATGTTTGAATCGGGAACAGCAAACAAAGCACTGGAGGAACTCAGCTGGTCAAACAGCAACCTGTGATGCAGGGTCTCAACCCAAAATGCCAACTCACACCACTTGCCTCCGCTGTGTGACCTGACCCGCTGAATTCTTCCAGCATTCTGTGTTTGTTCCCGACAACACACCATGGTCACACCTTCACCAGGAATACACGCACAAAAAGCTGGAGTAACTCAGCGGGTCAGACAGCATCTCTGGAGAAAAGGGATAGGTGATTTTTCGGGTCGAGACCCTTCTTCAGACAGAGTCAGGGGAAAGGGAAACGAGAGATATAGGCGATGATATCGAGAGATATAGAACAAATGAATGAAAGATATGCAAAAAAAGTAACAATGATAAAGGAAACAGGCCATTGTTACCTGTGGGCTAGGTGAAAATGAGTTACCGACAATGAGACTCAACAGGACAACTCTAAGGCTAGTACGAATTAGGTGAGGGAGAAACAGGGAGAGAGGGAATGCAAGGGTTACGGAGTTAGAGAAATCAATATTCATGCCTCTGGGTTGTGTGCTGCCCAAGTGAAATATGAGGTGCTGTTCCCTTCACCAGGAAGGTTGGGCTAGTCTTGATGAAACAAAGGAGCATTGAAAATCCCATCACATAACTTTCATGGTGCACTCTAGGTTTTGAAGTCACTTGAGTGCACTTACCATGATGATGAAGATGACGGGCCCAACAAAGGCCCAGATGGCTCCATTGTGGACGTTGAGCCAGCAGTAGCGATCAGCGATGTACTTGTCATGCGCCGCTGCCAGAGTGATGGTCACTATTAGAACCGGAATACCTGCAATCAAAGCGCAAACCCTCGTCTTCAATAATGGCAGGCGTGAGCAAGTTCTAAAGATTACTGTCAACCAGTGGATTGTCATGAGATGATGGTAATTGTCCTTCCATAACCTAGGGTACCGTTTGATTTACCTCTACCCCATAGTGAACATTGGACGTTGTCTAAGGAACTGATGCAAGAAGTTGGACAAGCGAGGACAGGCCTAGTCACCGTGGGAAAGTTCAGAAGATCAAAAGATCACAAGTCTTTTAGGAGCAGAATTAGGCCATTTGGTACATCGTCTATTCCGCCATGCAATCGTGGCTGATGTATCTCTCGCTCCTAACCCCATTGGCTTCTCCGCAGAACAGGAATCTATCTAATCTCTTCTTTCCAAACTTTGCCCTCCACACCCTTCTGTGCAGAGAAGATTCACCACTCTTTGATGAAAGATCCTTTAAAGCTAGGACTCTCCCAGGCTAGTCACGTTCCGTGGGACAAAATTGCTGAGAGAGTAATCTTCCCCTTTCATATTGAGTTTGAACTGATTGCATGTATGTATGGTATATCTGATCTGTTTAGACAGTATTAAAAAAAGCTTTCACTGTAGGGACACGTGACAACAACCTGTAATTACAGAGCATACTCTGTAATTTTACCTATAAATTCTGTACATTCCCTACATGTTAATGAACATAACGTGGGTATACAAAAGAAAATGATCAGACACATTCAGGTTACCTTTACCATGGATTTGCTGCAAGTCTATGCACTGTGTATGGCTCGATTGCAATCATGTATTGTCTTTCTGCTGGCTGGTTAGCACGCAACAAAAGCTTTTCACTGTACCTCAGTACACAAGACAATAATAAACGAAACTAAGTCTGTGTCCAAATTTCCTTCTCATATATTCAGCGATGACAGGATAGTGTATCTATCGATCATTCCATTTACTGAAGGAGTTTCAGGAACTTGGATTTGGTTATATCTCATAGACATACAACACAACACAGGCTCCTTTGGTCCACTTGGCCCATGATGATAGGCCCATGCCTACCTACGCTGATCCGCTTTGCCTACCTTTACCCCATATCACACTATGCCTTTCCTCTTGGATGCCTTTCCAACGTTGCAATTGTATCATCTTCCACCACCTCCTCTCGGGCAGCTCCTTGGGATACCACAATCCTCTGGGTGGAAACTCACCCCTCAGATCTCCTCTACTCCTCACACTCACTTCAAGCAGTTTCTTCCCAACCGAATCATCCCACCACAAGCAAAGAGCAGTGCTGAACTACTATCTACCTCATTAGTGACTCTTGGACTATCCTTGATCGGACTTTGCTGGCTTTACCTTGCACTAAACATTACTCCCTTGTCATGTTATCTGTACACCGGCTCGATTGTAATCATGTATTGTCTTTCTGCTGACCGGTTAGCACGCAACAACCTCGGTACACGTGACAAGGAACTAGACTGAAACTGAAACTTCTGCTCTGGAGGACCAGACACCCCTGCCCGGCAACCAGTCCTCTCCGTGCCCCATGTAGCTTTGTGACGGTCAACGGGGATCACATTTCTCTGAAAACTCTTGGAAATCTCTCGCAACATCAACACTGAACAATTAAATTGAATGCGACCCAGTTGGAGAGAGAATTTAAGCATCCATCCATCAAGCTTTGACTCATTCTCAATCAGATAGTATACCGTCTTCTCTTTGGAAAAAGTAATTTGTACAAATTGGTCTGCTCTTGATCAGAGTAGATTCCATATCTGCACTAAACCCGGCATCCAGTTTCATCGGCAACCTCAGGAAGTGCAACGCTTCCTTGTTCACACAGAGGGTGATGGGTGTATGGAACGAGCTGCCAGAGGAGGTAGTTGAAGTTGGGACTATCCCATCGCTTAAGAAACAACAGGTACATGGATAGGACAGGTTTGGAGGGATATGGGCCTAGGGTAGCTGGGACATTGTTGGCCGGTGTGGGCGAGTTGGGTCGAAGGGCCCGTTTCCACACTGTATTAATCTATGACTCTATGTACCCACCTTCTCCCCCCTACATCCAGGCAGCCGAACAGTCGTACAGCGACCCATTTTCACTTCATGAGATTTCGTGTTCACACTGTGTTCTCTTCTACAAATGCCAATTAACTAATCGGTTAGTGGAGCACCTGTATTCCGTTCCAGAGAGTGCCCTCCTGCTATGTGCCATTTTAATTCACCATGCCAGGCCCACTCTATTCTGTCTCCGGGCCCAGCCCTGTGTCAATGAGTCATAGGCACATAGAAAATAGGTGCAGGAGTAGGCATTCGGCCCTTCCACCCAGCACCGCCATTCAATGTGATCATGGACTATCATTCATAATCAGTACCCCGTTCCTGCTTTCTCCCCACATCCCTTGATTCCGTTAGCCCTAAGAGCTATATCTAACTCTCTCTTGAATACATCCAGTGAGTTGGCCTCCACGACCTTCTATTGCAGAGAATTCCAGATTCACAACACTCTGGGTGATTAAAAAAAAAATATATATATATATATCAACTGCAATGCACGATTCACATTTTGAACAATCCAGTGTAATGGGTGTAAAGTGTATAAAATCACGAGAGGGATAGAGTCTTTTGCCCAGAGTAGGATAATCGAGGACCAGAGGACACAGGTTTAAGGTGAAGGGAAAAAGATTTAATAGGAATTTGAGGGGTAACTTTTTCCACACAAAGGGTGGTAGGTGTATGGAACAAGCTGCTAGAGGTGATAGATGAGGCAGGAATTACGTTTAAGGAAGGTACATGAATAGGGCAGGTTTGGAGGGATATGAACCAAATGCTGGCAGGTGGGACATGTGGGCAAGTTGGGCCAAAGGGCCTGTTTCCACACTGTATTACTCTATGCCTCGAAGTTGGAAAACTTTGCTACACATGTTTTGAGTAACGTACCCCATCCGATGAAATAATAATATTTCATCCTCCGCTCTTCACTCAAGTTGACGGTGACGACTTTACTCCAGAGAAGCAGCCCTTCCACCATCATCCATGCAAATGCGGCCATGAAGAACAAATGCAGAAGAGCAGTGACTGCCGTACAAGCAGTCTGGAAAAAGATGCAACTGGTTAGGTTTCTCATTAAAGGAGAGCGGCTTTAGGATAGGAAACATGGAAGTGTAGGAATGGAGGGATATGGATCTCATGCAGACAAATGAGATCAGTTTAACTTGACACTGTGTTTGGCACAGAGATTGTGGGCTAAAGGGCCCGTTCCTGTGCTGTCCGCACTATGTTCTATGTTCGTAACTGCAGAACAAGCTGGAGGCTCAGTTCATCAGGAGGTTACAGGGTGACTACGGCAGAGTCTGACCCCATGGCAGGGTACAGGCCGAACTCCGGGACCATCGCTGGCAACGGAGCTTCTCCCCGGATCAGCTCAATGCCTTTTACACCCGTATAGAACAGTCAAACAAAGTTCATCCACCGCGCATCCCCCCCCCCCCCACCCCCGTGATCCCACGACACACGGGTTACCCAAAATTATATGGCAAAGTATTAATAACATCAGCAACAGCGCTGTGGACAAATTAAGACACAGAGTGCTGGAGTAACTCAGCGGGCCAGGCAGTATCTGTGGAGAACATGGATAGGTGACGTTTCACAGAGTGCTGGAGTAACTCAGCGGGTCAGGCAGCATCTGTGGAGAACATGGATAGGCGACCAGGACAAATTGATCCACATAATATCGTGGTGGTGACCAAAATATGAAATGCCTTGCACATACCCATGCTTGAAGGCCCTCTAAGACCAGTAGGGGTATAGAAGGCTCGACATACCTTACTGTCTGTTGCCGAGTCACTGCTCAGTAACACCATCTGTGCTGCAATCAGAGCCACAAACAGGTTTTTGTGAATGGAAGTGCGGTCAGACTTTGGAATACTGGAGATTAAAACAGACACAAATTACACTCAGTTGCCATTTTTGTTGCCTGAAGTAAATTATCTGAATGACTCCAATCCTATCATGTGATGAGAACACGCGCTCGTTTCAACGTACAACAAATCAGCAGAAATTATTGAGGTGGGTGGCATGGTGGCACAGCGGTAGAGTTGCTGCCTTACAGCGCCAGAGACCCAGGTTCGATCCTGACTACGGGTACTGTCTGTACGGAGTTTGTACATTCCCCCCGTGGCCCGCATGTGGTTTTCTCCGAGATCTTTGGAATCCTCCCACACTCCGAAGACGTACAGGTTTGTAGGTTAATTGGCTTGGTGTAGATATAAATTGCCCCCAGTGCGTGTCGTGTATTGTTGACATGTGGGGATCGCTGGTCGGAGTGGACTCGGTGGGCCGAAGGGCCTGTTACGGTGCTGTATCTCTAAACTAAACTACCCACAAAAAATAAACCTAGTCAAATACTTACTCCAGTACAGTGAAAAGAATCAAAGTGACCACCAGGGCACAGAGCGAGGCTCCAGATCCAATGAAGGTCAGTTTGTTTAAAACCGTCTCAGTCTCCACACCCCACTGTACAGAACACAAGAAGAGTATAAATATTCTATAAACTGTTAATTTAAAGAAATATGATGTTGTGGTCACCGATTTAGAGTTTTTTAATATTCCATATCATCCACACAGAGATAAATACACAAAGAATGTCAATTCCCAGTCACCCCATCCTCGCCCCTCTTCCTTCAGGCAAGAGGTACAGAAGTGTGAAAACGCACACCTCCAGATTCAGGGACAGTTTCCTCCCAGCTGTTATCAGGCAGCTGAACCACTCTACCACTAACATTCCATCTTCCTCATTGGAGACCTTTGAACTAGACAATAGACAATAGGTGCAGGAGTAGGCCATTCGGCCCTTCGAGCCAGCACCACCATTCAATGTGATCATGGCTGATCATCCTCAATCAGTACCCCACTTCTGCCTTCTCCCCGTATCCCCTGACTCTGCTATTTTTAAGTCCTATCTAGCTCTCTCTTGAAAGCATCCAGAGAACCGGCCTCCACCGCCCTCTGAGGCAGAGAATTCCGCAGACTCACCACTCTCTGTGAGAAAAAGTATTTCCTCGTCTCCGTTCTAAATGACTTACTCCTTATTCTTAAACTGTGGCCCCTGGTTCTGGACTCCCCCAACATCGGGAACATGTTTCCTGCCTCTAGCGTGTCCAAGCCCTTAACAATCTTATATGTTTCAACGAGGTCCCCTCTCTAATCAGACTTTATCTTGCACTGAATGTTGTACACTTTATCCTGTATCTGAGCACTCTGGACGGTTTGATTGTCATCATGTGAAGTCTTTTCTTTGACAGGATAGCATACAACAAAAAGCTTTTCTCTGTACCTCGGTACACATGACAGTAATAGACTAAACTAAACCAGCACACATGTCCTTTTAATCACAATTGTGCCCCTTGTGACATGGTAAATGGGAGGATAGCAGAGACTGACACACACACGCTATCCCATTGTTCTACATCCCCTGAAGGACCTCAAGATTCACACTCTGCTAAATCCTTGACAAGCATCTCCCACTTCGCTTGGCGGGCTGGATGATTACGGGAAAAAAAATCCGCCTGCGGGCCGGATGATTCCGGATACGGGCCGCATTCGGCCCGGGGGCCGCAGGTTGACAACCCCTGCCTTAAACCAATGTTCTCTGATCCTGGATTCAAATGATACTAATATGTGTAAGTGCCTCGTAAACTGTGGCATTCACACAATGTGCCAACTTTTTAAAAAAAATTAAGCCCATAACAAATAATTTGGAAGCATTAAAATACCTGAAATATTGGTGTAGATTTACTGTGAAAGATTTCATGATGAGTGCAAGGAAATCAGACGTCAGAAATAAAAAATCCACTCATTGTTCTAAAATCAATCGATGTGTGTAGATAAACTGGAGCTGTCAACATAGTTCATCCTCAAAACTTTATTAAATGTGGAAAGTGCAGCTTTACATCGTGCAGCAAACATTTTCATTCACATTTGCCACGTTCAGTCGCTATGTCACCAACAAAGACCTCGGTGTGAAATATGTGGAACTGACGCTACCGGTTACATTGGACCTCCAGGACTCATGCGAGACGGTAAAAGTCTCTGCTGCCAAATCACCAACGACAAAGAGGGACAAAGCTGAGCGCCGTTTCCAAAGCGTAAAGGCGTTCCTAACCAGAACTATCACACAGAAATCCCAACCTCTGTGCAGTACAGACCGATTAACACCTTTTTTAAATTATGGTTCATTGGAGCAGAATGTCTGAGGAAAGACATTCTTGCCAATAGAGGGAGTACAGAGAAGGTTCACCAGACTAATTCCTGGGATGTCAGGATTTTCATATGAAGAAAGACTGGATAGACTTGGCTTGTACTCGCTAGAATTTAGAAGATTGAGGGGGGATCTCATAGAAACTTACAAAATTCTTAAGGGGTTGGACAGGCTAGATGCAGGAAGATTGTTCCCGATGTTGGGGAAGTCCAGAACAAGGGGTCACAATTTAAGGATAAGGGGGAAGTCTTTTAGGACCGAGATGAGAAAAAAAATTCACACAGAGAGTGGTGAATCTGTGGAATTCTCTGCCACAGAAGGTAGTTGAGGCCAGTTCATTGGCTATATTTAAGAGGGAGTTAGATGTGGCCCTTGTGGCTAAAGGGATCAGGGGGTATGGAGAGAAGGCAGGTACAGGATACTGAGTTGGATGATCAGCCATGATCATATTGAATGGCGGTGCAGGCTCGAAGGGCCGAATGGCCTATTCCTGCACCTATTTTCTATGTTTCTAATTAGGCCATTCAGCCCATCAAGTCTACTCCCCCATTCAATCATGGCTGATCTATCTCTCCCTCTCACCCCATTCTCCTGCCTTCTCCCCATAACCCCTGACACCCGTACTTATCAAGAATCTATCTATCTCCACCTTAAAAATATCCATTGACTTGGCCTCCACAGCATTCTGTGTCAATGAATTCCACAGATTCACCACCGACTGACTAAATAAATTCCTCCTCATCTCCTTCCTAAAGGAATATCCTTTACTTCTGAGGCTATGACCTCTGGTCGTAGACTCTCCCACTGGTGGAAATATCCCCTCTACATTAGCAAATCTGCAGATGACAAAGCTGGGTGGCAGGGTGAATTGTGAGGAGGATGCTATGAGGATGCTGGTGACTTGCAGTTGTACAGGACCATAGTGAGACCACACCTAGAGTATTGTGTGCAGTTTTGGTCCCCTAATTTGAGGAATACATTCTTGCTATTGAGGGAGTGCAGCGTAGACTCACAAGGTTAATTCCCGGGATGGCAGGACTGTACTATGCTGAGAGAATGGAGCAGCTGGGCTTATATACTCTGGAATTTAGAAGGATGAGAGGATATCTTATTGAAACATATAAAATTATTAAGGGTTTGGACACGCTAGAGGCAGGAAACATGTTCCCGGTGTTGGGAGAGTCCTGAACCAGGGCCCACAGATTAAGAATAAGGGGCAAGCCATTTAGAACAGAGATGAAGAAAAACATTTTCACACAGGGAGGTGTGAATCTGTGGAATTCTCTGCCTGAGAAGGCAGTGGAGGCCAATTCTCTGGAGGCTTTCAACAGTTAGATAGATCTCTTGAAGATATTGGAGTCAGGGTATATGGGGAGAAGGCAGGAACGGGGTACTGATTGTGGATAATCAGCCATGATCACAGTGAATGACGGTGCTGTCTTGAAGGGCTGAATGGCCTCCTCCTGCGCCTATTGTCACTCTATCTTTCAAATTGAAAGTAAAGTTCCCACACTTCCCATGTTGTGAAGATTGAAAGGGCACAGAGAAGATTTACGAGGATGTTGCCAGGACTAGGGTGTGAGCTATAGGGAGTGGTTGAGTAGGCTGGGACTATTCCTTGGAGCGCAGGAGGATGAGGGGAGATCTTATAGAGGTGTATAAGATCATGAGAGGAATAGATCGGGTAGATGCACAGCCTCTTCTCCAGAGTTGGTGAATCGAGGACCAGGGGACTAGTCTAGATGGGACATGTTGGCCGGTGTGGGCAAGATGGGCCGAAGGACCTGGTTACACGTTGTATCATTCTATGACATGACTCAATCAGTGACCAGACGGCAACCTGTGTCTAGTTGGGTTGGGTTGTTTCTTGGGATGGTGCACGACTGCTTTGTTCGCTCGTAAACAGACCTGTATTTCTGTGAACTGCATCAACACGGCAAAGTTAGTGGTGTGGCTGCAGAAACAGACGGTAATGTCAGACTCAGCCCGGATCACGTGGCAACCTTGACTTGACCACCCGACAAAACGGCCGTCTCTGAAAGAAACGGAATTAAAACATTCACACACACACAGCAGATCCGCAATGTCAAGGCCAAACAGTTTCAGATAATCAAGCACACCTTTAATAGGCAAACGTGTTGTTACATTAATAGTTAACTGTGAAGCAGATTGATATTAAAATAGAGTCTTACAGCACAGGAACAGCCCCTAATGTCCACATATCGATATGAATCCCATTTACAGCACTTATCCCATCCACAGCCTGGGGTTCTTGACAAGCGCTGATCCAGAATCTTATTAATGTTGGGCCTCTTTGTTAGTAACTAGCATTTAGTAACAGCCCTGGCAGCCCTTTAAGTTTATAAATTAACCCGTATGCCACAGAATCTGGAAGGTCATAGATCTATGTGGGGAGGAACTGCAGATGCTGGTTTACTCTGAAGATAGGCACAAAATGCTGGAGTGACTCAGTGGAAAAGGCAGCATCTCTGGATTGATGGAATGGGTGACCTTTTGAATCAAGACCTTCTTCTGATTGAGAGTCAGGAGGAGGGGGAGACACAGTGATATGGAAGGGTAAGGTGTGAAAACGAGACTGTAAAAGGAACGAAGCTCAAGGGAAATGCAGAATAGATCATTGTTAGCTAGAGGAAGGTGGCAACGAAGCATCCAGAGATAACATTTAATCAGGAAGGCACTCAGATTGGTCAGAGAACAAGGATGGGGGATTCAACCCCCTATCACCCATTCCTTCTCTCCAGAGATGCTGCCTGTCCTGCGAGTTACTCCAGCATTTTGTGTTTATCTTCGGTGTAAACCAGCATCTGCAGTTCTGTCCTACACAGGAGAAAAGTTTCACCCTCTGTTCCTCCTCTTCCACTTCCAGTGGTCCCAGCTCAATTGGAACTATATACTTTCCCTTATTTGCTCACGGCAAGAAAAGATTGGGTAGGAAAATCTAATCTATTCTCACAGCAACGATTTTAATGACATGAGCAAATGTAGAAAAACAAAAATAGACACAGTGCAGGAGTAACTCAGCGGGTCAGGCAGCATCTGTGGAGAACATGGGTAGGTGACGTTTCACAGAGTGCTGGAGTAACTCAGCGGGTCAGGCAGCATCTCTGGAGAACATGGATAAGTGACATTTCAGGTCGAGATCCTTCTGAACACTGTTTGGAGGGGAGAGGGCAAAGAAAACTGGAAGAGAAAAGGAGCAGAACAATGCATGGCAGGTAATAGGTGAATAGTAGGCAGATGCTTATCAAAACTCACTCCCCTGTCATTGCAGATCAAAAATCCCTTTGTTCCTGCCCAGATTTTACTTGGGTGAACCATTCCTTGGGCACTAATTGTTGACAGATTTCGATCGAACATTGATCAGTTACAATGAAGCCCAGGAATGATGCGGAAAAATGAGCTGTTGATCCCTGTTAAGTCTGCACTAAAGCAATAATCTGCACTGACCAAAGTCTGCTACTTACTGAAGACTGAAATTCCAAAACACACATGCAGGGGTGGCGAATTTCGAAAATCCAACCTTAAAATGAGAAGATAAACAGTTGGTCAAACCGAGCAAGCTGTGTGCCAGGTTACATTTAGGAACTATTAAGAACTCCAAAATCACAGAACATTGATCCGTAAATGAGTTGTTAGTTGGATGCTGCTTATTTGACTATATGGTCCTAAAAATGGATTTTACCTGCTGGTTATAATCCCATAAATAATTCAAAATTCTGTGATTTTACAATGATAAAAATTTTTGAAGCTCATTTACAATATTCCAGCTTAAATTCGTATTAAGTTAATCTACATGCTCCAGTCCTGTTTTAAAACCAATTTAAGAAACGTTTTATTCTCTCCTTAATTGCGGTTTTTCATGCATGTCTATTGATTAGTGCGGGTGTCGGGGATTATACAGAGAAGGCAGGAGAATGAGAGGGAAAGATAGTCAGCCATGATCGAATGGCAGAGTAGACTTGATGGGCCGAATGGCCTAAAAGGCCAGTCCCACTGTACGAGTTTACCCACGAGCTCTCCCGAGTTAAAAAAAAAAATCTAAATCGTGGTAAGCACGTAGAATGTAAGTAGCGGGCACGTCGGAGCTCGGGACATCTCTTAGCTGCTCTTAACGCTAACGGCAGGTACTCGGGAAACGCGGGAAGACTCGTGAAGTTTTTTCAACATGTTAAAAAATGACCATGAGAGTCCCCGAGTACCTACGAATGGCTATTACTGTAATTCTCCGAGTTCGAATCAGGGGAAACTCAGGAGAATTGCCACGTACAGTGGGACAGGCCCTTAATTCTACTTCTGCCCACCTCACGTTTTATATATGCGGAGATTGGTGGTGGGAGGGAGGAGGTAGGGGGTGGGAATGGGGCCATCATTGCCTTTGCCTTTGATTGCCGGCTGATACCACCCCTCTCTGCCTCCTTCATTCCTGCCATTGCACTCGCCATCAAATCTATCCGAGAACGGAAGGCATGCAACCAAAGGTTCAGCTATTTTAATCGGACTGAACTATAAGCTTTATTATTATTAAATATTATTCAAAGCCCAGTCTGAGCTTGCTTACCACAGGGCGATGTGACAGAGAGTACTGCACAGCTGTGGGGATGTTTCTTGCTCTGACTGGATCACGCACAGTCGATGAGATTACAGCTGTTTGGAGCTGGCTTGCTTGCAAATTGGAATCATAATAGATGAAGTTGTATCGGCTGCTTTCACTGCAAAAGTTATACAGTTTGACCCATGAAACCCACTGCGTTTCAATTTGCAATGAATAAAATAGTTGAGTTTATTTTAAGGTCATGTGTATCGAGGTACAGTGAAAAACATGCTGTCCAGTCAGTGGAAGACAATATATGATTACAATCAAACCATGTACAGTGTACAGACACATGAGAAGGGAATAACGTTTAGTGCAAGGTAAAGCCAGCAAAGTCCGATCAAAGATAGTCCAAGGGTCACCATTGAGGTAGATAGTAGTGCAGCGCTGCTCTCTGGTTGTGGTAGGATGGTTCAGTTGCCTGGGAAGAAACTGTCCCTGAATCTGGAGGTGTGCGTTTTCACACTCCTATAACTTTTGTCTCATGGGAGAAAAGCGAGGTGGCCAGGGTGCAGATTATGCTGCTGGCCTTGCCGAGGCAGCGTGAGGTATAAATGGAGTCAATGGTTTGTGTGATGGTCTGGGCTGCGTCCACAATTCGCTGCAATTTCATGTGCTCTTGGATGGATCTGTCACCAAACCAAGCGGTGATGCGTCCTAATAAAATGCTTTCTATGGGGCATCCGTACACATTGATGAGAGCTGTAGGGGGATCACACCTCCTTAGCCTTCTAGTGAAGTAGGGGCGTTGGTGTGCTTTCTTGGTCATTGTTTCTATATGGGTGGTCCAGGAGAAGTTGCTGGTGATATTGACTTCTAGGAATTTGAAGTTTTCAACCATCCCCACTTCAGCTGTAAATACATTAACCCTGGGTCCCAGCTTAGGCTGTATTTGGCTGTTTTTTCCTGATATTGTAGTGATAAATCAGTCTGCTATTGCACTTTTAAAATCATCAATGATAGAATTAACAAATTTGTTCTGCATTATTTATAATCATAACCTTACCTTTTTTCCTTCCTCCCGGCCACCAATACGGAGTCTGCGTTGTGAGGTGCCAAATGATTTTCTACACTACGGTAGTAAACATGTATAAATATCAATTCATTGTGCCCTAGAAATGAAAGAAACACAGTATTTCACTTTGCAACAGCACACGATTATTGCAGCATTTACCAGGAATAACAATCATTTATAAAAGCAGCACAACACCACCACAAAACCTGTGGAGAGGATCAGCTCCTCCAGATACTGCCTGACCCGCTGAGTATCTCCTGCATTATGTGCTTTGCTCAGGATTCCAGCTTCTGCAGTTCCGTGTGTTTCCAGCACCACTGGACCTACCAGAATGTATCAGGATGCAGCGCAGCTCCGTCCAAGACCCCAAGAAATTGCAGCAAATTGGAGACGCTGCCCAGACCGTCACACAAACCAACCTGACTCCATTTACACCTCACGCTGCCTCGGCAAGGCTAGCAGCATAATCAGGGATGAGTCACACCCTGGCCACTCCCTCTTCTCCCCTCTGGGCAAAAAGGTATAAAAGTGTGAAAACGCACACCTCCAGATTCAGGGAGAGTTTCTTCCCAGCTGGTATCAGGCAGCTGAACCATCCTACCACAGCCCAAGAGCAGTCCTGAACTACTATCTACCTCATTGGCGACCCTCGGACTATCCTTGGTCGAACTTTGCTGGCTTTACTAAATGTTATTCCCTGATCAGGTATCTATACACCGTAATGGCTCAATTGTAACAATGCATTGTCTTTCCGCTGACTGGTTAGCTCGCAACAAAAACTTTTCATTGTACCTCGGTTCACGTGACATAGCAAACTAAACTGAAACTGATGTAGAGAATGCTAGTGGTTGGTAACTGGAGTCAAAGGTAAATAATAGACACAAAATGCTGGAATAACTCAGTGGGACAGGCAGCATCTCTGGATAGAAGGTATGGGTGACATTTCAGGTCAAGTACTTTCCACAGATAAATGGATTCAAAGACATCCTTCTGACATAAATATTCCTCACTCTCTTTCATTGCTCATTCATGAGGTTTGGACATTAACAATGTCAGCGTTCATTGCCCATCCTTAGTCCCGAAGCAGTTCAGATCCTCGGGGGGACCCGAGGTCACACATCACTTCTGTGAAACAACTGCGGCTTCACATAATCCCATAGTTTGGTGCCCATTGTTGCTCAGGCAGCTTTAGGATTTAATGCCAGAACAACGGGTTTCACAGCTTGAAATCCCCAGTTGATGTGCTCCAAGTTGAATCCATGCCTAGGTCTGTGGCCCCGGTTGCTGCCTGCTCATCCAGTACCTGTAGCTCTAGACCACATATCCATTATTCCCAACTGTGGGAATCCCAAGTTCCCTTTGGCTCCCCAACACATCTAAGAAGGTGGGGGGGGGGTGTGGGGGCAGGAGGGGGTTGGGAGGCGGGGGGTTGTGGGAGTGGGCGGGGTGGAGGTGGTGTGGGCTGGAGAGGTGTGGGGGGAGGGTGTGGGGGTGGGAGGGGTGTAGGTGGGGGGGATGTGGGCAGGGATGGTGTGGGCAGTGGGGGAGTTGTGAGGGGAGAGGGGTGTGTGGGTGTTGGGGGGGGGGAAGTGAGCTTGGAGAAAAGATGGGGGATGAGCAATGGGGGAGAGCAGGGCATCACGGGGGAGGGGGTGAGGAGCCAGCGAGGGGGACCAGAGTGGTAGTGGCTGGAATTGGCAGTGCAATGGAGACTCTCAGCGGACACCGGTCGTTCTCCGCTTTCTGTTTGGCGACATCGATGACATCTCTGACCCCGGGCTGGGCTGGGCATCCCACGCTGGGCTGGGTATCCCACGCTGGGCTGGGTCTCCCACGCTGGGCTGGGTCGGGTCTCTGACATTGGGCTGCTTGACGCTGGGCTGCTTCGGGACCATCCGAAAATTGTGTCCAGTTGGAAACCTCCGCCGGCCATCATCAACTTCAGTAAAGACGCAATGGCGTCGGAAGGGGCGGACCGTTCCGGTGAGTGACAGGGGAAGAGACTAATCCGCACGGCGCTGAACGGCAGGAGAATAGATCGATCTGCGCACGCACGGTTTTTAAGATTTTTTAAACTTCGCTAACTTTTACGACATTCAACCAATTGGAACCAAAATTGGTGCAATTGCAGCATAGGAGAACGGTGACTGAACTGGCAAAAAATCGTAGCGCTATCGCAAACCGTTTTTGCGCAAATAGAAAGACCGCACAATCTGGAAGATAACAAGACCAGCGTTTTAGTTCTGTATAGATGTGTTGGCACGCCTACATATATAATAATGATGATTAAACCAGTACTTAGTAAATTTGCTACGTCCCTTAACATCTTTTGCCCTGAAGTACAACAAAGCCTCTATACTCCAGCAGTGTTTAGTTTAGTTTTGCTTAGTAATACAGCGCGGATACAGGCCTTTCAGTCCACCGAGTCTGCACTGACCAGCACACTGACACTATCAAACACACTCCAGGGACAATTTAAAATTATACCGTGCCAATGAGTGTGAAGAAGGGTCTCGACCCGAAACGTCACCCATTCCTTCTCTCCAGAGATGCTGCCTGTCCCACTGAGTTACTCCAGCATTTTGTGTTATCTTCAATCAGCCTACAAACATGTATGCCTTTGGAGAGTGGGAGGAAATCGAAGATCTCGGCGAAAACCTATGCAGGTCACAGGGAGAACGAACAAACTCCGTACAGACAGCGCCCATAGTCAGGATCGAACCAGGGTCTCTGGCGCTGTGAGGCAGCAACTCTACCGCTGCGCCACCATGGCACCCGCCACTGTTCTTCCACTGTAACATTTTCAACACCTTCCAATTTATTGGAGTCAAAGAAAAATGAATCAAAAGACAACTTGAGTGCTGGCTTAAAAAGAGAGCAAACAGCACTTTAGTTGTCTTTGAGTGCAGGTCGGACAAAGCACATACTTACAAGCTCATCAGAGGAAGAAAGGACAGGAGTGAGCGTGGGGATTGGCTGAACAATTAGATTGGAAGATTGGTAAATTGGACAATTAGGCAATTTAGCATCTGATATATGCAAGACTTGCTCAAGGGGTGTGGTCCTGTTGAGGAAAGTGCCCTGTGAGAAAAGTGCAAGTCTTTGGCTGCAAGTCTTTGGCGAGGAGGCTGAGGGAGGACACCACCCAAAATGCTGGAGAGGGAGAGATGAAAGAAGGAAATGTCAAGCAAGCTGATTCAGTATGATGCTTGTGGGATGTGAGAAGTCAAGGACTGCTGGTGCCTCTGGCTGCTACGAATGTGAGAAGTGCATCCAGGTACAGCTCCTGAACGACCGTGTTGGGGAACTGGAGAAGCAAGTGGATGACATCAGGTTCGTCCGAGAAACTGAGTTGTTCCTCAACAAGTCCTACAGTAAGATTGTTACACCTAAGGTACTGGTAGAGAGAAGGTGGGTGACGGTGAGAAAGGGAAGGAAACATGGAATGCAAAGGTCCCCGGGTGTTGCACCTCTTATGAACAGGTTCACCCACTTAGAAGCTGTCGGGACAGAAGATGTTAACACACTGAGCGGCGGACTGGCTTGCGAATCAAAAAGGCCTGTTGAGCCAAAACCAAAGAGGCCGACGTCAGGCAATGCCGTGGTAGTTGGAGACTCTGTTGTGAGAGGTACAGACAGGGGTTTCTGCGGCAACAGACGGGATTCGAGGACGGTATGCTGCCTCCCTGGTGCCAGGACCCAGGGTGTACACCATAGCTAATGTTATCCCACTTTTCAAGAAAGGAGCGAGAGAGAAAATGGGGAATTACAGACAAGTTAGCCTGACTTCGGTGGTGGGTAAGATGCTGGAGTCAATTATTAATGGGGCGTTTGGATAGCAGTAAAAGGAATAGTCAACATGGATTTATGAAAGGGAAATCATGCTTGACTAATTTTCTGGAATTTTTTGAGGATGCGACAAGTAAAATGGATGAAGGGGTGCCAGTGGATGTAGTGTATCTAGACTTTCAGAAAGCCTTTGATAAGGTCCCGCACAGGAGACTGGTGACTAAAATTAGAGCACATGGTAGGGTATTGACGGATAGAAAATTGTTGGCAGACAGGAAAGAAAGAATCCTTTTCAGAATGGCAGGCAGTGGCGAGTGGAGTGCTGCAAGGCTCGGTGTTGGGGCTGCACCTGTTTACCATATATATTAATGATTTGGAAGAGGGAATTAGGAGCAACACTAGCAAGTTTGCAGATGACACAAAGCTGGGTGGCAGTGTGAACTGTGAAGGGGATGTTAGGAGGTTGCAGGGTGACCTGGACAGGTTGAGTGAGTGGGCAGATGCATGGCAGATGCAGTATCACATATATAAATGTGAGGTTATCCACTTTGGCGGCAAAAACAAGGGGGCAGATTATTATCTCAATGGGGTTAGGTTAGGTAAGGGGGAGGTGCAGCGAGACCTGGGCGTCCTTGTACACCGGTCACTGAAAGTTGGCGTGCAGGTACAGCAGGCAGTGAAGAAAGCTAATGGAATGTTGGCCTTCACAACAAGAGGATTTCAGTACAGGAGTAAAGAGGTTCTTCTGCAGTTGCATAGGGCTCTGGGAAGACCACATCTGGAGTATTGCGTACAGTTTTAGTCTCCTAATTTGAGGAAGGACATCCTTGGAATTGAGGCAGTGAAGTGTAGGTTCACGAGATTGATCCCTGGGATGGCGGGACTGTCATATGAGGAAAGATTGAAAAGATTAGGCTTGTATTCACTGGAGTTTAGATGGATGAGGGGGGGATCTAATAGAAACTTATAAAAGGACTGGACAGGCTAGATGCAGGAAAAATGTTCCCAATGTTGGGCGAGTCCAGAACCAGGGACCACAGTCTTACAATAAAGGGGAGGCCATTTAAGACTGAGGTGAGAAAAATCTTTTTCAACCAGACAGTTATGAATTTGTGGAATTCCCTGCCACAGAGGGTAGTGGATGCCAAGTCACTGGATGGATTTAAGAGAGTTGGATAGAGCTCTAGGGGCTAGTGAATCAAGGGATATGGGGAGAAGGCAGGCACGGGTTATTGATTGGGGACGATCAGCCAGATCACAATGAATGGCGGTGCTGGCTCGAAGAGCCGAATGGCCTCCTCCTGCACCTATTTTCTATGTTTCTACCGATCACATAAATAGTCCTCAACCTCTTTCATTGTTCATTCATGAGGTTTGGACATCAACAATGTCAGCGTTCATTGCTCATCCTCTGTCTCTTCTCACCCCTGGGAATTGGCTATTAGCTATCAACTGACTGATTTCTATTACGATTGGGATGACCACAACTCTGGCAATGCAAGGTAGTATCTTTCCACCAGCTGCTGGTGGCTGAAACGCCACAGAAAGAACCTCACTAAGTTGGTTACAACTCGTGCTTGAGATCTGGATTGAGATGTTCGGTATCACTTACCTAAAGTGAGAAGTCGAGTCATCTCAGAACCAGGAACCTGGATTTCATCCACTCGATCCCGAGCAGAAAGACACGTTGGTTTGTAGACAAGACCATCTTCCGCACTGGATAGTCGGCTGGCTTTGATCTGCACATCTACAAGGAGAAGACAGGAAATGTCATGCACAGTACTGTACACTTTCCATCCCTGAGGCTCATCCTAAACTGTATTTTCTGGAGTTTTGCAGATAATATTCCACTGGCTGACCATTACTGGAGAGCAAGGAAGTGGGGAGGAGAGGGAGGGGGGGGGGGGGGGGGAAGAGGGTGCTATGGGCAGGGGGAGGGCCCCTTCCCCTGCCCTCCCCCCCCCCCCCCCCCCCCCCCCCCCCCCCACCCCCACACCCCACCCCCACTCTCTTCCTCGACATCCACTCTTCCCCGGCCCTTCACAAGTTGGCAATCAGGAATAATGACACCAGGCAGAATGGTGTAAAACCGACAGGGTGACAGCAGTGGAGGATTCCAACGTTCTGAACATTAACTGGAAATGCTTTAGTGCAAGGGGCTTAGCTGAGGTAGATATGTGATGTACTTCCAAGATAATTTTTTGAGACAATATATAATAGTCGCAGTAGAGACGAGGCAGTACTTAACCTCTTTAAACCAGGCAGGTGGTGGGAGTGTCAGTGCGGAACACTTTGGCAAGTGCAGGTTTCAAGGTGGTTATGTGGAAGAACAAGGTTGATCTTCAATTCAAGGTCAGACCTTGGGGGAAGACTGCTTCTGAGAACACGAGAGGACCTGGCAAAAGTCAACTGATAGAAGGCACTTGCTGGTCAAACACCATTTCACACAAGTGAGTCTTTCAAAAGGGAGTAAACATTATGTCAGCGACAGGCTGGTCCAGGTGGTGCTTATGGCATGGTGCCTTAAGGGGTGTCCCACTTGGGTGTCATTTGCGCGACATCATTTACGCATCACAAACCAATCTTGATTCCAAAGAAGGAGTTCAAAATTGGAGGCCAAATTTAGCTTCCAAAAGTATGTTCAGGCAAGTAAAGGCCATTCGGCCCATCAAGTCTATTCCGCATTTATCTCATGGCTGATCTATCTCTCCCTCCTAACCTATTCTCCTGCCTACTCACCATAACCCCTGACACCCGTACTAATCAAGAATCTATATCTCTGCCTTAAATATATCCATTGACTTGGCCTCCACAGCCTTCTGCGGCAAAGAATTCTACAGATTCACCACCCTCTGACCAAAGAAATTCCTCCTTATCTCCTTCCTAAAGGAACACCCTTTAATTCTGAAACTATGACCTCTAGTCCTAGACGCTCCCATGAGTGGAAACATTCTCTCCATAGCCACTCTATCCATGCCTTTCAAAGGTTACTGTAAAATTTTTGGAAAATATCCCACCTTATTCAACTTTAAATGTATAAAATAATGAGGTGAACAACCTTGGTATCATTTCGCTTTACTTGGTATTAAAATAATCGAAAGTCATTGGAGAAAATTCCCAACATCCGCTCAACCCAAAACCACACAAACATTATTAGTCTTCTGACAAATTATATCGAGCTAAAAGAATGCCAACCTTCCATCGCTAAGCATAACACAAAGGGCGGCAAGGTGGCGCAGCAGTAGAGTTGCTGCCTTACAACGCTTGTAGCGCCAGAGACACGGGTTCAATGCCAACTACAGGTGCTGTCTGTAAGGAGTTTGTACGTTCTCCCCGTGACCTGCGTGGGTTTTCTCCGAGATCTTCAGTTTCCTCCCACACTCCAAGGACGTACAGGTTTGTAGGTTAATTGGCTTGGTATAAATGTAAATTGTCCCTACTGCGTGTAGGGTCGTGTTAATGTGCGGGGATCGCTTGTCCTGCTTACTCCTCGAGATGAGAAAGTGAAATGTTCATCTTAGGTATATCAATTAAATATAGTGAAATGAGAATAATACCAATCTTTGATCAATGCCTTACTTTCCAAAGAAAGTGTTCAAAAATGGAGGCCAAAAATAGCTTGTAAACGTTCATATTGATAAGTTAAGGAGCTGAATTAGGCTGTTTGGCCCGTCAAGTCTACCGAGGGGCCTGTTTTCTTTGTATCTCTAAACTAAACTAAATAAGACTTACCGATGTTGTCTGTTGACAGGACAATACTTGGTTTAATAGAAAGCAAAATACTGGACAGCCTTTCAGTCAACATATCAACACTTTGAATTATAGCGTACGGACCAGGGATCACCTGTGAAAAAGTAGAAGGGACAATAGAAGCATTTTGTCACACGTTCACTTATGAACAACACTTCAGAAATATATTGAAATTCATGAAGAGACTCCGATGCAAAGTCACGAATGTTCACTTGTACATTATCAAATCCTTTTAAGCCACAAATGTGAAGAACATGAACAAATCCCTCCATTTTATATTATGTGTTATAACGTAATATTTTGTTACATTTTCAAAGCATACAACATCCATACGGATGTGTTGGAAGGAACTGCAGATGCCAAAGATAGACACAAAATGCTGGAGTAACTCAGCGGGACAGGCAGCATCTCTGGATAGAAGGGATGGGTGACGTTTCAGGCCGAGACCCTTCTTCAGACTGAGAGTCAGGGAAGAGGGAGATACAGATATAAGGAAGGGTAAAGTGCAAAAACAAGACATCAAAGGGGATGTGGTTGAAGGAAAATGCAGAATCGATCATTGTTAGCTGGCAGAAGAGATTAAATTTAATCAGGGGGACAGGCAGACTGGTTGGAGACTAAGATGGGGGAGGGATGGAGAGAGGGAAAGCACAACTTGAAGTTCGAGAAGTTAATGTTCGTACCACTGGAGTGTAAGCTGCCTAAGTGAAATATGAGATGCTGGTCCTCCAATTTGTTGGGCCTCACTCTGACAGTGGAGGAGGCCCAGGACATAGAGGTCAATGTGGGAATGGGAGGGGGAGTTAAAGTGTTTTGGCAACCGGGAGATCGGGTAGGTTTAGGCGGACTGAGTGGAGGTGGTATACGTTCATACAGTATAGAGTTTGTTTGAATAGAGCATTTACCACAAACATCACTTCCACCATATACCAACATCACCCACCATCAGCGACAGGTGCAGCCTCGCGCACAGTTCCAGGCCAGTTCCTCCCATTCCCACACCCACCACACTATCCTTGATCTCCTACACTGCCAGGATGAAGCCCACCACAAACTCCACCTGGATGCCTACCAATGGAATAAACAATTTCTGGTAACCTTTACCTCTTGTATACCCCACCCTTTCTCCTTCTGATCCACCTCCAGTCCTCCCATTTCTGTTTCCCGTCCCACCTCCCCCCTACACACCACCGTCATGCATTTCCACCCCCTTCCCATTCTGGTTCCACCCTTCCACCACCCACTGGATCCCCTCCACACCTGGCCTTCACCTCTCCCTTAATGGGCCCTTTCTTGATGATCAGATCCCAGCTCTGGTAGCCTGTGTTGCTGCTTCTCCCCTTCCAGCAACCGTCTCCACCTTCACCCCACCCTCCCCTCGCCTGCCCTCTCTCTGCTCCCTCCCCTCCCCTCCCTCCCTGTCCTGATGCACGTCTCAAACTGAAAAGTGGACAATTCCTTCCTCCCCCACAGATGCTGCTCGGCCACTGAATTCCTCCAACAGTTTTTTTTATTGCTCGATCATCATTCCCAGCTTCTATTTTTCTGTATTCCTTGAATACTCATAAAATTCATATATTTCAACTTTGTTACTAAGAAGCTTCATCTCGAGGTAATTTAGGTTGGTGTTTTACTAGCGGAGGCATCATTATCAAGATACTAAAGGGCCTGTCCCACTTATCCGACCTTTTTGGCGACTGACGGTACCCATCAAAGGTCACCAAAAATCTTCAACACTTTGAAAATTCAGCTGCAACCAGAAAGACGCGATGGCTCTTTGGGTGACCAGGAGACCTCTCACGATCATACAGGGGACCATACAGGCGACCCCTGGTGACTTCTCATGGCCATACAGGCGACCCCTGGTGACATGCCCCCTGGTGACACCCTGTGGCATGTCGCCAGGGATCACCTGTATAGTCGTGAGAGGTCTCCTAGTCACCCAAAGAGTCGGTGCTGAATTTTAAACATGTTGAAAATTTTCGCCGACCTATGACAGATGCCGACAGCCGCCGAAAAGGTCACATAAGTGGGACAGGCCCTTTACATATTTTAATGTGCTTTATAATATAATAAAATGCAGCCTTCTCACCTCGGATATCATGAGCCATTCCAAGGAACATTTAGCATCTATCATTTTGCTCGCCAATTTTACGTAGTTAGTGGCCAGGCTCAGAACTGTTTTTGAATTGTTCCCTTCTGCCTCAAAGTCGAGCTGAGCAACATTCCCGAGGAACCGTGTCAGAGCCAGCAGGTCGGCAGCCGTCAGCCCGAGGCCACTTTCATCCATGGCTTCCACGAACACACTGGCAAGGACACTTGCACTCATCATATCTCGCGGGTAATCACTTCTGTTCAGCAAAAGATAATCTGCGATCTGGAGCAATGATAGACAGTAATATGCAATGATACACCGTCACCACATGGACTCCATTATTAACGTTGTACGTTTCAAATAGTCTCTCTAAATAGTATCTCTAAATGGCATTAAATAAGCAGGCTGACAGAGTGCCTTCCAAGTTGTCTTTTGCTGCTTTATTTGAGCGTTCAAGGAGTGGTCATCTTACTGTGTGAAGTGTGTGTGCGAGGGAGTGTGTGTGCATGAGCGCGCCATGGTGGGCGTGCGAGGGTGTGTGAAAAAAGTGTGCATGTGAAGTGTGTACATGTGTGCACAGTGTGTATGTGTGTGTGTTCTCCGTGGATTGTCACCTTGTCGTGGTGGAGGAGCTTGTGTAATCCTGAGAGCGATGCCGTCTGGAGCTATGCTCCTGGTAGAGCCGTCCATGGCGGTAAGGTCGAGGGGGGTGGTCTCTGACGAAGAGCAATCCAACCAAGACCTCAACGGTGGAACAGGCGGAGGACGATGGCTGACCTCAGTGGAGCGTCACAGCGGCTGGGAAGGCGGATGAAGGCTGCAGCAGAAAAGGGTCTCTGGTCGTCTTGGACTCCATGCCACTGGACCCTGACCCATATCTGTCAAGGACCGTGGGGTGGCTGTCTCAAGTGACGGCCGATGATTGGGTGTGTGTATGTGTACGACTTCACACATCCAGTGTATGTGCACAGCAATGCTGTAAGCATAAGGCATGCTCTAATAACACAACCATAATTCACGATGAAAATGACAAACCAACAAAACCCTATTCAATTACTTACTGAACCATCAGTAGGGTTTTCCTTTACGCGTAGGTAAAATGCAGAGGGAGGGAGAGAAGTAAAGACTTGCATTTGTTCATAAACCTCTGAAAAATAAAGAGACAACAGAAGTGTTCAACACATTGCTGGGATGGTACTTGAGCATTTGGAATCAAACATTGCCATGTCCACATATTTACAAGCTGCCCTGATATTTCTCAATTCCTCGTAGCATGAGATATCATCTCGCAACTCTTCCTTCCAACAGTGTTTCACAACATTGGCAAGTACACACTTTGTCCACTGGCCAGGAGACCAACTGAGAGAATTAAACTCTTCTCTGCGCATAGTGCAGCCGGTCCATTGAGTTAATAGCAAATTTAAATTAAACACGCGTTAGACTAAAAACAAATCTCTTACTCACATTCGTTCTTATTAACAAACTTTATTTCTACCTCTGTAACACTTGTTTTATATATATATATATATATATATATATATATTTCTACATCCTTATTTACAATGGATACTCCCGGTCACCGACACACACAGTTCAGTCCGTTGATCTTATGCAAGAATTTCTATATTCCATGACGGCGCAGCGGTAGAGTTGCTGCCTGACAGCGTTTACAGCGCCACAGACCCAGGTTCGATCCCGACTACGGGTGCTGTCTGTGTGGAGTTTGTACGTTCTCCCCGAGACCTGCGTGGGTTTTCTCCGAGATCGTTGGTTTCCTCCCACACTCCAAAGACAGACGGGTTTGTAGGTTAATTGCCTGGGTATACAAGTAAATTGTCCCTAGTGTGCGTAGGATAGTGTTGTGTGTGGGGCCGAAGGGCCTGTTTTGGCGCTGTATTTCTAATTTCACAATTTCCTACCTTCTGTCTTCTAACCTCTTTATAAAACGATATTCAGTCTCAATTTCTCATACGTAATTTCACCATCAGTTGCACAGTACAGATAAAATATTGGAGCACTAGAAGATTCTAGAATGGGCCCTGCGTGGCGTGTTCACAAGGGTGTCCATCAGGCACACTGAGACATGATCTCAAAAACATGAATATGGTTTATTCAAAATGTCCTCACATCTCACAGCTGTCAACATTCTACGCACACCAACGACACAATCCTTTATTCAATATTCACAGCCAATATTGCTACCGATCACAGGCTAAATATCCCTGAAAATAAGCAGTTACAACAACCACTGAAGAATATTCATACGTTGCTGCACTAACTCTCAAACAATCAACATCAGAGTAAAGCAAACAGCAAAACACAACTCGGCAGCACGGTGGAGCAGTGGTAGAGTTGCTGCCTTGCAACGCCAGAGACCCGGGTTCAATCCTGACTACAGGTCCTGTCTGTACGGAGTTTGCATGTTCCGAGATCTTCGCTTTCCTCCCACACTCCAAGGACGTACAGGTTTGTAGGTCTTGGTATAATTGTCCCTAGTGTGTGTAGGATGGTGTTAATGTGCGGGGATCACTGGTCGGTTCAGACTTGGTGGTCCGAAGGGTCTGTTTCCGTGCTGTATCTCTAAACTAAACTAAACTCAGAACTCTCTCAATCCTGTGAACGTAGAAAATGTTCTCACAAACTTTAAATGGAATAGCAGCTTTTGAAACGTCAGAGAGGTTAGACTGTATATTACAATGCTGGATCCAGAGGCATATATCTGTTGAGCTGCTTCAAGAAAGCAAGATGAAGGGTCTCAAACCGAAACACCACCTATCCATGTTCTCCAAAGATGCTGCCTGACCCGATGAGTTCCTCCAGCACTCTGTGAAACGTCACCTATCCATGTTCTCCAAAGATGCTGCCTGACCCGATGAGTTCCTCCAGCACTCTGTGAAACGTCACCTATCCATGTTCTCCACAGATGCTGCCTGACCCGCTGAGTTACTCCGGCACTCTGTGAAACGTTACCTATCCATGTTCTCCACAGAATGCTGCCTGACCAACTGAGTTACTCCGGCACTCTGTGTCTATTTTTGTTAAATGTAAGTTCTGCTTTCTAAAGGTACATTTTCACAATCCCTGACTGATAAAGAAGCTCGCACCTGAAGTTCCTTGGTCACTTGTCCAGTAATCATTCTTCACTGAAGAGCCAGGGCAGTGAAGATCAGCATGTTCCTTGACCTGGAATTGCAGCTCACTACAATGCTGGCCCTAAACCGTTTGTTTTTGCCTCTGTGCAGTTGAATACATTGCAGATTAAGGAACCTCTATTATTTTATGTTCCTCGTGCAGGTTAATTTCAGTGATGGTCAATTGGTTATAACCTTTGACTCATCGAATGATACAATGTGGAAACAGGCCCTTTAGCCCAACTTGCCCACATCGCCCAACATGCCCCATCTACACCAATCCCACCTGCCTACATTTGGCCCATATCCCTCCAAACCTGTCCTATCCATGTACCTGTCTAAACAGCCTGACACACTTAACGTGATTTTTTCGGCGAGTGCCGGCACCCGTCATAGGTTGCCAAAACTTTTCAACATATTGAAAATTCAGTGGCGACCAGAAAGACGCTACGACTCTTTGGGTGACTAGGAGACTACTCACGACCATACAGGCGACACCCTGGCAACATGTCACGGGGTGTAGCCTGTATGGTCGTGAGTAGTCGCCCAAAGAGTCGTACCTTGTTCCGGTCGCCATGTTGCAAAATTTTGGCGACCTGTAACGACCTATGACCATTACCGACAGTCGCCGAAAAAGTCGCTTAAGTGGGAAAGGCCCTTAAGCTACCTCCTCTGGTAGCCTGTTCCATTCACCCACCATCCTTTATGTGAAAAAGTTACCCCTCAGTTTCGTATTAATTTTTTTCCCCTTCACCTTAAACCTATGTCCTCTGATCCTCAATTAACCTACTCTGGGCAAGAGACTTTGTGCATCTACCCGATCTATTCCTTTCATGATTGTATACACCTCTACAAGATCACCCCTCATCCTCCTGCGCTACAAGGAATAGAGACCCAGCCTACTCAACCTCTCCCTTTAGCTCACACCCTCAAGTCCTGGCAACAGCCACGTAAATTTTGCTCAAATGTTTGCTCAAGCATTTCTCTCGGACACACTGCAAAGCCTTACCTCAATGTGAACTACCTGATCTTAACACTTGCCACGGCTCCTGCCCTTTCAAGATCCATCAGGTCAATGTACCCCTCTCTCTACCCAAACCCGCAGAGTTCCTGTCCAATCCCGTCGCTGTCGCGTGTAACAGCCGCAACATTATTTAGATGCGAGTCCCACCGACTGAAACCTCAGGTTGGATATGAAGAGAAAGAAGAGACTACGCAGGAGAGCACTGAGTGCAACTCGATCAACCAGCGACTGAAAGGAGACCACAATCCTCACAGATGTGGTGAGAGAAAGAGCAGATGCTACCTCTAGTGATGACTGAGCTCCATTGCCTTTCAGTGAAGGTCAAAATGAAGCCTTGGATATGAATGTGTAGGAAGGACTACAGATGCTGGTTTAAACCATAGATAGACACAGAATGCCTCGGCAGAACAGACAGCATCTCTGGATAGAAGAAATGAGTGACATTGCTTGAAGGGGCTCAACCCTAATCGTCACCCACTCCTTCTCTCCAGAGATGCTGCCTGCCCGCTGAGTTACTCCAGCACTTTCTGTCCACCCTTGAATATGAACCCATATGGTAAAAATGTTTTTGTAAAATCCATTGATTTTCTCATTTATCCAAACTATTGGCTAATCTTTCCACCAATATATGACATTCAAGACTCAAATACTGTAGGGGGGGATTTTGTGTGGCACCCATACCCTGTATCTGGCTTTGTGTATAGGCACAGACACAAAATAAAATAGCTTGTAGATCAGTAGATCAAATCCAGAGCCAACAAGATCATGGGGGACCCCTTCCACCCCAGCAACAGACTGTTCCATCTGCTACAGTCAGGCAAACACCTCCGTTGCCATGCTGTGAAAACAGAGAGAATGAGAAGGAGTTTCTTCCACGAGGCCATTAGGACTGTAAACTCCTATCTCACCAGGGAATAACTTACTGTACCAATTTACTGTTGTGTGGTGTCTTTTTAAAATTGCTGTTTTTTTGTTTTTTTCTCCCACAAATATAATTACTGATTCTGTTCCATTCTGTTTTGTAATTTTTTTTTTGCACAAGCCGCAAGCATTGCCACTTTTCATTTCACTGCACGTCTCGTATGCGTATGTGACGAATAAACTTGACTTGACTTGACTTGAGTGGTGAGGTTTTCTAACAAGTTGGCTTTTGAAGGTCTTAACAGTGCGCTCTGGGAGATCCCAAAGTGTTTCAAAGATTCCCAGTGCCTACAGCATTTTATATTCTCATGACACAATGGTTACTTGTGGATTTGAAAAAAGTCACCATTAATCAATGTCTGTAACCTTTCATCCTTGTCTTTTCCCCAGATTTACCACTAACCCCATGCTTCCTATTACCTTAAAAATCTCTCTCCCGTAGATACCATAGAAACAAATCAGTGCAATCTCAAGGTTGCAACGGATAAAAATCTAAACACAACTGTAAACAACTATCCCCCTCAATAGATAAGGAAGCCTGCTGTTCATCAGAATGTGAGTTTTATTACTTTCAACTATTTACAACCACCAATGTTTACCCTACCCAAGCAAGCTGTGCCATGATAGCTAAAAATATATTGGAACACCTATTTAATACCCTCCTAACATCCAATGTTGACCATTTTCCCCATCTTGCTTCCCCAGCATGTCAGCTCTGGGGTTAAATAGACTATAACCCCCTTATAATTTCCAAATTTCCAACAACAGATACAAAAAAAACTCAGGTAGACACAAAATGCTGGAGTAACTCAGCGGGTCAGGCAGCATCTCTGGAGAAAAGGAATGGATCACGTTTCGGTTCGAGACCTTTCTTCAGACCGGAAACGTCACCCATTCCTTCTCTCCAGAGATGCTGCCTGACGCACTGAGTTACTCCAGCATTTTGTGTCTACCTTCGATTTAAACCAGCACCTGCAGTTCTTTCCTACACAAAATAAATCTCACTAAATTAGGCAGATTAGGATGATAAACTGATTAACACAAAATGCTGGACGAGACTCTTCTTCAGACTGAGAGTCTGAAGAAGGGTCTCGACCCGAAACGTCACCCATTCCTTCTATCCAAAAATGCTGCCTGAGTCACTCCAGCATGTTGTGTAGATCTTCGGTGTAAACCAGCATCTCAGTTCCTTCCGACACATGATAAAGTAATTGTTGTTAGCAAGTAACGTAATTTTAAATGAATACTTTGATTACATTTACCTTTGCCATATCTACAAAGTGCATGCTTCTGTTTGGAGCAGTCTTCAGAGGTCCACAGGGCACTCAGTGGGTTGAAGGCTACGCACTCTCCCTTGTTCACCGGACGGCCGACATCTGATGAGATGTTGTGAAAAGAGGACATCGCTCCATCCACCCAGGCAACATCAAACGGTTCTGTCGTTTGGAATCCATCCCCTTTGTAATAAACAAACAAATAAATGTCATTTGCTGCAAGATAAGGGCCTTGACCCAAAACATCATCCATTCCTTCTCTCCAGAGATGCTGCCTGACCCGCTGAGTTACTCCAGCATTTCGGTGTAAACCAGCATCTGAAGTTCCTTCATTTGTTGTCACAAATCCCAGACACACGTGGCCAAGGGAACTGTTCACACCACTGTGACTAGCTCAGATGTACAATGTCCTGCTGAAACATTCCTTCCCTACACTAGCAGTTTAGTTCAGTTTAGTTTATAGCCACGTGTACCAAGGTACAGTGAAAAGCTTTTGTTGCATGTTAACCAGTCAACAGAAAGACTATACATGATTACAATTATGATTTCCTTGGTCAATTCGCCCCATCCCACCCGAAACACCCCTCTCCGGGCACTTTCCCTTGCAACCGCAAGAAATGCTACACTTGTCGTTTTACCTCCCCCCCTTGACTCCATTCAAGGACCCAAGCAGTCTTTCCAGGTGTGGCAGAGGTTCGCCTGCAGCCCCTCCAACCTCATCTGTTGCATCCGCTGCTCTAGACGTCAGCTGCTCTACATCGGTGAGACCAAGCGTAGGCTTGGCGATTGCTTCGCCGAACACCTCCGCTCGGTTCGCAATAACCAACCTGATCTCCCAGTGGCTCAGCACTTCAACTCCCCCTCCCATTCCGAATCAAACCTTTCTGTCCTGGGCCTCCTCCATGGCCAGAGTGAGGACCACCGTAAATTGGAGGAGCAGCACCTCATATTTCGCTTGGGCAGTTTATACCCCATTCTCTAATTTCAGGTAGTCCTTACAGTCCCCACCCTCACATCAGTCTGAAGAAGGATTTCGGCCCGAAACGTTGCCTATTTGCTTCGCTCCATAGGTGCTGCCTCACCCGCTGAGTTTCTCCAGCATTTTTGTCTACACACGATTACAATTAATCCGTTTACAGTGTATAGATACATGCTAAGGGAATACCATAGTTAAAGTAAAAAATGTTGCTGTCAGAATAGAGATTTAAGGGTATGGATCTGTTAATCCTGGCCAGATTGGATAGGCTAGCATTTTAAAATGGGGTAAAAGCTTCAGGGCTGCTGGGAGATTTTGTCAATTTGGAATTGCTCTCTGCAGAGCTGGGACAAGCTGCGGAGTGGTGCCAGTGTGTTTAGAGCCTAGATACAAGTTACAAGAAAAGAATAAGAACATCTGCAGACCCTGTCAATTAGGTGCAAAATGAATAGAATGGATTGGAAGGCTGCAAACCAGACTGACACCTTGTAAATAGTTGTAAATAATGTTGCAGAGTTACACTTTGCCGGGTGTTGATTGGATGAGGTATAGAGCCTTGTCTAGCTTTTCTTGCAGATCAGGGTAAATGTTTCTAAGTTTGCTTCCTGGAGAAGTCCGGTTTGAATACAATGTATTAGCCTCTGTATTATTGGGTTAGGGAAATGTCTGTTATATATGGGGTTAATCGATATCTGTAATTGAATTATTAAGAGACCACCCCCATGTGGTTCGGCCCCTCGAGGTCCGGGGACCTGTAAAAGTCCGCTGCCACGAGGTCCCGTGTTGATCTTCTGGGAGAGCGCTTGGGACAGCGTGACCTTCTGGAGTGTCTCTGTTTGAACGAGGCCTAGAGGGCTTGAACAGGCAGATACGAGGATCGAACCCGCGGTGGGATAGGTACAATAGTCGAACTGTAATTGTGTTTTGTCAAAATAAAGATTAGTTGATCAAGTGCTTGATTCAGTGGTTTTTGACTGAAACTAGATTGGGGGGAAGCTTAGAACAAGCTTTTTACAGAGCAATTGTAATATAAGTTTGGAGATCTGCTTCTGTGGGTAGCATGCAAATAGTCGCCTGGGTTGGGCGCCATCTTGGAACTAGCAGTTCCAATGTTCCACGCAATAAAGCCTGTACTTCCCACATCAGTGACAAGTCAAACACCTTCTCTTCATCCCCCTGTTCCTAAGTCTTCCATCACTATGTCCGACAGCCAATTTCTTTCTCAGTTATTGGTTCCTCACCAGCCACTTTGAGATGACCCAGACTGCACAACATACCTTCCTTGACACACAATTAAAACTGACAGATCCTCCTACCCGTCAAGTGTCAAAAGTGTTTGATTGTCATATGAATGTGAAGGCGGCGCGACCGACGTTGCAGCGGCCTCTGCCGTCCGTCTGTCTTTTTTTAATTTTTGTCCCGTTGAGTGTATAGTTTGTAGTGTTTTTAAATAGTTTTTAACTGTGTATGTGTGGGGGGCAGGGGGGGGGTGAACTTTTGAATCTCTTCCCTGCACGGGGGACCCGACCTTTTCCCTGTCGGGTCTCCGTTGTCGTTGGGGCCTAGCACCGTGGAGTGGCCTCCAACCGGATCGACCTGGGGGCTCCAGTCGCGGAGCCTGCGGACTCACCATCGTGGAGCTGGCCGGCCTCGGTGCGTGGAGAGCTGTGGTGGCGCGCCGCTGCGACCCGACTTCGGAGCTTCGGAGGCTCCAGCCGCAGGTCCGGTGGACGGTAACGTTGGGAGCTCACGGGTCCCTGGTGGGAGACCACTTTTCAGAGGTCCCGCAACGGCAACTTCTCCCGCCCGAATTGCGGGGTTGAAAACAACCCGGAGCGGGGCCTGACATCGCCCGGCGTGGCTTTAATGGCCGCGGGACATGCCATCGCCCGCCGGGGGCTTCCACATCAAGACCCGGGCAGGCTCTTACATCGCCCGCCGGGGGTTTTGACATCGGCGGAAGAATGGAGAGCAGGGGAGAGACAAGATTCACATGATGGATATTTGTGTAAATTGTGTTGGTTGTGTGTCTTGGCTCTTTTCTTGTTGTATGACTGCAGAAACCAAATTTAGTTTGAACTTCATTTGAGGTTCAAATGACAATAAACGGTATTGTATTGTATGTGCGCCAGATGGAACAATGAAATTATTTTTTGCAGCAGCACAACAGAATATGTAAGCATAGTACACTGTAAACAATATAATGAACGAGAGAGAAAAAAGTTCAGTGTGTGCATATATATATATATACTCACAAATACACATATATTTTTTAACCTTAGGCCCCCTGCGGTCATGGCTGACCATGGGTGTTATTCCCTATATGTAGGACGCCTGACTTTGTTTAACATGGGGAGACTGGTGCACACAGATCTGGGTCAGGATACAGTGGCATGGAGTCCAAGACGACCGGAGACCCTTTTCTACTGCAGCCTTCATCCGCCTTCCCAGCTGTTGTTACGCTCCACTTAGGTCAGCCATCGTCCTCCGCCTGTTCCACCGTTGAGGTCTTTGTTGGATTGCTCTTTGTCTGGGACCTCCCCCTCGACCTTACCGCCATGGGTGGCCCTACCAGAGGCATAGCTCCAGACGGCATCGCTCTCAGGATCTCAGGGCCACACAAGCTTCTCCACCACGACAAGGTGACAATCCACAGAGAAGTCCTTTGGTTGGCATTGTGGCCAGCTATGGCTGCCCTCTTCCTCATCCCCACTTACTCAAGCCACCACACTGCGAAACAAAGTGTTTCCCCTGATGAGGGATCTACCAACAGAACCGATGAAAGACGGAGGAGGCGGGAGTTCCTCCCCGACGATTGTGAATCTGGAGACCTCTTGACCCAGGACACTGTAGGAACTAAATCATTGAACATATTTGCCCAGGAAGAGAGATTTATGGTTTTGGGAAGTCAAGGATTGTGTGGAAGCAACAGAAAGCAAAGTTGCAGCCCGTATCACGTTAGCACGTTATTACTGAACAGTATTACTGGGCCTACCTGATCTCCCGGTTGCCAAACACTTTGATTCCCCCTCCCATTCCCATACTGACCTTTCTGTCCTGGGCCTCCTCCATTGTCAAACGTAAATTGGAGGAACAGCATCTCATATTTTGCTTGTACAGCTTACAGCCCAGCGGTATGAATATTGATTTCTTTAACTTCAAGTAACCCCTGCAACCCTCTCCCTGCATCCTTCCCCAAGCTGTAGTACCAGTTTCCAGGTTGTCTTGTTGAATCTTATTGTCTGCAACTCGTTTTCACCTCGGCCACAGCTAACAATGGCCTGCCTCCTTTATCATCACTACTTATTTGCATCTCTTTCATTCATTGGTTCTATATCTCCACATCACCATCTATATCTCTCGTTTCCCTATCCCCAAAAAAAGTCTGAAGAGGGGTCTCGACCTGAAAGGTCACCCAATCCTTTTCCCCAGAGATGCTGCCTGTCCCGCTGAGTTACTCCAGCTTTTTCTGTCTATCCTTGGTTTAAACCAGCACCTGCACATTACTGAAGGGTTGATCAGCTTGTGGAGCCACGTGGCTTTCTCTGGCTCCTACCTCCTAGGTTTTAATTTATTGTTGTTGTTCTCCTAAACTGCATCCACAAGCTTCCCCGTTACCCTGCTGAGTTACACGAGTTACACATTTCTGCAAGATCCTGTCCAGATATTTTGCCACTCCAATTATTGGTGCTTTCGAGTCACAAACCTATATTTCAGTTCAATGGATCTCGGCCAAGCTATCTGTGCATCAAGAAACAAGCACTTCCCACAGGTACATTCAACATGTGGCCAGGATCAAGACAAGAGTCAAGTGAGTTTATTGTCGTGTCGCTGACAGGACAATGAAATTCTTGCTTTGCTTCAGCACAACAGAACATACTAGGCATTGACTACAAAACAGATCAGTGTGTCCATATAACATTATATACGTAAATACACACATGAATAAATAAACTGATAAAGTGCAAATAACAGATAATGGGCTATTTTACTTCGGAGTCACGTGAGTGACTACGTGAAGAAGGCCATCAACCCGCATGTGCGTCAATTACGTTGACTGCATGGCGCGACTGGCTGGTAGGCGTGTCGCTCCTCCAGCGGTAAGTTTAAACGACCCGCAGGTACGTTTTTGGACTTAATCTGAGGTCGTATGTTCGTTCAAATCTTGTTTGCAGAATCGCTTCAAGTTTGAACGGGAAAAATAAAAATGGACAAGAAAGTAAAAACGAGACGGGCCGCGGGGAAACCCACTACAGAAGACCGCGAGGCCGTGGGTAGCGGGCAGCCGTCAACTTCACCACCAAAGTCGCTGATGATAATTCCAGCAACTCCAGACTTGGTGACTCTGCAGAGCACCGTGGCTACCCCAAAAAAGGGAAAAGCCAAGCAAAAGTCTGTGAGGCCCATAGACTCGGATGAGTCAGGCCAGGAGGGTGCACCGCCCACTGTCCCACATGGAGCAGCTCATAGAGGGGTTGCTCCACCATGACACACTCCTGGGAGCGGAGTCATACCAGCCCTGGTCTCCGAGTGAGCCCGCGGCATGATGTCTCCCTCTCTGAGGAGGGGAGCATCCAAAGCCAGTTTTGGGCTGGTTCACAGTTCGGCAGTATGTCTGAGGAACATACTACGATGCACGGGCTGCAAGAAGCAGACATACCAGCCATAGCATCAGAATTTGGGATGTCATCGCAAATTGGGGAGGCAGAATTGTCAGCCAACATAAACTACTTGGCTTCACATCAGCTCCGGGAGCAAGTGATGGTGGATACAACCATGAGGCACCACACGCCTAGCAACTGTGCGTCTTTAAGTGTGCCGGCTGTAAACAGCTCAATATGGAACCACATCGGGGGAGGCATCAGGAACCTGGAGGTAAAACTCCAGAAAATTCTGAGCCTGCTGGCTTCAGCCAGATCAGTGGACGGAGTCCCCTTGTCGGATGGCCAACAAGATGCGCTCGCATTAATATGCAACGCTCACTTCGAGATCAATTGTTATCACAAGAATGCCATCCGTCCCACCCTGAATCCAAAGTTTGCAGGGTTGTGTACAGCCAATGTGCAGCCACCAAACTACCCAGACAGGTCAAAGATCCGGATAACGAGGCGAAAGCCGTGGGGTTAATCTGGGCTCAGTCAACAAGCAGAGCTTCGGCCTTCCGGCGGTAACAGCCCCACGCCGCTACCAGCAGCAATCGTTTTCTCGAAGCTGGTACCAGTATGAAGGCCGAACACCATGCACAACAGTCTTTGTTAGGGCATGGCCAAGGCCGGCCCTCCTCCAAAATGCGCACCTCGCACACTCCAGCAGCCCTACCCCTCGGGGGCGGAGATACACGCCACAAAGTCACCAGTAACCATGAAGGTAGGTGGATCTGGTTCTTTTTAGAACATGCAGGGTGTGCATCACTCACTGGTTGGGGAGAATTTACGTTGGTTTGTGAATTAACATCAGATTTGTTTATACTGCGCAACTACGTCAATTCCAAATTAAAATTCTAGTCAGGCTCAGTTTCCACCCTCACGGCATACACCCGATCGGGAGTTTCGGTATTCAAGCCAAATTCAATAATGAATAATCAAACCATTGTTGACAACCTGAACTGTTGTGCAGTGTCGACTGTCCATATAGGCTACTCTGCAAACTGTTGTGGTGACAGGTGAAATACGCATGAGTCATCAGTTCTTCGATGGTCAAGTGGTCATTCTAACCACTCGGAGTTGATGGGTGCACTCTATGGGTTAAGGCTTATTGCGGGAATATGCATCATCTGCATATTCAACTTTAAAATCACAACTCCACAGCGGTGGCATACGTAGATCACACGGGTAAAATCAAGCCTGTATCCTGTGATAAATGGCTAACTCAATTGGCACTTGGTGGCGGACACAGAACGGGTGTAATCATATCATGTTTATGATTTTATCGACCGATATGGAGCAATTTGTCTCCATGCAGACAATCACCAGTCACCAAAGTGTGTTGCCTAGGAACAAGGCCAATAGGCGATGGTGGTGGATGTATTCCCGCTACAGTGGGGACGGATGTGCTTTATGCATTTCCCCTACTCTGCCTCATAAGTCTATGTTTGCAGAAGATCAAGCTAGACTCTGCCACAGGCTCCTGGTTATACCAGTTTGGCCGTGATTCTCATATCTCACAGGGGACGATCAGCCTTTATGGCCATTCCCAAGGCAGCATCTGCAGTCCGCCCTGATCAAAGGGGGGGGGGGGGGGGGGGGGGGGGGGGGAGAGGGGGAGGAAAACATCCTCTCCATGACCAAATTAATTTATTGGTTCACAGAATCTGAGAAGACCTTTCCTGGGGCTCGGATTGTCTGATCGCACAATGGACGTACTCGCTGCAGGCTGGAGAGACAGTACGAAGAAATAATACATCTCCTACATTAGGAAGTGGGAAGTGTACTGTTCACAAGCCAATATATCATATGACTCAGCACAGATAACCGATGTGTTAGAGTTTCTCTCAAGTCTATTCTTTGATGAGAAGCTGAGTTATAGTGCTATCAATTGTGCCAGAAGTGCACTATCTGCATATTTGTGGCAGGGATCTGGCCAGCACCCTGTTGGGTCTCATCCTCTGGTGTCCAGGCCCATGAAGGGCATCTTCAACACGGATCCTCCCAGGCCCAGATATACGGAAATACGGGATGTAGGCACAGTGTTAACTCAGAACACCCCTGTCCCTGGTCCAACTCACGTACAAAGTAGTGATGCACATGGTGCTGATGTCACAAACTCCGACTGGATAGGATGGCAATGTCAGCCACCACGTTTTACGTGTATCACGTTTTACGTATATGACCTAGTCAAGCAAAGCAGACCAGGTACATCCGGCCTAAAGCTTCATTTTGCGGCTTACCCCTTGGACCTCCGGCTATGTGTGGTAACACACCTCCAACTATATATCAAGGTCACTAAGAGCCTCAGGGGCTCAGAACTAGCAGTATTTGTTAGTTTTAAGAAAGCTCACAAAAAGGTCTCAGTTCAGACCATTTTGAGGTGGCTAAAACAGGTACTGACATATGCAGGAGTAAATACTGATTATTTCAAATCTCACTCCATCAGGGCTGCATCCACATCAGCAACGAGGACTATGGTCATCCCGCAAGACCAGATGCTAGCGACTGCAGGATGGTAAAGAGAACGCACATTTCAGACGTTCTATCATAAACCTGTCGCCAGAGCAGGGGCTTTTGCCGACACCGTTTTAAGTTCTGTTATTTAGTATCCCTAGATAAGAGGATCTACTGTTATTATAATTTGTCCATTAAAAGCATCAGCATGTTTTTAAAAATTGTCATGTCTGATTGCATTTATCTCTCATCCTTGGACAACCAATACAGTGTGTGGCTTGGACTTCCGTCCACGGCATGAAATCACAGAGCTTCAAAGTCTTCATGTAGTCACTCACGTGACTCCGAAGTAAAATAATAAGATTAAATGAGAACTTACCAGTTTGAAGATTGATCTTTATTTTATGAGGAGTTACGATGAGCGATTACGTGCCCACCGCTCCCAACCCTCATAAAGATCACCTGGTATTCTAGTCTCTCGTATCTTACTATGTAGTCAGTTCAACAACTGTTATTCTGTGATTTCACACCGCTGCTTTGAAGGTTGAAGCGCATGCGGGCTGATGGCCTTCTTCACGTAATCGCTCATCGTAGCTCCTCATAAAATAAAGATCAAACTTCAAACTGGTAAGTTCTCATTTAATCTTACTATTAATTTTCAGAGTTTTGTCTGAGCCAGGTGACTGATGGGGAAGTAGCTATTCCTGAACGTAGTCATTGCAGTCTTCAGGCTCCTGTACCTTCTACCTGAAGGTAGCAGGGAGATGAGTGTGTGGCCAGGGTGGTGTGGGTCCTTGATGATACTGCCAGCCTTTTTGAGGCAGCGACTGCAATAGATCCCCTCAATGGAAGGAAGGTCAGAGCCAATGATGGACTGGGCAGTGTTTACTACTTTTTGTAGTCTTTTCCTCTCCAGGGCGCTCAAGTTGCCGAACCAAGCCACGATGCAACTGGTCAGCAAGCTCTTTACTGTGCACCTGTAGAAGTTCGAGAGAGTCCTCCTTGACAAACCGACTCTCCGTAATCTTCTCAGGAAGTAGAAGCGCTGATGAGCTTTCTTAATAATTGCATCAGTGTTCTCGGACCAGGAAAGATCTTCAGCGATGTGCACGTCCAGGAATTTGAAGTCCTTGACTCTTTCAACCATCGACCCATTGATATTATCGGGACTGTGGGTCCTCATCCAACTCCTTCCAAAGTCCACAATCAGTGGACTTGCGGTTTTGCTGGTGTTGAGGGCCAGGTTACTGTGCTGGCACCATATGGACAGTTGCTCGATCTCTCTTCTGTACTCTGACTCATCCCCATCAGTGATACGTCCCACAATTGTGGGTCGTCAGCGAACTTGATGATGGAGTTCGCACTATTTCCGGCTACGCAGTCATGAGTATAGAGTGAGTACAGCAGGGGGCTGAGCATGCAGCCTTGAGGTGCTCGCATGCTGATTGTTATCGAGACTGACACATTTCCACCAATACGAACAGACTGTGGTCTGTGAATGAGGAAGCCGAGGATCCAATTACAGAGGGATGCGCAGACACCCAGTTCTGTGAGTTTGGAAACCAGCTTGGAGGGGATGATTGTATTAATGCCGAGCTGTAGTCAATGAATAACAGCCTGACATATGAGTTTTTGTTGCCAAGTGGTCCAGAGCGGAGTGGAGAGCCAGCGAGATCGCATCCACCGTTGATCTGTTGTGGCGGTAAGCGAACTGCAGTGGGTCCAGATTTTTGTCGAGGTAGGAGTTGATTTGCGCCATGATCAACCTCTCAAAGCTATTCATCACCACAGACGTTAGTGCCACTGGTCGATAGTCATTGAGGCACATCACCTTGCTCTTCTTGGGCACCGGTATAATTGATGCCCTTTTGAAGCAGGTGGGAACCTCGGACCTCAGAAGTGAGAGGTTGAAAATGTCCGTAAAAACTCCAGCCAGTTGGTCCGCATAGGTTTTTAGAACACGACCAGGTATGCCATCAGGTCCAGGCGCTTTTCGAGGGTTCACCCCTCTGAAGGATTTCCTGACATCGGCCTTTGTGACTGAGACTGAAATACCATCACAGCGAATGGGGTCTCGGGAAGGCACATCGGTGTTCTCCCTATCAAAGCGTGCGTAAAACGCATTGAGCTCATCAGGGAGTGATGTATCGCTGACATTCGAGCTGCCTCCTGGTTTCGCCTTGTAGGAGGTGATTGCATTCAGGCCCCGCCACAGCTGCCAAACATCTGTCTCATCCTCCAGCTTGGAGCAGAAGCCCCTTTTGGCCTTTTTGATGGCCTTACCAAGGTCGTATCTGGACTTCTTGTAGACCACTGTATCATCAGACATGAATGCCCGGTGTCTGGTCTTGTGATTTTGGCACACGGATCTTGCAATTCGCAGGAAAGGGGCTACAGAATCAAATATCCAAAACATTCACTAATCCAGACATTAAATCTAAGACACACAAAATGCCGGAGAGAAGGAATGGGTGACGTTCTGGGTCAAGATCCAGAGATGCTGCCTGTCCCGCTGAGTTATGAGCCTGTCCCACCTAGGCGGTTTTTCAGGCGACTGCCGGCGACTGTCAAGTTTCCTGAAAAACTGGCAACTGGAACGGCGACTGTCAGAGTGGAACACACACACGCACACACCAGGCACGTGCCGTCAGGGTAGGCAAGGTAGGCACTGCCTACCCTGACTAAAATTATAACATGGTAATAACTAAATATAAATAGTAAAGGCATGGGAGAATTATGCCTATGTAAGAGATCAATCTCTTAGGTAGTCATAATTCTCCATGCCTTTCATCCGCAGCGCTTGTAACACGGGAAGCTCTGTGCAACCCACGTGCCGTCAGCGCTGCCTGAAGCCGTCAATGATAATCGGGGCTGAAGGCAGCAGAAATTCTGCCTTTGCAGCACTGCGCATGCGCATCGGTCTACTGCGCATGCACAGAGCAAGTTTCTTGGCGGGGTTTTCAAATATGGTTTGTCAATATTTTAAGTGTATGTTAGGTAACAAAGAGAGAAGAATGGAGCTTGTGTACCAATAATGTGGTAAGTACATTTTGTGTTTATGTTTTTAAATACTGTATTTCCCGGGGTGTGTGTGGGGGGAGAGCTCCTTTCACAGTGTTTGGGGAGTCTGGCCCGGGGTAAGGTTGCGGGGAGGGCACGAATGTTATGAATGAGGGGTTTGGGATAATGCCACTTGCGACACTCCTTGCACGGAGGTGTGGAATGCCACCGCATTGAGGCCAGGGGGGGTGGGGGGGGGGGGGGGGAGAGAAGTAGCTCGGGTGGCTGAGCGGCCGCCGGGCCGGACAGCGGAACCAGCCGCCACCTTAGCTCCTTCTGCCGGTCCCCGCTCACCTCTGGCAGCTCTCCGTCTACAAACCACTCTCCTGCCGCTCGCTGGCCTCACTCATGTCCTTAAATTCCGACAGCGCGATTGAGGTTACTTGGCTGTGGGAATTTAAGGATTTGCAGGAAGCCGCTGACATGAGCGAAGTCGGCGAACGGCAGGTGACGGGTGTTCCGACGGAGAGCACTGCCAGAGGTGAGCGGGCCGGCAGAAGGCGCTGAAGTGGCGGCCAGTTCTGCTGTCGGGTACCGGCGGCCGCTCGCAGCTACCCGAGCTGCTTCTATCACCACCTACAGTGCGGGGGCTTCGTGCCCGGAGAGCTGCGGCAGCGGTGAGTGAGTAAGTTTCTGCCATTATCCCCGACACCCTCCTTGTCAACACTCGTGCCCTCCCCACAACTTTACCCCTGACACAGACTCTCCACACGCTGTGAAAGGAACTGTTCCCCCAATTGGTCTAGGACTAGGAAGCCTTGGGCAAATTGAAATGTCACTGTTTTTATTTATTTATTTAACGGATCGGACAATCTGCTCATGCGCGGTTAATTTTTTTTTAGCGGACTGAGTGCCTACCCTGAGTAATTACTCACGGCACGTGCCTGGCACACACACATCGCTTCCTTCACCAGCCCGTTATGCAGGCGGGGGACAGGGCAAGCGGGGGGAACGCTGTCTGAGTGAAATTCACACGGTGCAAAACCAATGTGATACAGACACACACCGCAATTAACAGGAAGGTTGGCGCTGTAAATAAGATGGTGAAAGCATAGTGTACAGTAAGTCCTTTAAAAGAGGGGGGAGAGGGGGGGGAGAAGGAGTGGAGACAGCTTTTGAGAAGCCAGAGATACACGGCTGTGAAGCTCGGCGAACATTAACATTACCGGTCGGTTATCCTTGGTTCTGAAAACTACTGCTTCGGTTTTTTTTTCCCAATGAGCCAATGAAGTTCACCGGTCAGCACCGGCTACAACCTATGAGAACCTTCGACCTCCTATCAACTCACTAGGACCTCCTGGCGACCCACCTACGGCACGAGAATTCTCCATGCTACTCTCCATGGTGCCTTCATTCTAGTCGCCGCGAATTTTTCAACATGTCGAAAAATTCGCGGCGACCATAATGAGGCCGCGACTAGTTCCCAGAATGCGGGAACGCCTCACGACCATGAAGGCGACTCCCCGGCAACCACTCGCGAACATGTGGCGACTGCATAGTCTCCTGCAGTCGCCTAAATGGTTGCCTAGGTGGGACAGGCCCATTACTCCAGCATTTTGTGTCTATCTTCGGTGTAAACTAGCATCTGCAGTTTTCTTCCTACACGGACGTTAAATCTCATGGTTTTGACTTGTCACACAAAACATGGAAGACTCTCAATACAGCGAGGATTGTGGGTGGTCACGGGTGTGGTTGGATGCACTATGGCACAAGAGGAGCTCAGCGGAATGCGATGGTGGCAAGCCTGGAATAACTATGGCCACATTATCCTTACACTGTACTCTGGTACACGTGACAATAAACAAAACTCAAACTATGATCTGCTGTGGAAATCTGCAGATGACATTAGAGAGAGACACTACCTCTCCTGGTGAACTAACCTTAAACTGCATTTAGAATCACTAATCCAGAACAGTGATGTGTCTGAAGCTCTTTTGCCAAATGCTTGTACCTTGGTCTCCCGATACACAGCTTGCGGTCATCTACAGTTTGCCCATTGCAGTATAATTATTGTAGTTATTTAAGGCCATAAGGTCATAAGTAGTAGGAGTAGAATTAGGCCATTCGGCCCATCATGTCTACTCCGCCATTCAATCATGGCTGATCCATCTCTCCCTCCTATCCCCATTCTCCTGCCTTTCTCCCCATAACCCCTGACACCCGTACTAATCAAGAACCTATCCATCGCTGCCTTCAAAATATCCATTGACTTGGCCTCCACAGACTTCGGTAGCATTGAATTCCACAGATTAACCACCTTCCGGCTAAAGACTTTTCTCCTCCTCCTTCCTAAAAGAACGTCCTTTAATTCTGAGGCTATGACCTCTAGTTCTAGACGCTCACACTAGCGGAAACATCCTCCCCACATCCACTCTATCCAAGCCTTTCACTATTCTGTATGTTTCAACGAGGTCCCCGCTCATTCTTCTAAACTCCAGCGAGTACAGGCCCAGTGCTGACAAACGCTCATCATTGGTTAACCTACTCATTCTTGGGATCATTCTTGCAAATCTCCTCTGGACCCTCTGCAGAGTCAGCACATCCTTCCTGCGATATGGTGCCCAGAATTGCTCACATTGTCCCAAATGCGACCTTACCAGTGCCTTATAATGCCTCAACATTACATCACTGATTTATCTCATTCCAGCGTAGGAGATGCCTTATGGTGGCCAGTGCCATCTTTTACTCTGTCATGTGTCTCGACCCCAAACGCCACCCATTCCTTCTCCCCAGAGTTGCTGCCTGACCCGCTGAGTTACTCCAGCATTTTCTGTCTATCTTCGGAGCATCTGTGGTTCCTTCAAGTTTAGATCATTTCGGCTTTCCCCACCCTTTGTGAAGTCCTCTTGTATTTCTTGAAACTTTCCATATTTCCATTCTTGCAACATTGACGTGTGTTGTGGCCGTCAACCTTCCTAACAGCATCAGAGCACTCCTGTATTGCAGAGGTTAATAGGAAAGCTGGTGCTTTTGTAAAAGCACCTTTAATGAGTTTTCTGCCACTTAAACTGGTAAGGTTGATTTATTAGCACCTTAAGCTATGTTAAATGACCAATATAACAGATGATCAGCTGATTGTTTTAAAGGATCACCAATCTAAACTAGGTTGCCAAAAATCTTAGGTTTTGAAGACAACCTATTCAATTATAATGAAATACATGTGTTTAAAAGGATCACAAATCTAAATTGTTGCCAGATCTCAGATTTTGAAGGCAAGCTATTTAATTATCATGAAATACATGTGTTTAAAACAAGTGTTTTGCTCATACAATCATTAAACCTGTTCCTTTTCACAAGTGGGGTTCAAAAGAAGAGATTTGATTTTTCTCAGTAACTTTATCAATGACTAGTTATTTCTACATTGTGAAAACAGTAGAGGAAAAAATCCTAGAGAGAAACGAGGAACTGCAGATGCTGTTATACAAAAAAAACTAAGTGCTGGGGTAACTCAGCGGGTCAGGCAGCATCTCTGGAGAAGATAGATAGGTGGCATTTCACAGAGTGCTGGAGTAACTCAGCGGGTCAGGCAGCATCTGTGGAGAACATGGATAGGTGATGTTTCACAGAGTGCTGGAGTAACTCAGCGGGTCAGGCAGCATCTGTGGAGAACATGGATAGGTGACGTTTCACAGAGTGCTGGAGTAACTCAGTGGGTCAGGCAGCATCTGTGGAGAACATGGATAGGTGACGTTTCACAAAGTGCTGGAGTAACTCAGCGGATCAGACAGCATCTCTGGAGAACATGGATTGGTGATTTTCAGGTCAGGACCCTTCCTCATAAGCAAATGCAATTCCAAGTGGAAAGAAGTTTGAATCTCCATTGCTGTAGACACAGAACCATGATTAGCGTTAATCAAACTCAGCCACTTCCCAGTAGGTGGACCAAGAGCAGAATCACAAGAAAAAAGGAGCAGGAGTAGGCCACAGCCCTATACAGCCTGCCCCACTATTTAACATGTCATGGCTGATCTAACCTGTCTTCAACTCTTCTGCATCAGTTCCCCATAACTCTTAATTCTTCAAACGTTCCAATTTCGATCCATCTCCAGCAAAAGTATACCTAGCGATCTGACCACGTTGTGCATCAATGGAATGAGATGCACAAACTTATGTGAAAAAGGTAACCCTTCAAATTCCTATTAAATCATTTCCCCTTCACCTCAAACCCATGTCCTTTGCTCCTCGATTCCCGTACACTGGGCAAGAGACTCTGTGCATCTACCCGATCTATTTCTCTCATGATTTTATACGCCTCTACAAGGCTCATCCTCAAACACGGACTGCTCTACCAACATGTTCACCTTGTTAACTGCCTGTTACACCAGCCTGCTAACCTTTAGTGATTCATGCATTCAATCATCTCGATCCCTGGGAATATCATTCATTTGCAGCCGTTTCTGCTTGGAGAACGTCGTACCCCTGGAGCCTTCGTACCAGAGCACATGACCCCACAGATGCTGCATTTTTCCAGTTTCACCCTCACAATCACCCCATTGCAGACTCACAGCAGGATCTTCCATCTATTCTCATATCACCAGCAAACTCGGAAACCTGTCGTTTTCACCTTATCCTTACAAGCATTGGAGACCAGGCAAAAATCACATCCTATCTTGTTTTGCATTAAGAATGTAGCAAAAAATAATCTTCTATGGGCAAGAACTGTTCTTCCAAACATTATTAAAGTAAAAAAGGAAATTATCAGCATCCCCACTGACCAATTACTTCAGAACTCCAAATAGGTGAATTGAGGACCATAGGTTTAAGGTGAAGGGTAAAACATTTAATAGGAATCTGAGCAGTAACATTTTCACACAAAGGGTGGTGGGTGTATGGAACAAGCTGCCAGAGGAGGTAGTTGAGGCTGGGACTACCCCAACGTTTAAGAAACAGTTAGACAGGTACATGGATAGGACAGGTATGGAGGGATATGGACTAAACACAGGCAGGTGGGACTAGTGTAGAAGGGGAATGTTGGCAGGTGTAGGCAAGTTGGGCCTTAGGGCCTGTTTCACACTGTATCGCTCTATGATTCCATGGCCTTAATTGCAAAGAGGTTAGAGCTCATGAATACAGTGGTCCATATCCCTCCAAACCTGACCTATCCATGTACCTGTCCAACTGTTTCTTAACCTCACCCATTCCTTCTCTCCGGAGATGCTGCCTGTCCCGCCGAGTTACACCAGCATTTTGTGTCTTTCCCAGGAATCAGTGTCTACGCTTTAACCACAACCCAGGCAGTAACCAGGAGCCGCTGGAGCCTGGCGTGAGCCGGTCATCCAAATGAAGGAATCGAGACACTTTGTTCAGAACCAGCCCAGCCCGGTATGAAGGTCCCGCCAGGCAATGAGGTACACTGCTGGGTTTGGCTGTAGGATAGCAAGTCTAGTAAGAGAATCGCATGGCTTCTAGAAGATTAGCCCCAGGGCAAATTGGACAAACCAAATGGTGAAGCTGTTTGCTTCAACTAAACCAAACCCAAAGTTGAGCCCTGCACCCCTGGCCGAACACTGGAGAATCTGCCTTTACAAGGAGGTGACATGTTCAGGGCATTAATCGGTAAAATGCCACAAAAAAAATCGCCACATTAATGGGTCGATTAAACCGAGTGTAAGAAGGAACTGCAGATGCTGATTTACACCAGAGATATTCACAAAATGCTGGAGTAACTCAGTGGGACAGGCAGCATCTCTGGAGAGAAGGAATGGGTGATGTTTCAGGTCGAGACCCTTCTTCAGACTGAACCTCCAAGTGACTGGCTGTATCAGAGAACATTTCTTCATTCCCATCTTGGCAAGATGCAGAAAGTTTAAGAAACATGAAGGCCTTTGGAATTTGCAGGTAATAAAGCATAAATGGAATGAGATGCACAAACTTCAATTTAAATACCGAATCCAACTGAATACTATTTCGTAATAGTGATAGTAATAAAGCTATTGTTCTATATTGCATTGCGAAGTTCCAACAATTATTTGGCTGAAAAAGAAACACTTTTACATAATGAAAACTATAATTAACAAGCAATTTGCTAATCTCAAAAGGTGTGCTTACTAATAGTGCACAATCATTAAAATACGTGGCTAATGTAAAATATGTTTTCTTAGTTATTACATATCACAAAAATTATAGAGTATTCGAAGAAGAACCAATGTGATTTTGAAATATTTTAGATCCAAATCTTCATGATGCACAAACTGTTTGTATTTTTTTAATAAAAAATAATTTAACAAGTCATGGTAACTGATTTTGTTCTTTTTTTCCTCATTGATCAATTTCCATTTCCATTTCATCTGGATGTCACTGTAATTGTTTCTTTCTGACTTTCTACCACTGGGGAGCAGTATTCCCTGTTGTTCCATCTCAAGACTTCACAGTCAAGAGACAAGAGTGTTTTATTATCATGTGTCCCAGATAGAACAATGACATTCTTCCTTGCTGCAGCACAACAGAATATGTAAACATAGTACACTGTAAACAGTACGATAAACGAGAACAAAAAGTTCAGTGTTTGAACAATTTGGGTCAAGACCCAACTTCACATCCTTCTGAAGAAGGATCTCGACCCGAAACATCACCCATTCCTTCTCTCCAGAGATGCTGCCTGTCCCGCTGAGTTACTCCAGCATTTTGTGACTATCTTTGGTGTAAACCAGCATCTGCAGTTCCTTCCTACACATATTAGGTACAAAACTTACCTTCAGCGGCGCTGCAGTTCTGTCACTGCCCGTGTGCGTGACTTTGGCGCCTTTGAGAGGGGGGCGGGTTTAAAATGCCGTTTTCTCCAGACTATTCAAATCGATTTTCCTCAGGGTGTTTAGTAGCTGAAGAGAAATCGCTCCGACATTTGTTTTATGAAGTTTTTTTTAAACTATGCTGGATAATGTATTAGCAGGAGTAAATTAAAAATCATCTTATAAAGCTGTGAACGCCGACAACGGGACTGATATCACGTAGGGGACAAGGCAAGGTACACCGTTTATTTTTTCATATAAACTTGCTTCTTGGGATGCCTTTAATCAAGATTTCATGTTGCGAAAAGGTGACTTAGAAAATATACGAACCGGCAGTACTTTTCCTGCCGACTGGGGTTTAAATTCACCGCAACCGCAACGTTCCAATCAATCGCGTTCCACAAAATCCCACTCGCAAGATTATTTAAATGGCCATTAATCTACGGGAATTAAACACTAAATTCCTTCCATTTGGCCTATAAATTCATGACAATTAGATTTTAAAAACATGTTATATTGTGAATTCTTGTGTGAATGTTATTTGGACACTTAGGCTATTTAAAAATGTTAATCTTTTCTTAAGAAATGGATAGATGTTTAGATCTAGTAATTGAATTTTGTAATTACCTACAATTGGGTAACTAACTAATTTTATGCTTTAATTTCAGGTCATCCAAGTAAGATTGTTTCATATTTGTTTCAGAATACTTCAATCTATAATAACTGAAAATTTATTTCAGTTCTCTTAATTTTTAAGAAAGTTATGGGCTTTTGACTGTCCTCGATCACAGCTTTTGTGTTAAGTCAATGGAAAAGCAATAGGGAACAAGATGCTAATTTCCGAATATGAAAATAGCCATAGCTTTTTTAATACTTAAGATATGAAAATGAATTAGGTGTCAAATTAAACTTCTTTTTATGCTTTATCTGATGGGATAAATTGCAGACTTGGTTTTTAAAATCTCAAAATTTTGCAACATTGCTATATACACATACAGTATATACACACGCATGCAGAAACACACACATGCATATGCACACACATGCTTACACACTCATACACACACATAAAAAACAAATAATAGTGCAAAAAGACAAAAACAATGCCCCCAAGTCTATGTAGTTTGGAGCTTATATGAAGGCTGTAGTGTTTAATAGCTTGATGGTGGTGGGGAAGTGTTATTCCTGAACCTGGATGTTATTGTCCTCAGGCTCCTATACCTTCTTCCCGATGGCAGGGGTGAAATGAGTGTGTGGACAGGGTGGTGTGGGTCTCTGATGATGCTGGCTGCCTTTTTGGGCCAGTAACTCCTGTAGATCCCTTCGATGGTGGGAGGTCAGAACCCGTGTTGGACTGGGCAGTGTTCACCACAGGCATTTAATGATAAATATGGAAACGCAAATGTATTAATTGTTGGCACAACAACCTTGGTATGATAGTGCTGAATTCTGGACTGTCTTTGTCTGCAGTGTGTGGTCATTAATGACCTCTGCCCCATGGGTTTCACTTTCAGAATATTTTAAAACATCACTTTGGATGGCAGAAATCTCATGGGATCCAAGGAGAGATAGTCGAATGGATAGCAAATTGGCTCCATGGAAGGAAGCAGAGGGTGATGGTGGAAGGTTGCTTCTCAGACTGGAGGCCTGTGACTAGTGGTGTGCCTCAGGGTTCCGTGCCCATCCTATTACTAATTGTCGTCTACATCAATGATTTGGATGAGAACATACAGGGCAAGATCAGCAAGTTTGCTGATGATACAAAAAATTGTGGTTTTGCAGATAGTGAAGATGATTGTGAACGATTGCAGCAGGATCTGGATCGATTGGCCAGGTGGGCGGAGGAATGGTTGATGGAATTTAATACAGAGAAATGTGAGGTGTTGCAATTTGGGACGTCGAACAAGGGCAGGACCTACACAGTGAATGGTCGGCCTCTGGGTAGTGTTGTAGAGCAGAGGGATCTAGGAGTACAGGTGCATGGTTCCTTGATGGCCGAATCACAGGTAGATAAGGTGGTCAAAAAGGCTTTTAGCATTTTGGCCTTCATCAGTCAGAGTATTGAGTATAGACGTTGGGAGGTCATGTTACAGTTGTATAAGACGTTGGTGAGACCGCATTTAGAGTATCGTGTTCACTTCTGGGCACCATGTCATAGGAAAGGTACTGTCAAGCTTGAAATGGTTCAGAAACGATTTACAAGGATGTTGCCAGGACTAGAAGGGTGTGTGCTACAGAGAGAGGTTGAGTAGGCTGGATCTCTATTGCATGGAGCGCAGGAGGATGAGGGGAGATCTTATAGAGGTGTACAAAATCGTGAGAGGAATAGATCGGGTAGATGCACAGAGTCTCTTGCCCAGAGTAGGGGAATCAAGGACTAGAGGACATAGGTTCAAGGTGAAGCGGAAAAGATTTAATAGTAATCCAAGGGGTAACCATTTTCACACAAAGGGACTAGGATATGCAAAAAGGTAAAAGTATGGAACAAGCTGCCAGAGGAGGTAGCTGAGGCTGGGACCATCCCATCGTTTTAAAAACAGTTAGACAGGTTTGGAGGGATATGGACCAAGCAGGCAAGTGGGACTAGGGTAGTTAGGACATTGTTGGCCAGTGTGGGTGAGTTTGGCCGAGGGGCCTGTTTCCACACTGTATCACTCTGTGACTCTAATGTTTGCATCTCCAACAGTTCTGATTGCCAAAACATTGGGGGGGGGGGGGGGGTTAATTTATATCTCAGGCCACAGTCAATACAATTGTGTCGCAAATGTGGTGTGTCCTTGATTTCATAGGTGGTTGTATCCTGGCCTCTTCTCCCATGATGGGACACCTTTGATAATTCCGTGGCTATTTTTAAATTGTTCATTAAATGATAAATAATAATAATAAAATATTTCTTTAACAATAATAATAAATGAATAAACTAATGGAGAGAAGGATGTATCGGTGATGTATCTGACTAATGATTGGAATAACCTATTTTACAATCAAGCTATAAAATCCAAAACTCTAATTCTAAACAGTTTTACGTATATCATGAGGACACCACATATAACCAAATAACCATATAACAATTACAGCACGGAAACAGGCCCTCTCGGCCCTTCCAGTCCGTGCTGACCATTTGTTTTTCCCCTAGTCCCATCTACCTGCACTTAGACCATACCCCTCCATTCCCTTCCCATCCATATACCTATCCACTTTACTTTTAAATGTTAAAATCGATCCTGCCTCCACCACTTCTGCTGGAAGCTCATTCCACACAGCCACCACCCTCTGAGTAAAGAAGTTCCCCCTCACGTTACCCCTAAACTTCCGTCCCTTAATTCGCATGTCATGCCCTCTTGTTTGAATCTTCCCTACCCTCAATGGGAAAAGCATATCCACGTCAACATGATCTCCATCTCAAACGTTTGTCTTTAAAATGAGCATTCCCACCCCAAAACAGAGAAATAGTTATTCTTCAGCAATTTACCTTTACACTGGGAAAATCCTTTGTGCATTTGCACTGTTGATTCAACTTCAAAGACTGAGAGGTTCCATTGAAAGTACAATCCGAGTGGAACAACCAAACAATTTCCTGCTAGAACGTGGATCTCACTGGCATTCAGAAGACGATCCCAGATGTGGAGTTGTGTAATATTCCCAATGAACGATTCGTCCTTCTTAAATGATCCGCCAAATGTGTCCTGTTCTTGGCCAATGATGAAAACTCCGCCTGCTCCTATATCTCCAGAAATGTATAGGTGATCTCCAGATGCAATGACAGACCCATCAGTTGCAATGGCCCAGCTCCCACCTTGGCTGCTCCAGCTCAAACACAGGTGATGCCATCTGCCATCATTCTCCACCGCCTGGGAGTAAGGAGTGTGGACCCCATGGACAAGCAGCGCAAGTTGGATGTGTTGCTGATGGACAATGTTTGCACGAAGCTGAAACTCGTTGATAAACGACGGAATTGAATAGGAGAAGACGGTGGAAACTCCCACAAAGCTCGCATCAAATTGCACTTGTGCACAAATGGTCACGGAATGCATTCGAGGAAACTGCAGGAGAAGTTTGGCATATTTGGTGTCAGTTTTGGCGGCAAATGTCAGAATGTGTGAACCAAAGGTACCTGAAAAAGAGAAGATGAATAATGATTGGACTGTGGTGTTCTGCCCATGACAGCTGTCTATCTCAATCAACCAATTCTCCAGTTGTGTGCAGGAAGGAACTGCAGATGCTGCTTTAAACTGAAGATAGATACAAAAAGCACAGCAGAACTCAGCGGGACAGGTAGCATCTTTGGAGAGAAGGAATAGGTGACATTTCGGGGTCGAGACCCTTCTTCAGACTGAATGTCACCAGAAAAGGAAATTAAAGATATAGACGATGATGTAGAGAGACATAGAACAAATTAATGAAAGATATGCTAAAAGGTAATGATGATAAAGGAAACTGGCCATTGTTAGGTCTTTGTTGGGTGAGAATGGAAAACTGGTGTGACTTGGATGAGGGAGGGATGGAGAGAGAGGGAGTGCAGGAGTTACTTGGAGAAATCAAAATTCATTTCACTGGGTTGTAAGCTGCCCAAGCGAAATACGAGATGCTGTTTTGTGCGTTCGCATTTGGAATAGATTAAGCTTTGTGAAATGCTCCAGAATCACATTAATTAATGCACAATGATAAATATCCGATGCATTTTTTTAAAATCGTAAACTAAATTCATTCAAAATTCTTATTTATGCAAAGACAGTTACTTATCCTAAAGGGAAAGTTCTTTTTAAGTTATATAATCCCAGCTATTAGCCCGGCAAGTAACATGGTAGCTGATTGAGGAACAGTAAATTGAGCTGTTAATTATGAAAATTACTATGCAGGGACAGAAGTTTAGGGGTAACGTGAGGGGGAACTTCTTTACTCAGAGGGTGGTGGCTGTGTGGAATGAGCTTCCAGCAGAAGTGGTGGAGGCAGGATCGATTTTAACATTTAAAAGTAAAGTGGATAGGTATATGGACGTGAAGGGAATGGAGGGGTATGGTCTGAGTGCAGGTAGATGGGACTAGGGGAAAACAAATGGTCGGCACGGACTGGAAGGGCCGAGAGGGCCTGTTTCCGTGCTGTAATTGTTATATGGTTATATGGAAATTATATATGCAAGGACATTTGACCAATCTTAACAGTAATTATCTATGATTAATATTTCTCAATATAACAAATTAAATGTTTTTGTTTCAGTTAGGTATAGTGTAATTTTGTAAAAGGAATGTGCAACATAATATGATAGAGATAAATAGATTTAATAAAAAATACTCCCATTTTAGAAGGGATTAAAACAAATAAAAATAATGGAGATTGTATAAAGTTATAAATTTAGTTAAAGTTTTAACTGTCATGATTTTAGCCTAGATTATGAAGTGCTGGCAGTGTCCCTGTTACAATACTCTGATAGCATATTATTCAACTTTTAAAATCCCCCAAAACAGTTGCTTTGTTGAAGTATCTTTAAGGTTTGTGGGTGAACTTAACCCAATAAAAAAGATGACATTTTTACATTTATGTAGGAAGAACTGCAGATGCTGATTTAAACTGAAAATAGACACAAAAAGCTGGAGTAACTCAGCAGGGCAGGCTCTCCATCTCTGGAAAGAAGGAATAGCTGACGTTTCGGGTCGAGACGTCTGAAGAAGGGTCTAGATCCGAAATGTCACCCTTTCCATCTCTCCAGAGATGCTGCATGTCCCGCTGAGTCACTCCAGCTTTTTGTGTCTATTTTACATTTTTACATTTTACAAGTTGAATGACAAATTCAGCAAAGCCTTCCTCCTGCAAATGCCGACAAAGTAGAAAGCTGCTTTCAGCCCTCCTGATACCCACCACAGACAGCCATTTGAAGACATACTTTGATACTAAGCCAGCATGATTCGCTTTCTGATTTTCCCTTCATTCCAATAAAAAGTAGGTTGCCTCTGCTCCAGGCAGTCATGTAACATGAAAAGCCCAGTCACCCACTGGAATGGAAATCCACATTCCACAGTTCAGTGGAACAAAGAAGTGGAGCTCCATGGCACCAAACCACTCAAAAGGTGGCTTTTTATTTATGGTTTATGTCAAAAAGATCACCAGAGCACCAGAATACAAATATCTTGGTGAATGGGGGTGGGGGAGTTGGAAGTGAAGAAGGGCATTCAACTCAGGTAGATCCACCAACCATAGCAACAGATGATACTCCAGTAACTAAATACAACTGTCGCTTCAGTGACTTTATTTGGCCTCTTTGTCCTGCCCTAAAAAGCCATTCCAATGTTTCATCATTCTTTATGAATATCCAGTTATTAGGGATGAACATGACTTTTGCTAGCTTTCGCTATATAGACCTCACCCTGCAAGCAAGTTTGCGCTGAATGAAACTCAAAGCCCTATGCTTACACCAGAAAGCCCCAGACTTACATTCTACCAATTTACCAGAAAAGTTCAGCATTCTACAAACTGCTGGAGGAACTCAACAGGTCAGGTCTGGTCAGCTGAGTTCCTCTGGCAGTTTCCAGCATCTGAACTCTCTCTTAACTCCACGTACAGCATTGTACTTGGGAGATAAGAGAGAGTATTTGATATACTTTGTCATCACTGATCTTCAAGGCAGAGATAAATAGATTCTTGATTAGTATGGATGTCAGGGGCTATGTGGAGAAGGTAGGAAATTGGGGTTGAGAGGGAAAGATAGATCAGCCATGATTGAATTGCAGATTAGTCTTGATGGGCTCAATGTCCTAATTCTGCTCCTATTACTTATGAATATCTCAAAATAACAAAATGGTGATTCTATTTCTCCTCCCAGATTTCTTTCATAGCCAGCTGTGCTCCCAGCATTGCTTTAATAAAGTTGCAAAAATTAGTTCAAATATTAAGAGGTATACATGACAAAAGCTAAGTGACTGCATTGGGAGTCAACCTTTGTCAAAGCAACCATGTAAACCTTTGAGTCACAAGAACCTGCAGATGCTGGAGTCTTGAGCACAACACAAGTGCTGGAGGAACTCAGTGAGTCAGTGGGCCATCAGTGGATGGAATGGAGACAACATTTCGGATCAGGAACCTATACTTTTACGCAACCCTGAGCAAGTTAAAACATCCCAAAGTGTTTCAGTGGAGAAATATCAGTGGGTTTTATCGTGAGCTTTGATGGAAGAATGAAATGGAGAGGGTGAGGACAGTGAGCTGCAGGGACGGGATTTGAACTCAGGCCCAAAAAAGTGGAATCCAACTATAGTAAGGATTTGTAGGATGGGACTACAGATGATGATTAAAACCAAAGATAGACACAAAAAGGATGGGTAATGTTTCGGGTCAAGACCCTTCTTCATACAGAGAGTCAGGGGAAAGGGAAACGAGAGATATAGACGGTGATGCAGAGAGATATAGAACCAATGAATGAAAGATATGCAAAAGAGTAACGATGATAAAAGAAACAGGCCATTGTTAGCGGTGGGCTAGGTGAAAATGAGTTACAGACAACGAGACACAATAAGACGACTTTGAAGCTGGTATGATTTGGGTGGGGGAGGGATGGAGAGAGAGGGGATGCAAGGGTTACTTGAAGTTAGAGAAATCAATATTCATTCTGTTGGGTTGTCAGCTGCCCAAGCAAACTATGAGATGCTGTTCCTCCAATTTGCGCTGGGCCTCACTCTGACAATGGAGGAGGCACAGGACAGAAAGGTCAATGTGGACATGGGAAGGGGAATTCAATTGTTTGGCAACCGTGAGATCATGTAGGTCCAGGCGGACTGACCTAAGGTGTTCAGCGAAGCAATCACCCAGTTTACGTTTAGTCTCGTCAATGTAAAAGAGTCCACAACAGATACAGTAGATGAGGTTGGAGGAAGTGCGAATGAACCTCAGCCTAACCTGAAAAAACTGTCAGAGTCCCTGGCCAGATTCGAGGGAGGAGGTCTAGGCATTGGAAGATCAGCGACTTAGTGGGTTACCAGCCATGATGGCACTCTGTCCTTGAGTAAAACTTCCCCTAAAGACCAGTATTCTTTGAGGTGTGGCTTCCTTTACCCTGCGGTTAGATGCTATCAGGAATCCATTCAAGCTATCCTTGCATCCAACAACAGTGACCTCACCAACTTGGGTGAGCAATTAATTACATTGAAGAGTGGTTTAAGGGACATTCGTGGAAGAATACACACCACGTCGAGGTGGAACTGAAATATGTATTGTTGGGATCATAATTTACCTTAAAATCTATATTTGGAAATATTTAACTGAGAAAATTACATTCCACCTACATAAAGCCAGATATTTTACTAAACAATAATTGCATGATGTCTCTCTCTGTTTAAAAAAATCATGTACTATGTATGATGCAACAAAGCATGACATTTTTGAATGTATTTAATCGTCAAACTATTTTAGAACGAACTGAACCTCCATCAATTTACATCAATCCCCCTTGAATTCTGATGAATTAATTGGGGGCTATGTTCAAAGTCGGAAGAAGGGTCTCGACCCGAAACATCACCTATTACTTCGCTCCATAGATGCTGCCTCACCCGCTGAGTTTCTCCAGCATTTTAATCTACCATAGGCTATGAATGAGAGCTTGGTAGCAGCTTCAGCCCAGTCGGCTTTATACCCAAAGTATGTAGGTATACTACATGCACAGCTACATACATGTACAGCTACATACATGTACAGCTACCTACATAAATAAAACAATTCCTCCAACTTGATGACCACGAAAAGATCATCCACACATTTATCTCCTCCCGCCCCGACTATTGCAACTCCCTTTACACTGGCATCAGCCCATCTTCCCTGTCCCGCCTACAACTGGTCCAAAACGCCGCAGCGAGACTCCTGACGGGCACCCGAAAAAGGGACCACATCACCCCGATCCTGGCCTCTCTCCACTGGCTCCCTGTGCGGTTCCGAATAAATTTCAAAATCCTTCTTTATGTTTACAAAGCCCTCAATGGGCTTTCCCCCACCTACATTAAAAGTCTGCTCACCCACCGCACCACCTCCATCCAGGTCCCTCAGATCGGCCGACTTGGGGTTACTGAACATCCCGTGGTCTAGGCATAAGCTCAAGGGCGACCGCGCCTTTGCGGTTGCAGCTCCTAGACTGTGGAACAGCATCCCTCTTCCCATCAGAACTGCCCCCTCCATCGACTCCTTTAAGTCAAGACTTAAAACCCCTTTACTCTCAAGCCTTTCTTGACGTCCTCTGAGGGAGGGCCATATGTATGTATTTATGCATGTACTTAATCTATGAACCACTGCTGTATAATGTTAGTACCTCCACCGATGTAAAGCACTTTGGTCAATGAGAGTTGTTTTTTTAAAAGTGCTATAGAAAAATAAGTGACTTGACTTGACTTGACTTGATATATGTGCACAATATAAGACCACATTTAGAGTATTGTGTTCAGCTCTAGGCACCATGTTATAGGAAAGATGTTGTCAAGCTGGAAAGGGTACAGAGAAGATTTACGAGCTATCGAGAGAGGTTAAGTAGACTGACTCTATTCCTTGGAGCGCAGGAGGATGAGGGGTGATCTTATATATAAGTGTATAAAATTATGAGAGGAATAGATCGGGTAGATGCACAGAGTCTCTTGCCCAGCGTAGGACTAGAGGACATAGGTTTAAGGTGAAAGGGCAAAGATTTAATAGGAATCTGAGGGGTAACTTTTTCACACAAAAGGGTGGTGGGTGTATGGAACAAGCTGTTAGAGAAGGTAGACTCAAAAAGCTGGAGTAACTCAGCCGGACTAGCCGCATCTCTGGAGAGAAGGAATGGGTGACGTTTCGTCAATCTCAACCGGAAATGTCACCTATTCCTTCTCTCCATTTTTCACACAGAGAGTGGTGAATCTGTGGAATTCTCTGCCACAGAATGTAGTTGAGGCCAGTTCATTGGCTATATTTAAGAGGGAGTTAGATGTGGCCCTTGTTGCTAGAGGGATCAGGGGGTATGGAGAGAAGGCAGGTACAGGATACTGAGTTGGATGATCAGCCATGATCATATTGAATGGCGGTGCAGGCTCGAAGGGCCGAATGGCCTACTCCTGCACCTATTTTCTATGTTTCTATGTTTCTATGTTTCTATCTTGGCTTAAAGCAGCATCTGCAGTTTATTCCTACCCGGGGAGGTACTTGAGGCAGGGTCTATCCCAACGTTTAAGAACCAGACAGGTGCGTGGATAGGTCAGGCTGGGAGGGATATGGGTTAAGCGCGGGCAGGTGGGACTAGTGTAGCTGGGGCATGTTGGCCGGTGTGGGCAGGTTGGGCTGAAGGGCCTGTTTCCGCGCCGTATCACTCTATGACTCTTAAGGTGCGGTCGTGAATGGTCTCACCGGGAGCCGCCGCCCGCACTCTGGCTCCGATCCACAGGGACTCGGCCACCCCGGCCGACCTCAGGGCGCCGCTCAGTCTCAGGTTGTCGTCGGCAGTCGCCACGCTGGCCAGGAAGCCGAACCTCTGCCGACAGAGTTTGTCGGCCGCTGCCCAGCGGAGCCGCTCCGGGCGCTGCGCACAGTAGTAGCGGCGGTGAAGGACACACGGCGTGTCCCCGGCCGCGACCCGCCACTCTGCGGAGAGAAACAAACACCTTCAATAGCGGCTCGCTGTCCGGTCGAGCAAAGCCCCCGTGTTCAAAGCGCTGGCCACTCCACTCACCTGCTGCCAGCGCCCCGGACACGCACAGCAACTGCGGGCAAAGCAAAGGCATGTCATCCGCAATTATAAGCTCAGCGAACCAAATGAGTACAATTAGGATTGAGAAAATAAGTGGTCTCATTTACCAGAACGGCCGCACATGGAAAGATCGCGCCCATGACCATCTCCTGTTAGGAAAAGGGTTTTTTTTAAGACCAAAAAAAAAACGTTTCTATGAGATGAGAGGATTCTGCACAAAACGGAGCAAGAGTGATGTTTAAATTGTGTAGGACAAAACATCAGATGCTGGTTTACACCGAAGATAGATACACAATGCTGGAGGAACTCAGAGGGACAGGCAGCGTCTCTGGAGAGAAGGAATGGGTGGCGTTTGGGGGCGAGACCCTTCTTCAGACGTGATGTTTACATGACAGAGTGAGCGGCCCTCACTATCACTGGCGCACAGGCGCGGGGAACAATGAACGATCAGGGGGTCTCACCCACCCTCCCTGTCATCCCACTAACATTGGCTCCCCGCTTCTCAAGGTTCACACTATCTTCTGAAGAAGGGTCCCGACCCGAAGCGTGTTCTCCAGAGATGCTGCCTGACCCGCTGAGTTACTCCAGCACTCCCTGTCCCGTTGTGTATTAACCAACACCTCCAGTTCTTAGTTTCCGAAATAACTTCGTTAGCTCAAAAATCAACCCAGAAGGTCACATTTCCCCATTAATCCGTTTAACTGTCGCATTAGAATGGCTTTAAAGCAAGCTAGTTCTCACCTAACAAAGATAACAAGAGCCTGTTTCCTTTATCATCGTTACTTTTTTGCATATATTTCATTAATTTGTTCTATATCTCTCTATATCACCATCTATATCTCTCGGTTCCCTTTCCCCTGATTTTCAGTCTCAAGAAGGGTCACATATTCATTTTCCCCAGGCATACTGCCTGTCCCGCTGAGTTCCTCCAGCCCTCTGTGTCCATTTAAGGAATGAAAACCGCTGGCCAGGTCGCCTCCAGCCCTAGCCACCCACCCACGTTGCAATGACAACTGTGTTAAAGAAGGAACTGCAGATGCTGGAAAGTCGAGGGTACACAAAATGCTGGAGAAACTCAGCGGGTGCAGCAGCATCTATGGAGCGAAGGAGATAGGTAACGTTTCGGGCCGAAACCCTTCTTCACAACTGTGTTTCGCCGCTTCCAAGTCGCGAAGTACACACACGGTAAAACACGCCGCCCCGTGTCCTACCGGTTTCTTGGGCGAAGGGTAGAGTTGTCGTCCAGGGACACGGGATACATCCCCTGTAGACTCAGGGCCGAGCCCACCGCCGCTCCCCATCGCCAGCGACTCCCTCCCTCCCTCCCACCCCGTCCACCTCCTGTCCGCTTTCGCCGCTTCAAATGTCCATTCTGCCAAGCGTGCTTTTACTTTCGCTATCCTGCTGTTGGGAGGCAGCCCCGGGATGGTGCATCCTCGCACCCAGGAGTAGTCCGGCTCTGCCCCCCACAACAGCGAATACAGAGAGCGCGGTGAAACACGGCACACAACCAACGCCAATTGCCGCCGACCGCCAACTACAACCTATCACCGCTATCACCGCTGCCCATGGTTTAGATGCCGAGACAGTCGCAACGGGACTTCATCAAAGTTACGTTTATAGATATAGTTGGAAGATGCTGTCAGCATCCAACTCGAAGGAGTGCAACGGATGAACGAGGTCGGGTAGGAGCAGCGAGCGAGACTCCACAGATATGAATAACCCTTGCTTTCCCTCTCTCTCCTGCCTCCCCACCCTAGTTCTCCGACTAGTTTCACTGTCCTCCTGATTACTTTTACTGTTTGTATGCCTCCTTGCCAGCTTCCCCTCAGCTAACAATGGACAATTCTACAATTCCTTATCATAGATTGCTAAATTTGGAGGAACAGCAACTCGTATTTCGCTTGGGCAGTTTACAACGCAGCGGTATGAATAGTGTAGATTAACCCTTATTAATCCATGCCATTTACAATTTACACTACACATATGTGCATGACACCCTTTACATGGTATTACGGTACTACACAGCTTTACACTAGCACGGTCACAAGCCACTCCGAGCTGGATGAGAATGGCTGGCAGTTCCTGCTTGCTTTTGGAATAAAGACTGATCTTTCACCGTGTGTGTTGTGGATCAATGATAAACAAATAGTGACTTCGCTAACTGCAAGTAACCCTTCCTTTCCCTCTCTCTCCGTCCCTCCCCCATCCTAGTTCTCTAGTTTCACTAGAGAAACTAGTTTCACTGTCCTCTTGATTAACGTTAAGGCCCTGTCCCACTTTCCCGAGTTACTCACGAACTCTCACGAGTGTTCCCCTTAATCCGAACTCGGGGAATATCGGTAGCGAGCTCGTAGGAGACCGTAGATGTTTCGTAGCGGCTCGTAATGCCAGCCGTAGGAACTCGGGGCATGTCTGGACGTTTTTTCAACAAGTTGAAAAATGTCCACGAGTTTAAAAAAATAGCCCCGAGTACCTACGAATGGCTATTACCGTAATTCTCCGAGTTCGAATCAAGGGGAAAACTCGAGAGAGTTCGAAAGTTTGCATGCCTCCTTGCCGTCTTCACCTCAGCTAACAATGAACCATTCAACATTTCCTTGATCAACGTCTGCTTTGACATCTCGTTTTCACGCCTTACCCTTCCATATCTCTGTGTCTCCATCTCCCCTGACCCTCAGGCTAAAGAAGGGTCTCGACCTGAAACATCACCCGTTCCTTCTCCCCAGAGATGCTGCCTGTCCCGCTGAATTCCTCCAGCATTTTGCGTCTTTCTTTGGTGTAAACCAGCGTCTGCAGTTCCTTCCTGCACACTCCACCTCTAGTCGGACTGTGGAACGGAGCACCTTGTTGACAAGCCTGGCGTGGGTAACAGAAGCAGGTAGTCGGGCAAGCGGAAACACGGTCAAGGCTCCCATGTTGCTTGTTCATCAAAGCGATGCCGCGTTCGGGAAGCAATCGTTTTCAAGCTGGGAGGTAAAACGATATTTGGATGAAAAGAAGACTGTAAACTTTGAACTAACATCGCGACCAGAAGTTAACTGGCAATAAGGCGTGGGATGAGGCAAACGGGACAATGGGTCTCGCAAAGAAACAAGCAACAGTCCCGAGCCGAAACGTCGCCCGTCCATTCCCTCCATAGATGCCGCCTGACCCGCTGAGTGACTCCAGCGATAGACACAGAACGCTGGAGTAATTCAGCGGGACGGGCGGTATCGCTGGAGAAAAATAATGGGTGACGTTTCGGGTCCAGACCCTTCTTCAGACTGAGAGTCAGGGGAGAGGGGGGCACAGAGATATGGAAAGGGTAAAGGTGTGAAAACGAGATCAAAAGGGATGGGGATCAAGAAAAAAAATGTAGAAGAAGGGTCTCGACCCGAAACGTCTCCCATCTCCTTCGCTCCTTAGATGCTGCTGCACCCGCTGAGTTTCTCCAGCCTTTTGTGTACCCAAAAAAAGTAGAATGTTAGCCAGGAGAAGGTGACAACGAAGCGAGCAGAGATAAAATTAAATCCGGGGAACGCTCAGACCGGTCAGAGAACTATGAAGGGGGAGGAATGGAGAGAGATGGAAAGCAAGGGTTGCTTGAAGTTAGATAAGTCAATCTTCATACCCCTGGTACTTAACCTGCCCAAGCGAAATACTAGGTGCGTTTCCACCAATTTACGATGCGTTACTCGAGCACTTTGTGCAAACCAGCATCTGCAGCTCCTTATTTCTGCACAGAGAGGCTATTCCTCAAACGTAATGAGCTTGGTCGCAACAGAGAAGGAAGGAGAACACGGAAAGCTTGGACAAGAAACGTTGATGGATTAAATCACTGCTTCGCCCGAGTATATTGGGAGCGTGAAGGACGAGAAGGGGATAAAACGATAGTCATTGCATCTCCTGCGTTTGTGTGGGGGAGCAGCTTGAAATGGGTGAGCGTTAGATCAGGGTTTCACGGAGGGTAGTCCCTGGGAAGATCTAATATCGAAGCGATCTCTCTCTTCCCACAGATGCGGACTGACCAGATGAGTGCATCCAGCATTTCCTGCTTTGTTTTATATTTTCCACGGGTATTTTTGATTGTCATGGAGGATACCTTCATGATACTGATGGAAAGGTGGAGTCATCCCAGAGGCGATGGGGATGAGTGAGACTGATCCACTGCACGGAGCGGGGCAACTGGACATCGCCTGGATGAAGGGAAAAGGCAAGAACAAGGGGGGGCGGGGAGAGGGAGGCCTGGCCAGTAATTGCAAAGTGCGGCCTGAAGTCCTGGTAAAGAACATCGCTCGCCCCGTGCGAACAGATGAGGCACAGGAGGAATGTAACAGGGTCTCGCAGAGACACGGTAGGAGGATGGGGTGTAGCATCCTTCAGCTTTCACCAGACGCTGATTTCTCAAAAGTTACATACACGTCAAATAAAGTAATGCAAGATTCTAAAAATTGTCCAGGTCACAGCCAAAGCCACAAACAAGTGATGGTCAACTATTTTTAAAAGGGAGAGGTTGGATCCCCGTTGAACCGGAACAAAGCATTTATCCCACGTGTAGGAAGGCATAACTGCAAATCACAAGTTGCCGCAGCAACGGTTTTTATGTGGAGGACGCAGGTAGAATGAATGGGGAGGTTATTCAAGCCGATAACGAGTTGGCCGAGGTAGAGAATGCCGCCGTGATGGTTCTGAACGTAGACACGTGGCATTGTAGATGTTGGTTTGCAAAAAAAAAAAAGACAAAATGCTGGAGTAGCTCAGCAGGTCAGGAAGCAACTATGGAGAACATGGACAGATGATGTTTTGGCTCGGGACCCTCCTTCAGACCCAAATAAACATCGCCGATCCATGTTCTCCACAGATGCTGCCTGACCCGCTGTTACCCCAACACTGTTCAAGGAAGAATTGACCTTTAGGTCACGCTGCTGATGGAGTGCCACTGGAATGCCAGGGGAAAACAGACAATGGGAGACTCATGATAGACGAGGTGAGAGGAGACCAATATAAAGGAAGGCAGTGTTTATAAAGAAGCAACAGAAGACATAGTTCCATGGAGAGGAGGATGCTGTGATGATGTAAATATCAAATCAGTCCTACTTGTGGATCTTGGGAAGAAGGTGTTAAGATGCAAGTGAATTGTGTATAGAAACATTAAAAAAAAACAGGTGGAGTAGGTCATTCGGCACTTCGAGCCAGCACCACCATTCAATATGATCGTGGCTGATCATCCAAAATCAGTACCCCATTCCTGCTTTCTCCCTATATCTCTTGATTCCATTAGCCCTAAGAGCTAAATCTAACTCTCTCTGGAAAACATTCAGTTAATTGGCCTCCACTGCCTTCTGTGGGCAGGGAATTCCACAGATTCGTAACTCTCTTGGTTAAAAAAAAATTCCTCATCTCAGTCCTAAACGGCCTATCACTTATTCGTAAACTGGTTCTGGACTCCTCCAACATCGGGAACATGTTCCTGCATCTAGCCTGTCCAATCCTTTAAGAATTTTATATGTTTCTATAAGCTTCCCTCTCATCCTTCTAAATTCCAGCTGCTGCCAGCAAGAATGTCAGTGTTCCTTTCCGGGACATTTGACAGTAAAACACTATCGACTCGACTCCTGACTCTTCACAGAGAACTTGTCATTGATTCCAGTAAATTGAAAAACACACGGTAGTTCACATGTAGTTTGAGAGCTGGTGGTCTTCCAGAGAAGCCCGATTAGTACGGGTGTCAGGGGTTATGGGAAGGCAGGAGAATGGGGGTCAGAGGGAAAGAGATCAGCCACGATTGAATGACAGAGGAGACTTGATGAGCCGAATGGTCTAATTCTGCTCCTATCACATGAAGTTCTCCAGTAAGGATGTCAATGATGGCCACAGACAATCGTGTAACGTATAGTGGTGGGTCAGAGTCAGATGGAAGAGGTGGTTGGTGCTCACGGTGCCCAAGACCCATTTTGCAAACCTACCATCCTTGGCAGCAAATACATTAACTATAGATGCATCTATTGACAGACTAATAAAGATAGAAACATTAACAATGTAGGGTTGACATGTTTTCTTCCCCATTACATCTCACTTTTCAGAATACTTCCTACGCACTGTGAGATCACATAATGCAAAAATCCACAGATTTGGAACACAACTGTGGGTGATCACATCTGTTACAGTGTAAACATTGTAAAACTGTTCTCCTTTTCCAATGCAATAATTTAATATCAAGCATTACATTCAAGCATTCAGCCACATAACCAGAAACACTGCCATTTCAAACACGAGCTTCAAACAATGTAATGACCGAGCCATTTATAACTTGCATAGATGAAGCAAGGAGGGAAGAGGAAACGTTTATTCCAACAAAGTCCTCTTGACAAAATGCTTGGATCAGTCTTGTCATAACCAACATCTTTAAACCAGAGACTGACAGGTGATCTTATAGAGGTCCATAAAATCACGAGAGGAATAGATAGAGTGAATGCCCAGTCCTGAATAGGGGAACCAAGAATCACAAGGCATAGGTTTAAGGTGAGAAGGGAAGGAATCTGAGGGGAGACCTTTTCCACATAGAGGATTATATGTGGGTATATGGAACGAGGAGAGGAGGTAGTTGAGGCAGCTCATTCCATATACCCACATACAACCTTCAAAAGACACTTGGACAGGTATGTGGATAGGAAAGATTTAGAGGGATATGTGCCAAACGTGGGCAGATGGGACTATTGTGGATGGAGCATCTTGGTCGACATGGACAAGTTGGGCCAAGGGGCCCGTTTATGCGCTGATGACTCTATGACCCCATTTTATCAGGGACTTGCTCAAGACCAGATGGTAACACCCCCAATCCGAGCAATGCCATCTGTTCAATTATATCTCAGAGATAATGAGGATGCCCCAATCACCTGGTCGTACTGATGATTGTTGGATTGAACACCATCTAATCCACTGTCATCCCCATCAACCTAATCCCAACACCAACAGAAATACTGCCCGAAGTAAATCAGCTTTCAGTATCCAGTATGCTATAAAGATAGCTTTTCTCAGAGTCCCTTACAGCCTTGTTTTTCTCAAGATGGCACCAGAGAGAAGCGGCATTTTGCAGGCAACAAGCAAAAGAACACTTGAAACCTCATGTTTTGATGTTTCATTATTTAAGTCTGCAGCCAGAACTCCAGCTATAGAAAACAGGCTTGTAAACCATTATCAACGCACTGTCAATCTGGCAATGGGCCGATTAACCCAACCCCCAATGCATACACAGCTGGTGGAAGCAGTGGAGAAGCCTAATGTGCTGGAAAACGTAGTCACCGGGGAGGTCCAGCCAAGACTGAAGTGTTGGTGCATTTTAACTACATTCTTCTTCTTTGACCGCAGCTCAGCATTCAACAACATTATCTCTATCAAACGCATCACCAGGCTCGAAGACCACAGCTCCCATGCCTCCCTTTGCCACTAGATCTTTGACTTTCTCATTGGCAGACCTCAATTAATGTGGATTGGTAACATTTCCTCCCCATTGGCGATTCTCAACAGTGCACCTCAAGGCTATGCACGTAATCTCATGCTCTACTGTCTTGATAGCCATGACTGTGCAGCTGAGCACAGCTACTTCCCTACAACCAACAGGTTTTTAAACATAGAAATTAGAGGGTGCAGGAGCAGGCCATTCAATATGATCATGGCTGATCATCCAACTCAGTATCCTGTACCTGCCTTCTCTCCATACCCCCTGATCCCTTCAGCCACAAGGGCCACATCCAACTCCCTCTTAAATATGGCCAACGAACTGGCCTCAACTACCTTCCGTGGCAGAGAATTCCACAGATTCACCACTCTCTGTGTGAAAAACGATTTTCTCATCTCGGTCCTAAAAGACTTCCCCCTTATCCTTAAACTGTGACCCCTTGTCCTGGACTTCCCCAACATCGGGAACAATCTTCCTGCATCTAACCTGTCCAACCCCTTAAGAGTCTCTATGAGATCACTCCTCAACCTTCTAAATTCCAGCGAGTGCAAGCCAAGTCTATCCAGTCTTTCTTCATATGGAAGTCGTGCCATCCCAGGAATCATTTTGAACCGCTTGAACTAACCCTTAGCACATCTCAGCAACGGAAGACCATAGACCACTTCTTTCACTTCCACGGACTTGTTTTCTAATTGTGTTTAGCACTAATGTCTTAGTTTGCACTGCCTTATTAATTTTCACTGTCTTGTACAACTTGTGTATAATTTATGTTTTATGTGATGTCTGAGCCGATGTACCTGTGACGCTACTGCAAGCAAGTTTTCATTGTCTGTGCATAAGGCAATAATCTCGACTCAATAATGTCCACGATGCCTGAAGTGCACCATTAATTACCATTTGTGGAGAGACTCTTATCTTCTCCACTAGGAAACAGTAGGAGTGATTCACTGATGAGAACTATGGATCCAAGAAATAATTAACCACCAACACAAGGTGATCGACAACTGGACAAGATAAAATGTTAAGGAACGTGAAGCCCAAAGTCTGACAGAAAACGTACGACTTAAAAATCAGATGATAGGTCGGAAAAAAATACTAGATCTCCAGCAGCTCATTGATAATCGTTAGAAAGCCGACCAGATACCCATTGACTCACCCAACCCACTTTATCCGATACCAAGGATTAGTTGATGCCTGCTTGAAGGAACATTTGAAAGAACTCAACTTGAAAGGTAGGTGACCTATTCTATTCCAGTCGTCTTATCACCACCTCTGACTGACAGTCGGCAAGCCCACATGCTGGTTGAAAGCAAGGCGGCCTTGGGAGCCAATGATGTCCCAATTAAGTTCTAAAACTTGGCAGAGAGGAACTTCAGTTGCAAATTCACAAGTTCTTCTTCCACAAAGGACATGCTGGAGAATCGGTGTGATCACAGCTATCCTTTTTGGAAAACTTTGTGGTATCGTCAGAGGGGTCTTCCACAAGGAGGTCTCACAAAGGTCCTCTTCCAAATGGCCAAAGAAATGGCCCCTGAATCATTGTGCAAATTCTGTGCAGAATAGACCTCATCTATACCCAACATGGAAGGAAATCCAGAGAGCAGAATCAACCACAACATGAGATATGAAGAATGACACTCTTTGACCTAGATTAAATATTAACCTCCCATTGCAACGACCTGAAGATTTTTTATACGGAAAAATTTCCATTCTGGCTTCTAAATTGATAAAACTCATAGAATTGAAAGATTCAAAAGAGTCTCTACTTTAGAAACAAGCAAAAGTTTATTTAAAAATGTGAAAGTTTCCCTGCACTTGAATTGCATAATTGTAAAGAAGCAAGGCACTTTTTGAGTACAGATCAGTGAAGTTGACAGGTCTGGGTGATGGGGTAAATAAATTAGAGTCTTTAATGCTATAACAATGCAGTACTCCTTAACCCTTTGCTTTGCAAGATTGAACAGTGATCTTTAGTTCTTGAAATACAAGGAATGACATGTCAATTTAACCAGAGATCATTTTTAAATTCATATAAAATAAACCTGACCAAACCAAACAAAAAAAATTACCTGAGCAGTTTACATTCTTGCCTCCAATTTTACCATACTCTACTATTTTCTTTGGACTACACACAAAAAAACATATTTTGAATACAACCTCCCAGATATTCACAAATGAGAAGAGAATATATGCCGGAGCGAGTTATCCGGAAACATTTTACCATAAAACAATTATAATAATTCCAGGTTGAGCTGTACAGTAAAGCACACGTGAATAGCATAGCCTGACACACAATATAGATTAGGATCCATGCACTGCACCACCATTCACTTTTGCTGATAGCTAGCAACTACAACAAAATGAGAATTTGCAAACCATGGACAGCTTTCAGACCAAGACCTTTTCATACATTACTTTTGCAGCGGTAGATAAGTTTTTTCATCACATAATACTCATCTGAAGTGAACAGTTAATGTAACAAGCCATTGTACCTCAATTACTTTAATTTAAATGGCTGTGTTATGAGAAATAAACTATATTCATTATTAGTTTTAGATAATATTGCAGGCATACTTTGGTGCTTTTGTCCAAAACAACAAATCTCACCTATGAATGCGTCAGATAATAACCGCCTAATTCACATTACTGAAGCAGCTGAAATACATGGCAGTACGATTCTCCTTGTGTCTCCAAGGTCACATGTTCTTTCCCTGTAAGATTTATTCTTGGATGGATACTGCCCATTTTTGCTTGGGAGCGGTAGGAAGAGCTCTATTGCCAATTTTAAATGAGAAATTGCAATTAAAATGATTAGCAGTGCAAGCTGGAATTTAATATTTTATCCACATATATGGAAACATTTTGATAAGTCTCCAACTATCATTGACAAATTAAAGGTATGAACTTATCCAAACAATTGTCCAGCCTGGATCACAAAACAAAAGCTTTTTCCCTTCAAAAGCCTCATTGTCATTTGACAGAACAAGGCCAGTACACCGAGACCCTGACCCTGACCCACGGTCCCATAATGCAGCTACTCATCTTCAGATTCACAGAAGGCTTGGCTGATCCACACAGGATGGAATATTAACCCCGTTTACCTGCCGTTGTTCTCATCAGCTTAAGGGCATAAGGAAAATATTTTTGTGAAATATGGTACTAGCCATTCAGGGAAGTGAGCAAAATATATTTTGTACAAGACAAAAAAAAGAGGGCAAAGGTAACAAAAGTTTACAAAAATTGAATTAGTTCAGTGATAAATAGCAACAATATTACAAGCGGATGTTTCATTTCTAATATTAAATATATACAGCAGGTTCTGCAGATCATAACCTTTCATGACTTAAGTGCGATGAAATTTGTTATTTTATAGCTTATGATATATAATGTTTGCTAAATTTAAGGCAGATAATTTTTCAAACCCATTGCAGTTTTTCCTTGGAGTGTGTATATAACTTTTTTAACTCCTTTACTGCACTGTGTAGCAGAGTTAACATTGATCTTCTCTTCATCATTTTCAGTGCTGTCAGGGCCTCTTGGATGTTGCTCTTTATCCTGGATGTATTCAAGTAAATCAAGTAGAGAGCTGGCAGCCAGGTCGATTTCACGGAGTGCTAACCGAGATTCTTTTGTGTCCCACTGACTTTTTCCGACAAAGGATGCATTTACCTCATGACATGAGGCGGCCCAAAGCTCACCAAATTTACTAGCCACATGCTTTACTGGTGAACAAACCAGCTCCATGAACTTCTTCAGCTGCTCATTGGCCGCAAAATCACCTGCATAGAGCACCAAAAACATGGATTAAAGGTCTCCATACCGCAGCAAAGAGAAGCTATGTTCAGGTTGCAAAAATGCAATGTTTACAGAGGAATTGGAGTTTCAAAGTAAGTAATCTTCCTACATCAAATTAAAATTAACAACAGGAGTAAAAATACCTATGGTATCTATGGACGCTCAAGTAAACTGCAACGTACGGAGGAAACATGTTCATTGATAAGGCTTTCATTAGATATCATAAATCTGAACAGAATCAAGACAAGCAAGTTTGTTACCTTATCTGATCTCATAGAAACATAGAAATTAGGTGCAGGAGCAGACCATTTGGCCCTTCGAGCCTGCACCGCCATTCAATATGATCATGGCTGAATTACAAATCATCTCGAATTACAAATGAATAAATAGCTCCTATTTTAAAGGCAAATTAACTGTGTTTAAGTAGTCAGTTCTATCCAATAATCCAAATGTTATGAATATTCAGGAAATTCACAACATTAAAAAACATATTCCATATGCACAGAACCTATCTATTGTTTTACTTACGATAGTGGCGCAAATATTATTCCACTATAAAATAAAAGTGGACTAGTTTAAACTGATTTGCACATCCTTTGAAAGTATGATATAATCTACCAACCAATGGAATTGGGAAAGTGAGGTGGAGTCATGTTGTAGGATCTATTGTGATCAGATTAATTATGACCATTTACGAAATGAAGATCTGGGTTCCTGAAACAAGATTTTTTTTGGTTGTCTGTGTAAATGGAAATGCTAAAACTCAACGTAGGATGATTAAATAATTTCTCACCTACCAGAGAGCTGAAAAAAGCCAGGTTTCCACACCTTATGTATTTGAGTTCAAGTGCATATTTCTGAAGATCTCTCCTGGTCCGAGAACACGGATGCAATTATAAAGAAAGCACATCAGCATCTCTACTTCCTGAGAATATTACGGAGAGTCGGTATGACAAGGAGGACTCTCTCGAACTTCTACAGGTGCACAGTAGAGAGCATGATGACCGGTTGCATTGTGGCTTGGTTCGGCAACTTGAGCGTCCAAGAGCGGAAAAAAAAAAAAAAAAAAAAAAAAAAAAAAAAAAAAAAAAAAAAAAAAAAAAAAAAAAAAAAAAAACAAAAAAAAAAAAAAAAAAAAAAAAAAAAAAAAAAAAACAAAAAAAAAAAAAAAAAAGACTACAAAAAGTAGTAAACATTGCCCAGTCCATCATCGGCTCTGACCTTCCTACCATCAAAGGGATCTATCGCAGTCACTGCCTCAAAAAGGCTGCCAGCATCATCAAAAACCCACACCATCCTGGCCACTCACTCATCTCCCCGCTGCCTTCAGGTAGAAGGTACAGCCTGAAATCTGCAACATCCAGGTTCAGGAACAGCTACTTCCCCAAAGCCATCAGGCTATTAAACTCAGCTCAAACAAAACTCTGATCATTAATAGCCCATTGCACTTTATCTGTTTATTTATGTGTGTATTTATATATATATATATTCATTGGTATGTATATGGTCACACTGATCTGTTCTCTGTATTTATTTATGCCTACTATATTCTGTTGTGCTGAAGCAAAACAAGAATTTCATTGTCCTATCTGGGACACATGACAATAAACTCTCTTGAATCTTGAATCTACATGTGACTGTAATAAGGCTCAAAGGATTCTCATATTTCAGTTGATGGAATATTTTAGACTTACTCGAGTGTTTGGTTGCTTCAGTATAAAACCCTCAAACTTGAAATACGCTCCAAAATGACTATCCAAAAGCTCGCAGGATCAAAAGACAATTACAATTATCGCCGCATTCAAAACGGGCAAAAATGTCTGTCTGGATTTCATACTCCAGAAATGATTGCTTCAATAATTGAACAACATACACACAAATGATAATAGGAACACCGTGCTCATGTTATCCTTCTTTCTGCCTGATGGTTCAGAATGAAAAGGCGAATTCTCAACCCATTCGCAATGACAAGAGGGGGGAAATAATATTCATTTATTTTAAACGACATTTAAAGAAAGTATTTTTCAGAGAATTTATTATATTTATTCTTTGCATTTAAAAATGAAATGGCATCATTTCAAATAAAAAGGCTGTTAGAGAAATATTTGCTCTGGGATTTTGTTTGCACATATTAGGATCTATACACGAGCATAAGAACCAAATTAATGAATGCAGTTGCAAATCCAAAAAGCGAACTTTCACGAAACCACCAAATTAAACTACAAATGCAGATAAACTTCAGACTAGGGAATATATAAGGAAGATCAACACAAAATGTTGAAATAACTCAGCAGGACAGGCAGCGTCTCTGGAGAGAAGGAATGGGTGATGTTTTGGGTCGAGACCCTTCTTCAGACTGAGAGACAGAGGAGAGGGAAACTGGAGATGTGGAAGGATACAAAGAGGATGTAAAGTGTTAAAACCACAGATCAAAGCAAACAATGTTCAAGGAAATATAGAATGGTTCATTGTTGGCCATGGGAAAGGTGACAACAAGGCATACAAACAGTAAGATTAATCGGGAGGATAGTGAAACTAGTCAGGGAACTAGGGTGGAGGAGAGACGGAGAGAGAGGGAAAGCAAGGGTTATTTGAAGTTAGAGGTCAATATGCATACCACTGGGGTGTAAGCTGCCCAAGCAAAATATCAGGTGCTGTTCCTACAATTTGCATTGGCCTTATTCTGATGGTGGAGGAGGCCCAGGACAGAAAGGTTAGTATGAGAATTTTGCTTAAGGAGATTTCGTAGGCCTCGGCGGAGTGAGCGATGGTGTCAGTGAAATGATCGGCGAGCCTGCGCTTGGTCTCTCCGATATATAGAACCCACACCTGAAACAGCTACCTCAAGGGAATATTAGAAGTTTTAAATACATGGTAAAACACTATCTTAATATTCTGGATAGAAGTCCCTCTAGTTTGATTGCCCAAGTTAATTTTAAATACTTTACCTCTCATCACTGAAGTCATCATCTGGTACAAATTGTCAGAACTTTCATTAAACTTCACCATTTCAGAAGCAGCTGTGAGCAAGGTCTTCAGGGAGTCAACATAACAAGTCATGTTTTCTTGGATTTCACCATCCAGCTCCTTCCACAACATTGTTTTAAGAACAAAATCAAAATGCATCAGTGGTTAGAATGAAACTGTCAGTAAATTCGGAATGCTGGTTCCAGCATGTAGTTATAACATTCCATTTCACAGGCCCAGTTTATCAAGAATCTTTATTCACTCACTTGTGCACATACAATGCAATTCCTCATCCATCAGGCAGACTTAATGAAAGCTAGTTCATCATTCTATTTACATATAATGCCCTATGTTTTATGTTATGAAAATTGGCTGACCCAGTCAATTTCACTCCTGCATTGTGGAGTGATCCAGCTGAAAAACCTGGCTGTAAAATAACAGGACCAGGATCCCTTTTGAGGTGCAGGAGGCAAGGGAGAAACAAACCACTTCCTCCATTTGTCTGGTCAGGGAAGTGATAGAGTACTCCAAAAATAGGAGCAGTCTGATATGTCCATAGTTGATCTACCCCAGGCCTCAACTCCTCCTCTGTGCCAGATCTCCAAAGCCCTCATCCTCCTAAAGGTCATCCAGCTCCATCTCAAATACTTCTGATAGTTAGTCTCTCGGGTATGGTTTAGTATCTTGGTTAAGATATATTCACATACTTTGGTTTTCAATGATGAGCCCTTACTTTGAAACAGGAACCCAGGCTTGAGACACGCCCACTAGTGAAAACTTCTTGACATCTACCCAGATGGAGTGGATGTGGAGAGGATGTTTCATGTAGTGGGAGAGTATAGGAATAGATGGCATAGCCTCAGAATAAAAGGATGTACCTTTAGAATGGAGATGAGGTGGAATTTCTTTAGCCAGAGGGTGCTGAATCTGTGGAATTCATTTCTACAGATGGTGGTGGAGGCCAAAACAAAATTGCATTTTTAAAGCGGAGCTTGATTCTTGATTAGCAAGGGTGAAAGGTTAAGGAGAGAAGGCAAGAGAATGGGGTTGATAGGGAAAAAAATCGATCAGCCATGATCGAATGGCAGATCAGACATGATGGGCTGAATGGCCTAATTCTGCTCCTGTGTTTTATGATCTCCTTAGTATTTCTACGCTTCAATGAAATCAACCACCATTCTTCTAAACTCAAAAAGAATCGCCACTCAATATCTTGATAAGGTAATCCTCTCATCCCAGGAATTAGTATGGTGTATGGGCTGATAGGAAAGATTCTGTTGGTTCTAAAGTGGAGGTGAATGAAATAGAAGGAAAATTGATAGGAAAGGTATGCCATGGTATACCTGCCAGCCTTTCCCAAGAAACCATCCTGCACTTGCTCTGCATGATAGAAGTGATAATATTTTATATCCTAATGCCATAACATTTGTGGTCCTGTAAATTAATTTATTCACATGATACATACAGAAACCCTGCTCAATTAGTATTTTTCAGAGTGATTTGAAATAAATGATTATAACTATTAAGTAATAATTCGTGGACCGAATTATTACTTAATAGTGTATTTGATAAAGGATGCCTATAGCAGGATTTGGTGTCCAAACACAACATTGTTTCAGGACTTTAGAATGAGTACATTTTGCAATACCAACGTGAGAAAACAATTGAGAAACCAGTATATTGCCATAAAATCAGTACATATTTTTCATTTACAAGGATACATTGAGTGACACCAAAAATAAATGTAAATATACAATTTAATTACACATACAGGCTGATTAATAAAAGTTAGCATGGAAACCTAAGCAGTGACCAAATGAATAGAACAATGAATTTTAAATATCAGTTTCTTTGCATCAGACAAAATAGTCTTTTCATAACTACTGAAAATCACGTACTCCTTTGTCTACTAACCAAACATTTCAGCGTGACAGTCTCCTTTGTGGGTTTTAAATTAGTAACAAAGAGTGAGCCACGTGAGAGCGATACTTCTCAGCTTTTCTCTCCCCACTTCAATAAATCATAAGACCTTGCAAATGTCCTGAGGACTCCTTGTTCAAAGGAAATACTTTCTGTAAACACGAGATGTCTAAAAAATATTTTCAGTTTGTAAAACTGCAAATATTTTCTATTGCATGCCCTTCTTGGGTGCTGAACATCTACAAGTTTCAAATGTGCTCGCTAAATAAACATTCAGTTTCCATTTAAGTTGAATGCAATGTGTTACCAAAAGTCAAGTTTAACTGCAGCATAACAACCAAGCTCCAGGATGCTTACTGCAGCAACAATAAAATTGCCTCAGTTGGGCGATGGTAAATGATGACAAATTATCTCGCCCATTCACAGAGCAAGAATTGAAAGGGACTTTAACAAGCAATTTATAAAACTGGTTTCCATCACAAAATCTTCTTTCAATGCAACTTGCAGGTTCTCTGTTGTCCGTGCTGACTTAACCTACAAATTGTTTGTGCTAAATCAGAAATGAGAACGTGGTGCTAGAGATAACAGAATCTGTTTTCTACAGATAAGATTTCCATAGAACACAAGCGGTAATAACTGGGTGTGAACTTATATATAGATTCAAGACTCCGTAAATAAAAATTTGGGGATGCCAATCACAAAAAATATTCTAATTCATATTATGTTGTAATTGAACTGGAAAATTAATTTCAATTAATTTATTGCAAGGTAGGCAGTCACTAAAACATTCAGCAGAATTTATAGGTGACTATTAGTGATGTCAGGTTAACGGGCTAATTTTCTTTAGAAAGGTTGCAAATCATGATGGCTCAAAATTTGTTACCATGAGAATGGAACTACCATAGCTCATAGTAAAATCCCAGTTATTTTCATTTAAAGGTATATTCATGGTGATAATCAAACAACCTCAGTCTGAAGCAAAATTATGAATAAATCACCATTTTAAATTTGATGCTAAGTTAAAAAGACCAAATTGTAAATATATCATCCAATTGCATTTAAAAATGTGCCTATGAGGTAAATGAAAACAGACCCATCCCTTGTTCCAGTGAGAATAATGCCAGTCTATCCAATCTCATCAGATCACGGATGCACATTTGGAAGAGAAAAATTAACACAAATTGCAAAGATTATAAAAATTCCCCACCTTTTTAAGTTCAATTAGATAATTTTGAATCGATACAGACAGTGCCATACTCCTCTTCTTCAGTTGCTCAAATCCCTGTTAAAGAAAGATCGACACAAAAAGCTGGAGTAACTCAGCAGATCAGGCAGCATCTCTGGAGAAAGGAATGGGGACGTTTCGGATCTAGACCCTTCTTCAGATAGTCATGGGAGAGGGAACTGAGAGATATGAAAAGATACATCGAACAAATAAATAAAATATATGGAAAAACACAGATCAAACCATGTGGGAGGCAGAGTGAGCTGCGAGGAGGATGCTATGAGGCTGCTGGGTGACTTGGATAGGTTGGGTGAGTGGGCAGATGCAGTATAATGTGGACAAACGTGAGGTTATCCACTTTGGTGGCAAGAACTAGAAGGCAGATTATTATCTGAATGGTGTCAGATTAGGAAAATGGGAGGTGCAACGGGACCTGGGTTTGCTTGTACATCAGTCACTGAATGTAAGCATGCAGATACAGCAGTGAGTGAAAAAACCTAATGGCATATTGGCCTTCATTGCGAGAGGATTTGAGTTTAGGAACAAGGAGGTCCTACTGCAGTTGTACAGGGCCCTGGTGAGACTGTATCTGGAGTATTATGTGCAATTTTGGTCTCCTAATTTGAGGAAGGACATTATTGCTATTGAGGGAGTGCAGCGTAAATTCACCGGGTTAATGCCCAGGATGGGGGGACTGACATATGATGAAAAAATGGGTCGACTGGGCTTGCATTCACTGGAATTTATAAGGATTAGAGGAATTCTTATAGAAACAGATAAAATTAATAAAGGACTGGACATGCTAGATGCAGGAAAAATGTTCCCGATGTTGGGGGAGTCCGGAATCAGGGATCACAGTTTAAGAATAAGGGGCGGGCGGTTAAGAACCGAGTTGAGAAAAAATCTTTTCACCCAGAGAGTTGTGAATCTGTGAAATTCTCTGCCATAGATGACAGTGGAGGCCAATTCACTGGATGTTTTCAAGAGAGAGTTAGATTTAGCTCTTAGGGCTAAAGGAATTAAGGGTTATGGGGAAAAACAAGAACGGGGTACTGATTTCAGATGATCGGCTAAGATCATATTGAATGGCGGTGCTGGCTCAAAGAACCGAATGGCCTCCTCCTGCACCTATTTTTGTATGTTTCTATGTTTCAAGAAAATGTAAATGCTTTACAGCTGCAAATTCAAGAACCAACCAAGATTTGTAGATTAAACCATATGACAGAGAGACAAATTGATTACAATGGGGAGACAAAGTGAACACTGGAGAATAAACAAAAAAATGTAATGAACTGCACTAAATAAACAGAAATTATTTCATTAAAGAATGAAAACTCACAATAACAGTGGTCCAATCATGGCTAATAAATTAAGTCAAAGATAGTGAAGAATAGTATTGGATTAAAGGAAGATATTCAAATATTTCCAAAGAGAACAGCAACAAACTCATGCTATTTCCAAAAAACTGAGGAGGTCTGGAAGAGTGGACTATTCCTGCACATATGCTTAGATATCTTAGATATGGTCAACTAATCATCAGTCAGGGCATTGAGTAAGGTGGTCGAGACATTATATTGAAGTTGTACAAGACATAGCAAGGCCTCACTTGGAGTTCAAGTTGTCATATACCAATAAGAAAGATACCATTCTGCTGGAAAGAGTTATGGTGTTGCCAGAACTCATGGGCCTGAGTTTCAGGGCAAGGTTGTCTAGGACTTTATTCCTTGGAGTATCTATCTTGGGGGGGTGTATTAAAATCATGAAGAGCATAGATAGTGTGAATGTAGAGAATCATTTTCCCCCCAGGATTGGGGGATTAAGAATTAGAGTGAATAATTTAATTAGAGAGGAGAAAGATTTAATAGGGACCTGAGGGACAACTTTTTGCACTGAGGGTGGTGTGTATATGGAACGAGCTGCCAGAGGACATGGTTACAATAACATGTACAATTACAGAACATTTAGTCAGATACATGGATAGGAAAGGTTCAGATGAATATATGCCAAATAAAATGGGACTAGTGTAGATGGGTATGGACAGGTTGGGCCGAAGGGCCTGTTTCTTATCTGTATGACTCCGTGACTCTATTCTACTATCATTTAAGATGTGATGAGGTATTCATAGAATTCATGCCATTAATAAGAAAAGTGATAACTGATGTTATGGCTTCAAATGGCACAGTGGAGATGGAGCACATAGATAAGACATAGCAGGGGCAGAAGCAAAAAATTAAGGTAAATCAACAAGGCATGGGAGTAGAAGGAAATCTGCAGGTTGTGACTAGAAAGTTTAAGGGAAGGAACAAGCAAGATTTGCAGCACCATTCTGGTGAACATTAAAAGGAAGGCTTTGGACAGTGTTGGTCTGGTTGATTACATCAAAGATTACAGGCAAACCAACACGGGAGCTTCGACCATTGGCTGCGGGAGCTTCGATCGCCCCGACGGATGGTTCAACTGCCCCGACCGCGGGAGAATAAGGAGGAAGATGATTAGACTTTATTGCCTTCCATCACAGTGAGGAATGTGGGGAATCCACTGTGGTGGATGTTTATGTTAAATTGGACACCGAATAATGGAGAGTGAAGGCGACCTCCTTCAACCTCCATTCGACTATGATGAAGACTATCTACGACTACCTTTAACTAACTTCGATTCACCTTACCTGCGACAACCCTCGATACCTATACTAACATGCTGACCTACTACGACCAACTACAACTAAACCTACGAGTAAAAAAGTATTGATTTTTTCCTTGGCAACATTTTTTTACTCGTGGGCATTTTTTAACATGTTGAAAAAAACTCCACGACATAGCTGAGTCCTCACGTACGCCAGACCACTCACTAGCATGAATGAAAGTTACAAAGACCTCCTAACATAACGACCTTGTTACGACAAGCTGCGATTATGAGTCGAGGCAAACTCGCCAGCCTCGCTATTTGGTCGCCCAAGAGTGTCAGCCCTTTAGAGTTTTCACTCTCATTACAAATTCACATTCTTAGTATGTGAACATTCAAAACAAACCAACAATATACAATAAAAGCATTGATGACAATATTCACACACAACGACAGATTTAAACACATACAAGATACATAAAACAGGTCAGATTACCTCCATATTAGATGATGCTTTTTGCACTCTTCTGAATGCTCTTTTTAATCTATTTAAGAATCCAATAATCCAGGAGGCTCCTCTCCATTCCAGATCTGTCTTCCCCTCAAAAAACAGGCCATAACATTTCTCTGAAGTAAATCCAAAAATTTGGAAATAGCTTAGCTAAAATTATCATCCATATACTATTATTAAAATTTCCATCTGCAATGTAATACATTTAACGCAAAAACGATCCCCCATAGCGCTAAGCTACAAACTTCGGCCACCTAACTCACCAAAAAATTTTTTTTCCCTTCCACTGCTGCAAGTCAAATAAGTTTTGTTCCAATCATGTGAAATTGTACAAAAGTTATGAAGGTTTAAAAATTGAAGAAAAAATGCCCCTTTCCGAACCCTCAGTCAATAACAGGCGAGGGAATAAAAAGCTGAAGTTGCGAGTGTGTTGAGCAGCCCGATGCAGACTGCTCAGCCCCCTGGATTGCACAGCCTGCAGACCTGCTTCTTGCAGCGACCACACGTACCCTGCCGGAAGCGTAGATTGAACAGGAAGCCTCTGAGAAGCCGGAGCGGGACCGGGATCTGCTGGCGAGAAGGCCAAAAGGTGCGGGTGAGCAAACAGCGTCGCGTCAGCTTACCACCCCTCCTCCCCACAACTCGCCCATTCCCCCTACTTTCCCCACACCACCCGCATTCCCCACACCAACCTGTCTCCTTCACCCCCCTTCCCCCCCCAACCCCTCGTTACCCCACACCCCCATCTCCACAAAGTTACTCCAAGCAACTCCTGAGAAGGCTTCCAAGTGACCTTCTCCACAACCACCCTCCTTCCCCCATACCTCCTCCCCCACAACACCCCACCTCCACACAATCCCTCCTCACACCCAGTGGTGGAATATCGCTTTGGGGACGGGTTGCATTGGGGGAAAACAGGATGAGTTGTTAGCATAATGCCTTTGGGATTGGTTTGACGTGGGGAGAGCAACGTTCCCCACTTAGACCCAATTTCAAACTAAAGCTATGCTCTCTACCAAATGTATGAAACTTAGGATGATGCTGAAGCACATATTTTTCCCCTCAAGTGAAATGTCCAATGAAAACTATTTAGGCTAAAAACTGAACAATTTAAAATTACGTGGTATGCAAATGTGACAGGAGCCTTAATGAGTGAAAAATTGGTTTGAAAATAATGCAAACAAAACATCATGATTCAATCCTCATGTGATGGGCCAACTTATCGGATTCGAGACCCATCTCAGACCTGCTCACAGATACTCCAGCACTTCATGTCTATCTTCGGTTTAAGACCCACCTGCAGTTCTTCCTACACATCAGATAAATTAGTCAATTTGTTTAAATGTAAATAGATGTCAACTGGTTTGGTACCTAAAGGTCACAATGCCTACAAGCGAAGGTTTATAACAGGCGACAAAATAAGAAGCGGTCTAGCTAATTTCAAGCTTTCCTTTACAGCTGTATTCATATCCAGAAAAGGATAATGGAGGGCACTTTCTGCTGATGTGATAGGGGCCAATATAAGGGGAATGCAAAGTTGACCAACTCTCAGGCTAAAAATATAAACAATGGATCTCGCAAACCTTCTAATGAAGGTTCCAGATTGTTTTAGAATTGTTACTTGATATTCAGAGATGCAAACATTTGAATATATACCTTTGGTTGATGTAGTGGCATACTAAATAAAAATATTTCTAAAAAAGTATAATTGTGGAAAAATCATTTGATTAATTGACTTCTCAATCTTGCAAGAGCTTCCTATTCAAAAATCACCTTGTAACTATGTGAATCATCCATGTTCTCCTCGTCAGAATGCAAGTCCATGCCCGTGAAGGCTGCCAAGTGACCTATGTGCTTTGCAAGTCTTCTAATTGTTTGTCTTATTTTGTTCCAAGCTTCCACCACCATAGAGGAAATATCTGAATCACAGCCCTGGAAACATGCAAACAGACATCAGTTTGCAACAAGGTATTGAATTAATTATACTTAAATTATTTAACAAGACCTAACAACCATTTCTCCAGCTTTTAGAATTCATTTACTGGACAAAATACAAGAATAAAAACATTCTGATACTTAAAAAACAAAAATGTGACAAATAGCAGAAGGTATGCTGAAAATAAAATACTCCAAATATTCAACCATCTATTGCAGTTTCTGCAAATAAATTGTCCTGGCGGAGATTTCAGGTTATGCCTGGTATAGTATAAAGATATTGAAAGTAAATTAGAAGACTAGTTAGCAGAAATTTGACACAAAAATAAAATAAACAAGGCACTTTTATAAACTCAATATAATTATGATTTGGTCAGCCAGAATTTAACCTATTCAGTGTCACCCCCGAGTATACTCGGGTCATGGCCAATCGTGAATAAAAAACGTGGCAGTGAACAGTTTAAAACGTCAGGTCTTGTTAACGCTATTCATGGCCCTCCTCTTTATGCACCAAACCTACAAAAGACAGAGAGCTGGACAACAGATCAGACAGCCTTTCTGGAAGGGGGCGGGGCGGGGGGGGGGGATGGGGGACTAGAAGAGCGATGCTGGTGGAACAAAGTTGGGCAAATGATAGGTGGATACAGGTTAAGGAGGATTTTGATTCGAGCTGGATGGACCTTTTCAACATGAAGGCACGATCTTGCATGATTGAAAATGCATATTACAATTAGTTTGGTCTCAAGTATATGAAGATTTATAATTATCTACATTAAAGATCGTGCAAAAAAAAAATCCTGAAATCATTATCTTGTATGTTGCATATTCTTCTAGTTTCTCCTGCACACAAATGAATACCTGCCTACCTGCAATAGCAGTTGTAAGTTTCGTCCCAATGTTCTAACTTCCCCAAGCAGTTCATCACCAATCATTCCAAAGCAAGAGTCCTGCGGGCCACTGTCTATCCAAAGCTTCACTAGAATTGCCACCCTTTCAAAATTTGATGTAACTCTGATGCAGAATGTCTGCATAGCTTGATTATTGGTGAACACTGAAAGAAAAGTGAGCAATTTAAAGCAAGATGTTAGCCTAAAGTTATGTATGTCAATTAAACAAAAGTAACCAACAATGATTTTAGGTCTGCTTCAATGTCAATATTGCAGAGTTTGCTTTCCTCTCTCCAACCCTTACACAGTTGGGAGTCATATTGGTTCAAAATAAGTGTTTCATGACATTATTGCAAAGAAGTTGTTAAACAAACTTGTCCTTAAATATGTGCCTGGTACTTCCAGGCAAGGAGAATACATTAAAAAAAGAAAGAAATTGTAGACTTACAATTTTCTTGACTCCCATCATCAAGCTTTTCATAGGCATTGGAAATTTCCATTGTTCCCTGATGCACAGCAAGGAGATCAGTAACAAGTCTGTCAGGAATGTTCTCTTGTGATACATGATTTCTTCCCAGAAAATCAACAGCTGCGCCCAGAATTTCCTTACAAATGGCAGGTAACTTTGATTCGGAGGATGCTGGGCACATACTTTGAGACATGTTCAGTAACTCTGTTCTCAGATGGAAAGAACGTGAAATGACTTGCAACCATGTTTCAATTCTAGCCAAGCCAATAATAATAAATGCAAACTGGTACACATAAAGTGAGAAGTGTACTTAAAATGTTTATCAAATCTAAACAAAGGTTATTCTGCTTCAGCTGACGACTTACATGGAATATTACACATCACGCCCAACATTTGAAAATAGAAGTTATTTTGGGGAGATCTACAACAAACCCATTGCAGGGGTGAGGTTTCTCATGAGCTCCATCAACTTTGCAATAGCATCACTTCCAGCCTTCAAGAAACACACAAAAGCAGGTAAAATCATCAACTATCTGCTGTGCAACTTCTGCCCCGGAGAGATAACTCAGAGGCTCCCTGCATTCCTCATCCTAACATAGAAGACCCATTGTTGCCTCAAGCTCAACAAGGCAAGCAACTGAACATGTGGTGCCATAGTGAGAACAGTGTTGCCACGGTGAGAACAAGAATAATTTTCCTTCAAGCACAAATTCATAGATGGCAGGAGAACATTTCCCAGTAATTTATATATTTCAAAGCAGATTTGCAATCATTGCGATAGATGTAATTTATCAGCACTAGATAAATGATAGCTGTTGATGAATCGGACACATTCACTGCACACATCAGAAAACAGACAATGCATCAGAAGTTCCTTATTTAATAGATGCAATGTTGAATAATCGGTATTTCCTCAGCAGTTCCTCTCTGTAAAATAATAACATTTAAAAACAAGTACATCTGGTTATTAGTAGATCAGATTTTCAGTTTCTTTAAAAAGGACAAAAAGGTTGTTTCACCTTGTCCAGAACAATACAACAGTTTTAAAGCAGGGTACGCCATCAAAGCATCCAGCTATCCCATCCCATGCTTTCCTGGGACAGTTCTAATCCAGCCCTGGGATTTATTAATCTTTATGCGTTCCATCTGGGCACCTTATCTGAGGAAGGATGTGCTGGCTCTGCAGAGGGTCCAGAGGACGTGTACAAGAATTATCCCCAGGAATGAGCAAGTTAACCTATGATGAGTGTTTGATGGCACTGAATGTACTCGCTGGAGTTTAGAATAATGAGGGGGGACCTCATTAAAACATACAGAACAGTGAAAGGTTTGGATAGAGTGGATGTGGAGAGGATGTTTCCACTAGTGGGAGAGTCTAGGATTAGAGGTCATAGCCTCAGAATTAAAGGACGTTCTTTTAGGAAAATGAGGAGAAATGTATTTAATCAGATGGTGGTGATTCTTTTTTTTTAATATATTTTTATTAGAGGTAAACAATAAATTGGCAAACACATATTATGGTAGAAATATTTCGTGTATATCAATCATACATTATTAATATTATCAATTGAATCATTCTGCCTCTAATAGTTTTTTTAGAGTAATAGAGTAAGAGTAATAAAAAAAGAAAGAGAGAAGAAAAAAGAGAATTAAAAAAAAATAAAAATCATAAGGAATGGAATAATTTACCGTTAATACATCATTGGAGATAAGATCGAAGGAATAGAGAGTAGACTTTTTCACTGATCCCGAGTCCAAGTTTCAGTCGCTTCCTCTGAACCAATCTACCCTTTTTAAGTAATCATGAAAGAAGACCATATTCTAACAAAAAGCTCTTGTTTGTCCATTAAGGCAAATCTGATTCTTTCCAGGTGTAGGGTCTCCGGCATTTCCATAATCACATTTTAATTGTGGGGGGATAGGGCATTTCCAAAATTTTAATATTTGATTTTTTTTCCTAATATTAGACCTGTAATCTAGGCAATTTCTTTGGCCTTGTTTTAAGTGTTTTAAACTTTGTTCTATATTCCAAGTATTAATAGTTTTGAGTCCCGGATCCAGTTTATATAAATAAATTCAGAATTAGTCTAAAAATCCAATCAGAAATTTTTTTAATTTTTAGACAATTTGCTAAAGTATGTGTTAAGTTAGCCTCCAATGCTGACATTTGTCGCAGATAGGAGAAGATATGTGGAAAATTCTATTCAGTATTAACTTTTGGTAATGTTAATCTGTGTAATACTTAAATTGTATTAAAGCTTTCTGGCATTTAACGATCATTGATGTATATATTGTAAACTTTTTGTCCCTAATTATCTTTCGTTAGGGTTGGCTAATTCATTTTCCATGTATGTCTATGTGTTCCGTCGATGGTACCCTCGCTATCTAAAAGGATATATAAATATAAGTTGTTCGTTTTTTCTGTATTAGGATCTTATTCAAACAATCATCAATGACTGCTGGTTAACTTATTCCCTATTAATCTTGTGTATTTTATTTAAACTTAAATCCTGAGTTGTAGATATCGAAAAATTATTTTGAGTGTAGTCCATATATCTGTGTAACTCCGAAATAAAAGAAAAGGAAACTTTCTTATAAAGATGCTCCATCTATTTAATTCCATAGTTTTTTTCCATTGTGTGAAACCTTGTATCCAGCATGGAAGGTTTGAATAAGGGATTGTTACAATAGGGAACAGAGTGTATATTAATCCAATGTTAAAGCGTTTTTGAATTCTTACCCAGATCGGTACCACTATGTAATTTATAGGGTTTTCCCTATTGGCTTTTTGTTCAGTTTTTGTCGGTGCAAACATAATTGAACCAGAAAGGTAGACAGTCCTCCTTTTCCATCCTTAACCAGTCTGGTTGTTGATCCATTTCTTCCAGCCAAAAATTCATGTTTTTAATATGGACTGCCCAAAAATAAAGCAGAAAATTTGGTAGAGCTAAACCTCCATTAATCTTTGATTTACATAAATGTTTTTTACTTATTCTATGATTCTTATAATCCCAGATGAAATTTGTAACAGTAGAGTCTACTTTAAAAAAAAAGCTTTTGGAATATATATCGGAATTGACTGGAATAATACAATAATTGCAGCAGATGGTGGCGATTCTGTGGAATTCTTTGCCACAGAAGACTGTGGAGGCCTAATTAGTGGATATTTTTAAGGCAGAGATAGATAGATTTTTGATTAGTACGGGTGTCAGAATTTATGGGGAGAAGGCAGGAGAATGGGGTTAGGGGGGAGAGATAGATCAGCCATGATTGAATGGCGGAGTAGACTTGATGGGTCGAATGGCCTAATTCTACTCCTATCCCTTAAGACCATCTCATCGAACGGCTGCCCTGTCTTATTGTAGTGTATTCTTCCCTGAACTCACTATCTTACATGACCTTCTACTTGGTGAATACAGAGGTTTTTTTTTTTTTTTTTTTTTTTTTTTTTTTTTTTGTTTTTTTTTTTTTATTTTTTTTTTTTTTTTTTTTTTTTTTTTTTTTATTTTTTTGATTTTTTTTTTTTTTTTTTTTTTTTTTATTTTTTTTTTGTTTTTTTTTTTTTTTTTTTTTTTTTTTTTATTTTTTTTTTTTTTTTTTTTTTTTTTTTTTGTTTTTTAGGTTTTCACAGAGGATTTCACAAAATCTGCAGGCTCCATCCACAGATTAAGGGCCTGTCCCACTTTCACGACCTAATTCACCACCTTTTTTACTCGTGGACATTTTTCATCAGGTTAGAAAAACGCCCCGACCTACTTGATCCCACGAGTACCTACGACTAGCATCATGACCTACCTACGACCTCCTCTGACCTGCTACAACCTCGTGACGACCATGCTGCGAGTATGAGTCAAGGGAAAACTCGGCAGAGATCGTGAAATTAGGACAGGCCCTTTACCCCTTTGCTACCAACTCTTTCTCCATCTACTCTCTTACTTCTGAAACATCCATACAATGTCTTGGGGTTCTCCTTAATCCTACTTATCAAGGATTCATTGCTTCTATTTGCTCTCCAATAGTCTTGCTTAATTTCTCTGCTATTCCCTCTGTGTTCCTCAAGAGACCAACTTGATTCTAGTTGCTTACACTTGTCACATGCTTCCTTTTTTCCCTTGATCAAACATTCAATATACTTTGTCATCCAATTTTCCCTAATCTTTCCATTTCATCCTTTCCCGACTCTTACTAATGCCCCTGTCCTCACTGTGCGAGTTGACCCACGAGGTACCCCCAGAGTGATAGACTCGTGGTATGCGCACGAGACAGCAAGTGTATGATCAATGAGATGGGCCGAGTTCCCACGTGGGGGTATGTAATTGCTGCGATGTTGCAAGTTCCTCTCCCGAGTTAGCAAGATCCTCTCCCAGTAGCAAGTTAGCAAGTTCCTCTCCCGTTACTCTTGAGCCAAACCGTGAATGAAGGTATGTTTAATAAAGCAACAATGTTAAAATAAACATCTCCATCCTGTGGTTTTGAGTTATTTCAGCGCGTCCGCATCTATTGATATGACCTACAATGGGAAAATGCGCATTCTACCAAGCATTTCTTGGGGAGGGGGGGTTGGGTTTTTTATGTTTTTAAAATACTTTTTTGCAATGGATCTTCTATTTTAAATAATTTAAAAAAAAGGAAACAGCCCGGGTGACTGACATTGAGCGCGCGTTGGGACCCGACAGCAGACACGACTACACACACACAAACACAACACACACACACACACACACACACACACAGAGATACACACAGACAGCAGCTGGTCACCACTTCAGAGGAATGAGGCAGCTCGGATGACTTTTGAGCGGCCACCGGGACCCGACATCAGACACACACACAGATACACACAGATATAGACAGAGAGGGAGAGAGAGAACACACACACACACCACACACACACACACACACACACAGAGAGAGAGAGATACACACAGACAGCAGCTGGCCACCAACTTCAGAGGAATTAAGCAGCTCGGGTGACTTTGAGCGGCCACCGGGACCCGACAGTACCCACACACACACACACAAAGATAGACAGAGAGGGAGAGAGAGACACACACACACACACAAGACACACACACACCCACACACACAGACAGCAGTGGCCACCACTTCAGAGGAATCAAGCAGCTCGGGTGACTTTGAGCGCCCACCGGGACCCGACAGCAGACACACACACAGATAACAACACACAGATAGACAGAGAGGGAGAGAGACACACACACACAACTCAGCGGACCAGGCAGCATCTCTGGAGAGAAGGAATAGAGTCGAGACCCTTCTTCAGACTTACCCGAAATGCCAACCCATTCCTTCGCTCAGAGATGCTGCCTGTCCCGCCGAGTTACTCCACAATTGTGTGTGTCTATCTCCGTGTGAACCAGCATCTGCAGTTCCTTCCAATCCCACACTCTCGATCCCCCCCCCCCCCCCCTACGCCCGGTGGGTGGATGGAGCATCACACGTGGACACATCCACCCACCACCCCAGACTTGCCCCTCCGGCAGGTCTTTAGCGTTCATTGAGACCCAGAGTGAAGCCACGGGGACAAGTGGCAGAAAGGCCGAAGATAGAACACGAAATGCTGGAGTAACTCTCGCTAGGGCGGGACAGGCTGCATCTCTGGAGCGAAGAAAAGTCCTGAAGAAGGGTCTCCGACTCTATTCCTTCTCTCCAGAGATGCTGCCTGGTCCGCTGAGTTATAAAACCCAGCATTTTGTGTCTATCTTTGGTTCAGTCTTACGAGCAAAAGAACAGATTATTAAAGTTCCCACGTACACTCACGAGACACTAAGATCACAAACGCACGGAGCCACTAGACGTTATTACAACGAGTTAAAATGTTTCCATTTTACACTTGAACAGTTAATTTGACTCGTGGAAAAAATCAAACATGTTTGATTTTTTCACGAGTTAACAAGTTTCCGAGTACCTGCCGTTAGCCACGAGTCGATAAGTTGCTCGTGCGAGTTCCGACGTTCCCGCTACGTGATCACCACGAGTGAAAACTCGGGGTCACTCGTGGGCCAACTCGCACAGTGAGAGACAGGGGTTTTAACTGTTTTTAAGACTCCCACAGCAACTGCTCGCAATTAATTGTCACCAGGTTCTCACGTGTACTATTGTAATCAACCTTCCCCAAATTTGGATAACCAGAGCAGAAATTTAATCTCTTTCCACAACTACTTTGACACGGAGAATTAAAGTCACTGTTTCTAAAATGTTCCCCCACTGACATTTTAACTACATATTTCATTTCTTAAATAAGGTCGAGGACTGCCAGTTTCTCTCATAGGACTATCTGCAGGCCATCTAAAAAAAATTTTGGATGCTTTTAAATTCTACTCCATCTAAGCCCCTTGCACTCAGACAAGCTCAGTCAATATTAGGAATGTTAAAATCCTTTTCTAATATATTTTCTAATCACTTGCAGTGCCTGAATACCAGCCTTCCACAAATGATGTGCTATGACGCCCAGACCCCTCTGTTCTGAGATGTTTACAATCTCTCACTATGTAGATTATATGGGTTTTTTTTTTTTAAATACTTTCTTAAATATTTCCTGCAAAATGAACAACATTACATTTGGTGCCTTCATAATTGTTTGTTTTGTTGTCTCCAAGAATGTTAATTAGTTCCAGTTATCACAGTTGTTGCACTCCATTAATTCGATTGAAATGATCTTAAAAAACAATTCTTTCCACAGTCTCCCAGGAGGCCGCCGCGACAGATGCCGAAAAGCCGACCGGCACGGCGCAGGCATCAGGAGGGTCCCAGCAGCGTTCATGACGAACGTCGGTGCGGCAGTCGCCGAGGACGGGCCATGCGGGAGCCACAGGACGCACCACTGGGAATAAAGTAGGACTCATCGTGGGGGAACCGCCATGAGGGGGGGTGGGAGAAGAATAGAGGACCCGGCGTGGGATACTTTGTAACTTTGTCAGCGCCGTTTATGTGGCGTCTCTTTGCATACCTTGGGTGTCACATGTGATAATAAAGAATAATTCATTCAGGCACCAAGATGCTCATGCAGATCTTTTTTTTCCAAGACTAGTCCTCATTTTGCCACTGACTGGATTTTTCAATTCCCACATGAAGAACAGATGCTTACCAAGTCTTATCATTGCTCCCTGATCTACATTCCAACAATCAATTAATAAATCAGGACAAGAACTTTGGGACAGGAAAAGGAGGTAAATAAATCTCCCAAAATAAATTGATCAACAACTGCAACAGTGAAGAAAATAAAGCAGCATTCAGTATATGTACAAGCCAAAATAATATTTTAAATACCTGTATGTGTTGACTGCGTATTTTGAATGGTAAGTGCTTGGATTCCTGCTAAACATCCAGACATTCGTTTGCTTTTGAAAAAACTTTTGCTTCTAAGTGGAGAAATGAGAAGTAGTTAGATAAAATACTTAATTTGCCACATTTACCTCAGCAGCATCAGAATCAAAATATCTAAATGTAGTTGGATGGACTGCTTTCCACATCAATATACAAGTACACTCAAATCAACACACAAATATAGATTCAATTCAATTCAATTCAATCTTTAATTGTCATTGCGCAGTGTACAATACAGAGACAATGAAATTCAGTTGGTATCTCCGAAAGGCGAACTTACGAATAAACAAGTAATTGCGCAGTAGTATGAGTATATACATCTATACATATACAGTGATATCCGTGCAATTTGCTGGTGATTGGATAGTCCGGGGATGATGGAGACAGGCAATCATTGAGGTGCAGCGTTGAGAAGTGTGACAGCCGCAGGGAAGAAGCTCAAGAGGCAGCAGAGGGTGGGTTCAGAGGGTTCAGCCCTCCCACCACTGAAAGCATCTGCACGAGGCACTGCCTTGAGAAGGCAGCATGGTGAAGGATACTCATGTCCTCTTCTCACTGTTACATCAGCAGGAGGTGCAGAAGCCTGAAGTTCTACAACACCAGATTCAGGAACAGCTACTTTCCTACAACCGTCAGGTTCTCGGACCAATCTACACAACCCCAATAATAAAACAATTTCTGCCTCTTGCTGATCAATCCCAAAATATATTAAAGGTAGACTCTAAATGCTGGAGTAACTCAGCGGGTCAGGCAGCAACTCTGGAGAGAAGGAACGTGTCACGTTTCGGGTCACGTGTCGGTGACATCACACATTCCTTTTCTCCAGAGATGTTGCCCGAGTTACTCCAGCATTTTTTGTCTACCTTCGATTTAAACCAGCATCTGCAGTTCTTTCTTACGACCAGAACGACTGGGGGAGCCAGTCACGGAGCCTGCGAACTTACCATTGTGGGGCTGGCCGGCTTCGGAGCTTGGAGAGCTGCCACAACTACTTTGACACGGAGAAGCTGCTTTGACACCCGACTCCGGAACTCGGCGGCTCCAGCCGCAGGTCCGGTGGACGGTGACATCGGGAGCTCGCGAGTCCCTGGTGGGAGACCGCTTTTCGGAGCTCCCGCAACGGCAACTTCTCCCGCCCGAGTTGAAAATGACCTGAAGCGGGGCCTTACATCGCCGACGCGGCTTTAACGGCCGCGGGACTTGCCCTTGCCCGCCGAGGGCTCCAATATTAAGACCCGGAGCGGGGCCTTACATCGCCCGGCGCGGCCTTAACGGCCGCGGGACTTAGCATCGCCCGCCGGGGGCTTTAACATCGGGAGAAGAAATGGAACACAGGGGAGAGACAATGACTTTGCCTTCCATCACAGTGAGAAGGAGATTCACATGATGGATGTTTGTGTAAATTGTGTTGTTTGTGTGTCTTGGTTCTTTTCTTGTTGTATGACTGCAGAAACCAAATTGACCAAGTTTGAATTTCTTTTGAGGTTAAAAAGACAATAAATTGTATTTCTATTGCATATATTAATATCATCTGAAAACAACTGAACTTTTCAAATCAACTGAATTAGAAGGAAGTAGATTTTACAAATTACACACCGTCTCTTGGAGAAAGAGGAAGAGAGCGTCAAGTCAGTTTCCCAGTCATCATTAGGATCATAAAATATGCCTTCATCTCCAGAATGCCTGGTTCCCTGTTGGGGAGAATAAACAGAGCTCCACTATTTTCAAGGAGAAAACAATAAGGGAAACAGGATGTTGTATACCATATTATTTCACAATTTTTGACAAGTTGGCCACAGAAAAGACATGGGAGAGAGCTATACTTCAATATCAAGATGTAAAATCAAGTGCATTTTTCAAATATAAAATTAAATATGATGAAATACAAATATAAAATGAAATACAATGATAAAAGTAGCCCATATTGATCTAGGCAAGGTGGCGCAGCGGTAGTTGCCCAATAGCGCCAGAGTCGGGTTCGATCCTGACTTCGGGTGCTGTCTGTGCGGGGTTTGTATGTTCTCCCCGTGACCATGTGGATTTCCTCAGAGATAGAAACCTAGAAAATAGGTGCAGGAGGAGGCTATTTGACCCTTCGAGCCTGCACCGCCATTCATTGTGATCATGGCTGATCATCCACAATCAGTAACTGCCCTCTGTGGCAGAGAATTCCACAAATTCTGGGTGAAAACGTTTTTTCTCATCTCAGTTTTAAATGGCCTCCCCTTTATTCTTAGACTGTGGCCCCTGGATCTGGACTCCCCCAACATTGGGAACATTTTTCCTGCATCTAGCTTGTCCAGTCCTTTTATGATTTTATGCATTTTCTATTAGATCCCTTCTCGGGGCAGAGATCCCCTCTCGGGGGCAGAGATCCCTTCTGGTAGGCAGTGACTAGTTGAGTACCGCAAGGTTCGGTGCTGGGACCACAGCTATTTACAATATGCATTAATGATTTAGATGAAGGATTAAAGTAACATTAGCAAATTTGCAGATGTCATCAAAGCTGGGTGGCAGTGTGAATAGACAATAGGTGCAGGAGTAGGCCACTCGGCCCTTCGAGCCAGCACCGCCATTCAATGTGATCATGGCTGATCATCCCCAATCAGCACCCCGTTCCTGCCTTCTCCCCATATCTCCTGACTCCGCTATCCGAGAGGGGATCTTATTGAAACATATAAGATAATTAAGGGTTTGGACACGCTAGAGGCAGGAAACATGTTCCCGATGTTGGGGGAGTCCAGAACCATGATCACAGTGATGGCTTGAAGGGCTGAATGGCCTCTCCTGCACCTATTGTCTATTGTCATCCTTCTAAATTCCAGTGAATACAAGCCCAGTCTTTCCAATCTTTCCTCATATGACAGTCCTGCCATCCCGGGGTTTAACTTTGTGAACCTATGCTGCACTGCCTCAATAGCAAGGATGTCCTCCCTCAAATTAGGGGACCAAACTGCACACAATATTCCAGATGTGGTCTCACCAGGGCCCTGTACAACTGCAGAAGGACCTCTTTACTCCTATACTCAAATCCTTCGGTTTCCTCCCACACTCCAAAGACGTACAGGGTTACAGGTTATTTGACTCAGTGTAAATGTAAAAATTGTTCCCAGTGTGTGTAGGATATTGTTAATGTGCGGGGATCACTGGTCGGTGCGAACTCGGTGGGCCGAAGGGCCTGTTTCCGTGCTTTATCTCTTAAACTAAAACTGGATACGAAGGAAATGTTTGAAAAACCTGCGGCTCTATTCAACGAGAGCATGACTCATGTACAATCCAAATCCAGTAATCAATTAATGTCTTACAAAAACTAAAATGGATTTTAAATTATCAATTGTCTCTTTATCTGTTGCCTTTGGAAAAGAGAATTACAATCCTATACTCCCTCCACAATTAAAATAATATTTTAATTTTCTGAAAGACCTGACACTAGCTTTGATTTATGTCTTTTCACCGCAGACTCCCCAAACAGAACCCAGGCAGCAGCTTTTGGTGACATCCTCATCCCTTCCCCCAGACCACGACTCCATGCCAAGAAACACAGGTGGAGTGGAAAGTGAGATCGAAACGACGTCAAAAAGATAGAGGGTATTACATAATTTAAAGGCACAAAATACTGCCAAGTACTTCTACAAAGCTTAATAAATTCTCAAACATTTTGCAGTGTAGAAAGTATGTTCAAGATCTGAAAAGGTCGTTTGGAAAATCCACATATTCACCTATTGATTAAACTTCAGTGGGAGAAGCTAGAGGACTGGATCTAATATCGAGGCCCAGACTAATGGTTTGTGATGTTTGGATTTGTTTTATCAGAACGTCTCCAGATTGCTTTTTGTATGGGCCATGAATCCCCCATGCCAGGCACAAGGATACCATTTGATTTTTAAAGGATTGACTTTACATTTACGCCACTGCTTATCAAGCCACAACAGCAAGGGCACAAATCGGAGAAACAGCTGCCCATCAGATAACATTGGATCAATGATGTCGTATTGGATAGAAAGGTTTGACGAAGTGTGGGATTCTGCATAATAATAGGCAGAAATAAATAACCGTCAATTAATTAAATGTGGCACAATAGCAAGTGCTTTGTTCAAACATAACAAAGGAAATCGTAAATGGTTCAATGTTACAATACTAATTTGCATCACTGTTCCACAAGACTTAACAGATGAAATCATATTAACAAAACTAAAGTTTTCTTTTTGATTTCCTTTATAAAATGCAACTTGTAAATGTCAGCCAAGTATTTTAAGATAAAAACATGCATACATCACTCATGACAGGCGTCTTGATTCTAATCATAACCCAGAAGACAAATTGTTTCGCCAAAAAATTGACAGAATTGAAAATAAACAATCTAAAAGGCCAACAAAACAGGTAATTAAAATAATTAAGTAATTGCAAAGGGTATGAAAGAAAATGAAAATATGTAAGCTTCAAAGAAAATGGAAAATAATATTATTCCTTTGTAGTTCTCACTAAGGTATGGATGTCCTTGCAAAAGTCTTTACAAATTATTTCTCTGTAATGCGACTCAATATTATGAGGTGCCTGCATTTGACACCAACTCAGAACAAATACATTTAGCTTCAATTTTGGTGTAATTTCAGACAAATTATTTTTTTAAAAAGAGTGCCTCTAAATAATTCTGTTCAAATATGCTTGAATTTTAGTTCATTATTTTGGATCAATCTGTCAAATAGATTCTACTGACTTGTATCAGCAATCTCAAATTGTGAAATGCAGTAAAGTGGCTACTTGTTTATTTATATTTTCTCTTCAAAGTTTGAGAAATGATCGAGTGCGGGCAGACAACAAAGACAGATATTCTAATCATTCATAACTGAAACGTGAATTTTTACCTGATAGAGTTCTCTCATTGCCGCCAGCTTGCATTCAAATTTCTCCAAGCTCCAGAAAGTGCTAATGCCCAATTTAGTATTCTTAACTTGAACCTGAATTGGAATTTTTCGGCTTTCATTCTTGTTGTCAGGCTCGTGTCTACAAAAATTAAAATCAACTTCAAACTCGGTCAAACGTACGCTCCAGACATCTCAAATACAAATGGCCCCACAGGTTTACCATTTATATGAAATTACACAGACAAAGCAGCTTAACGTGGTGGTGACTGGCCCCTTAAACCATTTGGACTCGCCTATCAGATACATTGCATTTGTCCTATACATCGCTCCCACACCTTGTCTCCTACAGAAAACTGATTTGTATTTCTCTCTTTTCCATTCTGACGAAGGGTCCTCGACTCAAAGCATGAATGGTTTCTCCGTGTGCTGCCTGACCTGCTAAATGCTTTCAGCATATTTTGTTTTTTTATTTCCAGAGTTCCAGTTTCTGCAGTTCTTTTGAGTTTATTTTCATGTTATAATTATAATATGTAATAATCGTTCAATCCATCATAATGGGGTTAGTGGCTCAGACAACATCTCTGGAGAAAAGGAAAAAGTGATGTTTCCAGTCAACCCGAAATGTTACCTATACCCTTTCTCCAGAGATGCCGCCTGACCCAATGAGTTACTCCAGCATTTGATGTCTATCTTCGGTGTAAACCAGCATCTGCAGCTCTTTCCTATCCATATTATGGGGTTAGTGGCTCATCATCCAAAAGCAGAAATTACACATTGAAAAACAAGTACAGATGCTCTCCTCAATGGATGCACAAATCAGCACTTTCTATATCTGGCATAAATAGCAAATTAGGATTTTTGTCGCTAACTTTTAAATAGGCTGTAGACTATTACAAATAATTTTTTTCCCCTTGCATATTAGCTTTAATATTACACACAATGTTCTGAAAATAAAATAAATTTCTACAAGCTCAATATTTCTTAAGATTAACTATTCCCTCTACTATTAACTTTTACCTTATCTGTAAAAAAGAGATATGAACGACACCAGCTGTTTGTTGCATTCTCAGATTGTATACATGAAGGCAAAGGGTTAACTTTGCTTAGTTACATTTATTCATTGACATTTAATTGAATTGGGGCAATGTAGATACAAACAAATATATAATCAGACTGAATCCTAAACTATACATGTTTTAAATGGTTTGAAATAATTTTCTAATTCAGATGTTTACAATGTCAATTAAAATGGAATTACAGCAATAATTTGACATGAACATCAAAAGTCTAAAGGGTGTTCAACAGTAAGCAGATTGTTTATTTTATATGGGGGTTATTTTGGCGATGCTGACCTACTGAAAACAGTATGCTTCCTTAAGTTGCTGCTAATGGTATTCGCTTCTTGAACCATCACTGAAAGTTTCATAGAGTTCCAATATGAATGGTCTGAAACACAAAAATGGAAATAAATAATTAGGCCTGCTAAAGAAAATAGATAAAACATTTTATTTGTAACATAAAAACTGGTCAGAACAGTGTCAAAAATTGTACAATTGATTTAAAAAAATATATTTACCAGCTTTCTCTCTCAGTTTGATCAGTATAAAATTGTTCACAGTATCATTCTGCACTATGGGAAATGCAACTTAATACTCTAAAATTAATCTTGATCACTCCAAAAAGATTTTGGAATCTTTTGACTGCAAACTAGCTCCATGTCATCCGATGTGCAATGTGAGCATCTTTTCAATTTCCTCTGAATACCATAAATTGAGATTAAAAGTCCAGTTAAGGTAGAGATTGACGCAAGTAGCTTGCACAGTCGTTGTGCAATATTTTAAAATGTAACATACTTGTACATGGAGTAATATTTTGAGTCTTCCATCTCTTTTCTTGCTGCATCCTCTCCAAGTCTTGTGCCATCTTTCTCTTCTCTGCTTCCAGAGCATCCAGAAACTTTACGTGCCGTATATTATGATCTTGCAGAGCCTGAGCGAGTATTTTAGAGCACAACAGCTTAAGTTAACAATTAGGTACTCACTTCCCAAAGTTCTCCGCAATGGCATGAAAATAAGAGTTACAATGAATTTAAAAAAACCAATTGTATGTGTAAATGTAAATTGTATGTGTAAATTAAATTCTGAGCAACCAATAAGCAGTGACATAGCAGGTTCTGGGCCCAGATTGCATTTTCATGCTGAGTTGTCCAATCCTGGAACGGTTCCAACAATTGCCACAGCACCCAAAATAGCACAACACTGGGAGAAAGCAGAAATGGACTGGATCACAAGGTAGAATCACCTATAAAGTCTCCTACAAAGTTCACGTCTGATTCATGATCATATGGATGACATGTGTCAATGTAACCATAAGTTTTTTAAAAGAGGATGACAGAAATTATTATTACAAAAATTGGGAGAGAAAGCACAGAAGAAATACAGTTCATATATCTCCACTACTTCCTACCCTCACCAACACAGAAAATGTTGCAGCCTATTGCAGACAAGACCAACTTAAATATTCTTAAACATTGTCTGAAAAAGATAGACACAAAATGCTGGAGTAACTCAGCGGGACAGGCAGCATCTCTGGAGAAAAGGAATGGATGATGTTTCGGTTCGAGACCCTTCTCCAGACTGAATCAAGGTATGTCTGAAAAAAACATCCATGCTAAGAACATGATTGTTAAAGGCTTTCTAAATTACTCCTCAAGTAATATTTAAATATCCTAATTTTTAACAGCCAATGATTATAATTTATGATGTATTTTACATACAATCGCCCCTCCACTGCGAAAACAAATTGATTTTGATCAATATGGATCTGGTAGTCCCTTATTGCAGAGAAAACAATACTTTGACTTAGGCTAATATTCCCAGTTGTAATCCAAATCCTTAAAATGTTTTTTTTTTTAATTCACCTTATTTATAGCAGATTTATAGTGGATCTTTATTTCAAAATTGGAAAATCATTCATATATCCAAACGCAAACGACAAATCATGTTCACCAAAAAAAAGATCAGAAACATTTTAAATCACAAGACAAGTAAAGGATTCCATTGTAGATAAGACGTTATTTTCCAAAAGTACCGAATCTGAAGAAAGTACGAGTAGGGTTAATATTTATAGATGGTTAAAAGATGTTTTAACATCACCGTACCTGTCTTGTGGCTGAAGCTTCCATTTCGAGGCGTTTCCTGTTCATCTCCAACTCTTGTTCAAGCCGTCTGTTTACATTCATCTCCTGCTGAAGCTGCTTTTTTACATTCAGCAGCTCTATTTCTTTCTTTTTTCTATTTTCATTCACCTGACCAATCAAGAAAAGTTAGGCGATGCATAAATTATTCCGTTTTTACATTAAGAAAAATTAATCAAGGTCTACAGCGCTCACTCCCAGTTAGAATAAGTCAGATAGACAACTCTGGCTCCTCCTCTATTCTGCTAGTGCTAATTTAGAAAAGCTCTGACAAATCCGTCAAATACAATTTCCCTTTCATAAAAGGTGGGAATGGAGGGTTGGTTCGTGAACAGTGCAGACAGGTTAGATTGGGAGGCTATTGTTGATGGGGGGGCTGTAGGGATCAGCATGGGACCCTAGCTGTTCCCAATTCCATCAATGATTTTGATGGAGAAATCACGTGTAATACACCCAAAAATGTAAAAATATTCAGCAAGTCACTCAGCGTCTGTGGAGAGAAAGAGTCTTAACACTTCAGGTCATTGCTCTGTCATGGTGGAAAAATGTGAAGTCATCTCCTTTGGAAAACATAATAGAAAGCACAAAAAAAGTAATTATCAGTAGATAATGAGCCTTAAGAATTCTTTTCCCTAAAGGGCAGTGCAGGCTAAGTCATTGAGTACACTCAAAAGAGATAGATATTGAGTTTGAGTTGAATTCATTGTCACGTGTACAAAGGTACAGTGAAAAGCTTTTAGTTTTGTAATAACCAGTCAACGGAATGACAATACATGATTGCGATCGAGCCATCCACATTGGGATATTGGATGAAAATAAACAACATGGAGTTAGTGCAAGTGGCATTGGATTCTTGGTTCTTGGTCCTCCAAAATATTCCAAATTGAATTGAAACTGGATGTGGTGGAGAGTGGACTTAAGCAAAAAACGGTTCTTGAAGAAGAAGAACTACCTTAAATTTAGTTGCGTCTGGTTGGGTAACTCAAAGTATCAAAGTATCCTTTTATGGTCATTCAGAACTTTCGGTCTGAACGAAATTTCGTTGCCTTGCAGTCATACATATAATAAAAAACAAAACACACAATAAACGCATATTTAACATCCACCACAGTGAGTTCACCAGGCACCTCCTCACTGTGATGGAAGGCAAAAGTCTTAAAGTCTTTGTCTTCTTCCCTCCTTGTTCTCCCTCTGCGCTGAGGCGATCCAGGCCTCCGATGTTGTCGTCCACTAGGCCCGCGGCCGAGCCTCCGAAGCCGGGCTTCCGCCACCGCCGCTGCCGGAACGCTGGAACGCCGCCACAGCTCTGAAGCCGGGTTTGCTGCTGGAACACCGCAGCTCTGTAGCCGGGTCCGCTACCGGAACGCTGGAACGCCACACCCACAGCTCTGAAGCCGGGTCCGCTGCCGGTACGCCACAGCTCTGAAGCTGGGTCCACTACCCAACGCTGGAACGCTCTGTCGAGCTGACCATTTAACATTTTGTAAAAACAGGTCAAACGGTGAGCTTCACGTCTGTCTTGGAGAGGGTTCCACCCCAGTGAATTCAGAAGTTTGGTAACATTTGCTTATCTCTCATAGGTATTTGTAACAAAACATTTAGTACAAAATGCAAAAAAAAGGATGGAAAGAAAAAAGATCAACCAAGACCTTATTGCATTATCAGCCAGATGCAAGGGCTCAATATCCCAAAGAGAATCACAGGAACACATACACATGCAACGTGGGATGTACACAGAATTAAGAGATTTGATAAAAGTAACGTGGTCCATCTTTCCGTGAAATTTTAATGTTAAATTAAATCTCCACTGAAATTTACCCAACAGTTTCTCTCTCCCATAGTAATTTTTATTCTGACTTGGTCTGCAGCAGTATGAAGGTCCTGACAGAAAATAAGGTGAACAATAACAACAGAATATGCTGCAAACCCTCAGAGTCAGGCAGCATCTGTGGAGGGAGAAACCATGAAATGTTTTGTACTAACTAATTAACCCAAAATACTAAGTGTTTCTCTTTCCACAAATGACATTTGACTTGAGTGTTTCGAGTATTATGGGCTTTTCATTTACCTCCCGGATTTCCAATATAAACAAATAATAACCACATTAGAATTTTTAAAAATTACCAATTCCTCTTCAAGCCCTCTTATTTTATTTTCATACAGAGATTTTTGACTGCACAATTCCTCTTGAGCCATTTGTTTTGCAAGTTGGATACCCTGCATCATCTCTTGCTTAGCTTGCAAACGTGCCTCTTCGATTTCAACTTCAAGTCTGTAAATACAATTGCAGGAAAAAATTGGAGATGCAAAGTTACTAAAAATAGTGAACTAACATCAACTTTTCATTTTTCAAAATTAGAATAGAAATTCAGCCCTCTACTCTATAGACTTGAATTATACAACATCCCAAAAGAAAAAGAGTGGATATCATCCAGAAGGTGGTGTGACATTGCAAACCTGTAACATATTTCCCCAAAACATCCCCCAGTATTTATCGACAACCCTTCTCCAGGTAGGGCTCCCCTTGGGTTGGCTACCAGCCCATCATGTTAAATGTTAATATAATTCACAGTGGAAATTAACATCGGGTGAGGTAATTCTTTAATTAATATTGCAGTGGCATAATAGGTTGAGACAATAGACAATAGACAATGGGCAGGAGTAGGCCATTTGGCCCCTCGAGCCATTCAATGTGATCATGGCTGATCATCCACAATCAGTACCCCGTTCCTGCCTTTTCCCCATATACCTTGATTCCGCTATCTTTAAGAGCTCTGTCTAGCTCTCTCTTGAAAGCATCCAGAGAACCAGCCTCCATCGACCTCTGAGGCAGAGAATTCCACAGACTCACAACTCTGTGTGAAAAAGTTTTTCCTCATCTCCATTCTAAATGGCTTGCCCCTTATTCTTAAACTGTGGCCCCTGGTTCTGGACTTCCCCCAACATCGGGAACATGTGCCCTGCCTCTAGCGTGTCCAAACCCTTAATATTCAAATATGTTTCAATAAGATCCCCTCTCATCCTTCTAAATTCCAGAGTATACAAGCCCAGCGGCTCCATTCTATCAACATAAGACAGTCCGGCCATCCCAAGAATTAACCTGGTGAACCTACGCTGCACTCCCTCAATAGCAAGAATGTCCTTCCTCAAATTGGGAGACCTAAACTGCACAAAATACTCCAGGTGTGACCTCTTTGCTCCTATACTCAACTCCTGTTATGAAGGCCAACATGCCATTTGTTTTCTTCACTGCCTGTTGTACCTGCATGCTTACTTTCATTGACCAATGAACAAACTAGTCATAAAATACATGACAATACTGCATTACCACTGGCTCAAATGGCTGGACGTTGCTTCTCCATGTACCTTCCTGGATATCTGCTCGACTATCCTTGATGTTTTGATTATTGTTCTGTCCAGGAAATATTACTCCATGACACTGATTTACCGCAGCAGTTGTGACCACAGATCAGCATATTTCACAACAGTACATTACAACAATCTCGTATTTTCTAAATTTCTGCCTTGTTCGGAACGACTGGTGGTGACACAAATTAAATGTGCTGGATAAAGCAGCTGAGTTAGAGTTTAGTTTATTGTCCCATGTACTGAGGTACAGTGAAAAACTTTTGTTTCGTGCCAACCAGTCAGCGGAAAGACAACACATGATTACAATCGAGCCATTCAGAGTACAGATGCATGATGAATGGTATAACCTGCATAACGTTCTTTCCTGCACTTACTAAAAGTAACACCAAGATGACATTAACAAGTCTTACTTTTCCCATATATTCACCTCAAGCATTTTTAGAAGTTTAAACTCTGAAACTTATGAGTAGACATCAAACTAACAAATTTAAAAATACGAAAATGTTCAAGTTCATAAATACAAGATCGTCAGTGAACTTCTTCCACAGCACTAAGATATATATTTTGAAAATCTATATGTCCCCTGTACTTTTTCAAAATCACCATTCAGTAACCACTAAATTTGTTAGACTATAGTTTACACTACTATATAGCACTGAAAATACTGGTGGGACCCTAAAGTTGAATAGACAATCAGCTGAAATGGTACACATTTGGGATGCCAGAAGAAATTTGAAAAGGAATAGTGGATTAGAGGAGTTTTATATCACATTATTTCATTTTATCAAAAATCAGCTTAAAGGAAAAAACATATTTATTTGTATTTTTAAACAATTATATTAACTCACTTCTGACAAAGATGCGAGGGGGGGGGGGGCAACCAGCTGGAGGAGTTGAGCAAAGGCAGCATCTATGGAGGCAGAAGATGGTCAAATTTTTTTTGGTCGAGTTCTGCATCAGGACTATGTAATGAGTTCAATCCCAAATATCGACCAGCCTCCATAGATTCTGCCTGGCCTACTGAGATCCTCCAATACTTTGTTTTTTTTTGCTGCAGATTCCAACAGCTATAGTCTTGTGCCAGAAATGGTGTACTGAATGTAGTAATGCAAGTATCTCAGTACGAGAAATACCTCCATTGCAGTTTGCATTTGCAGTAAAAAAAGATCAATTATCAATGTAGCTCACTTCAATTTTCAAGCAATTAACCAAATATTCAGATATAGCTGTTAGAACTTTGTTTTACCTTGCCTGTTGAGCTTGCATAAGTTCATTTCTTGCAAATTCAAAGTCTTTTGGAGCATCTCGATGGAGCACATTCGCTGAAGATGCTCTTTGCCCACTCTGAACTTCCAGTGGATGATTAAATTTAAAGTAGTGATCTCCACCAAGTATTACTCTGTCACCCTTTAAAATATATAATATATATTTATAACTGTACAAAATATCTTACCTATCGCATAGAACAGTAAGCACAGGAAAGACTCTTCAACCCACATTTGCAGAGCATGACTGAAGTTAAACTAATCTCACCTGCCTGCACATAATCCATTTCCTACTATTCACTGCATATTGATATGCCTATCCTAAAGCCTCCACAACGCCACTACCATATCTGCCTCCACCACTACCCCTGGCAGCACATTGCAAGCACCAACCACTATGTTACAAAAAACCTGTTCTGCACACCTATATACTTTTATAAGAGTGAGTGCGTGCGTGCGTGTGTGTCATTTTGCCTTTGAAACGTATCTCCTCGTAAACTAGACGCAGAAACGTGGAGATTTGTACATATTTCGGTTGGGGTTTAACTTATGATTTCAGAAATCCACTCCTCTCTAATTTGCTCAATTATTTCCCCAGATTTTGAATAACGTTGTTCACAAAACTCACTTTTTAAAAAAATAATCGGGGCTTGCCAGCTGTTGACGTCACAATGCCCACCAATCGAAGCCCACCTGCCTCCTGGCCCCGCCCCGCCCACCGCTGTGGATGAATGCAGCTGCTGTCAACGCGCATGCGCAGTTTTCCACGAGGTACGTTCGCTCACTTCAAAAGGCGCAGAAAGATCGAGAAAGTTCTGCAGAACAAAGATTCTACAGCTCAGCTCCGCTATAGGATATTTGTTCTGCAGATCTCAGGGTCAGCGGCGCCTCATGCTCTGAAACTTCTCCGTGCTGCCCCACCCCTCCCCCGCCCGCTCATTCCAGCTGTGGGTTTCCAGAGACAGAAGCCGCTTCTGTCTCTTTCCCCATTTCCCCTCCACCGCCCCCCCTCGTCTCACCTCCCTCCCTCTCTCCCCTCTACCCGTCACAGGAGACGACCTCCTCTCCGGGGAGGCACGATCGTCTGTCGTCGTTCCCCCCACCCGGCCCGGCTCTGTCACGCTGGTGGGTGCGCTTCCCTTAGCAGACGCCACAATGGGTTGGTCTCAACACTGCTTTTCACCGTTCTCAGATCGGGCCCCCGCGAGCTGTCCCCCCGCCCCCCCCTCTCTCTCTCTCCCTCCCTCCCACTCTCTCTCTCTCTCTCCCCCCCCTCTCCTCTCCCCCTTCCCTCTCCCCTTTCTCTCACCCACCCCCCTGCCCTCCCCCACCCTCCCTTCCCTAAACCCCTCCACACCCTTCCCTACCCCCACCCCCTCCCCTACACCCATCCCCCTTCCTTCCCACCCCTTCCCTCAGCCCCCCTCTCTCCTCCCCTCTCTCTCCCCTCCTCCCCCACCCTCTCACCCCCCACTGTCTCCTGCCCTTCTGTCTCTGCCTCTCTCTCTCTCTCTCTCTCTCTCTCTGTCTCTCCCCATTCTCTCTCTGCCCTCCCTTCCTCTCTAGACTCGCCTGCGAGTTGGGGGCAATGTGTCAGTGGATAGGGTTATGGGGTAAAAGGAGCAATTTAATAATATTAATATAATATCAAGGGGGTTAGTTCGTGTGTGCTTGTGGGGGTGGTTAGTGTGTGTGACGCCGCATGCCCCCGCAAACACGCGTTGGGGAACAGACCCAACGGGTTTGCACTTGGTCTAGTCTCCATTAAACGTTGCCCTTTTCACCTTAAAGCTACAAGGTGGCGCCAGCAATGGTGGATTAGAGGAGTTTTATATCACATTATTTCATTTTATCAAAAAAGTTTGTCCGTCCCTTCCTTCTTTGCTGTTTCTTTAGTATGTGTTAAATGTACGTTTTTAGTGTTCTTTAGCTTTTTTCAATCTCTTACCTTGACGGAGATACAATTTTTTTTCTGTATCGTATCTCCATCTGCACTGCGGCCTAACATCGAGGAGCTGGAGGCCTCTGCTGGAGGCCGACTTCGGGAGCTCCAACTGCGGGAGCCTGTAGGACCTTAACATCACGGAGCTGGCGATCCCTTTGCCAGGGATCGACCTCTGAGCTCCAACTGCGGGAGCCTGCTGACTTTAACATCGTAGAGCTTGTGGTCTCTGATTAGAGACCGACTATGGGAGCTCCAAGCCGCAAGAGCTTCGACCGCCCCGACGCGGGAGCTTCAATCATTGGGGGCTTCGACCGCTGGCTGTGGGAGCTTCGACCGCCCCCCCCCCCCCCCCCCCCCCCCCCCCAACGGATGGTTTGACTGCCCTGACCGCAGGAGAAAAATGAGGGAAGAAGGTTAGACTTTATTGCCATCCATCACAGTGAGGAATGTGGGGATGTTTATGTTAACTTTTATGTAGTTGTGTGTCATGCTGCTTTTATTAGTATGGCTGTATGGTAATACGAATATCACTGTACCTTAATTGGTACATGTTCCAATAAAAAACCTTTGCAGCTATGCCCTTTAATCTTTGTGACTTACTGAGAAATTTGAGAAATCTTACTTGAAGAATCAGATTTTCTAATTTACATTTGAGCATTTAACCAGTTCTTCAAAATTTACATCCTCAATCCTAATCCTTTGCGCTCTCATCCCACACATTCGCCTGCCATCTAGTTTACTCCCCCATTGTTCGTCCCTCCCCTTCCCTGCTTCCCTTGGTTCAAGGCATCCATCATCATCTGGTTCCACCTATCACCCACGATTCTCTATCCAAACAGTCCCCACTCCCCTTCCCCTCAACATAGTTCCATCTGCCCTTCATTCCCTCTCCATCTGGTTCCATGTATCACCAACCAGCCTCTATCTCACCCTTCAACATTCTGCTATATACCAGTAATCATTCCCGTTCCTTCTCAATCCTGGTATCTTGACCCAAAATATCGACCGTCTCTCTTCCTCCACAGATGCTGTTCAATCCCCTGAATTCTTCCTGCATTCTGTTTTTATTCCATTTGCCCTCTGATCCACTATCTATTCAGTACTTTCTCTCCATAACAGTCATGTCATTTCTCTCCCTGAATAGATAAGCAGGAAACCTATTCTGAAGCTCTCCTTTGCATGAAATGTCCATGCATGATTATGGACTAAATTAATTTGAGATCTCTCCCAAGAAGAAGAACCCTGATGCAACAAAAGAAAAGGGCATTATACATTTAAGCCATATTTTCCCCATTTTACCAAAATAGTTGCCTAAAGACATTCTCTCATTTTGAACATAAAGACTATATATTCTGTTTAAAACAGGACAACTACTTTATGCCTTATATGACATAAAAAAACACTCACGGTATGCAGAGCAAAACAAATATAAATGGTGCTTGGTAGGAAAGCTTGTTCAGTTAACATACATCACATTAAAGTTACTTACATGATGCAGTGCTGTTGACTCCGTTATATGGTGTCCATTGACATATGTATTTGCATCTCCTATTGGCGCAATGCTAACTGCACCTTTTAAATTTTGTATGACACTGCAAGTAAGAATTATGCATTCAATACTTTAGAGATAAGATTATCCATTTCAAGTACATTCTTAAAATAAAATTAATATTTTAAAGTATATTAAGGTCTAAATCAGCTTATTTTCACTATATTCATAATTTGCTTTCTCAGGATCTTTGGTTTTAGTAAAATAAAAATCAAACCCACTTGGGATCCTACTGGAGTAAAAGAAAATCCTGCCTTTCCATTAAATATTATGGAGAATTGCACTGTATCATGTGGGTTCAAACGCAGGGCAAGCTTTCGGCAAGTAAATCAAGGTTGCCACTTCTGTGTCACTGCTGTTAAATGTTTTGCTGCAGTCCAAATGTCTGGTCATTTGACCTGTTTCTTAAGTCCACACAAATTAAATTGTAATTTCAACTTTTCAATATTTCCAATCCCATACTATAAGGAAATTGGTGTGAAATGTTTAGAACAATAATAGGCCTTAATTTTCTCCATGTTGAGTTGCGTAGAAAATTCAGAATTTTCCAACTCACCAATGATCATCAGCAATGAGTGCCCCAGACAGCTGAATGTCATGCTTGGAGTTTGGTTGTTGCTTCCCCACTCTTGTAGAGCCTTCTTTTATCATATACAAGAGCATCTCCGAAATCTGTGGATCTTCATTCAAATTTACCAAGTTTGGTAAACTGTTATCCACTTTAAAAGTAATCCCTGCTTTCTGTGGAAAGAGTCTCCTGTCAGCAGGTGAAATATTCTTCCCCTACTACTAAAAGTAATTGTTCGATTAATAGCAGGATTTTAATATTGTATTTTGCCACCCACCCCCATCACAAATCATTTTGAAAAATACTCTCACATCCTTACCAACAACTCTCAAATTGCTATCAATCAAAATATATTTGAAACACATAAAGATCTATTGCTTAGACACAAAATGCTGGAGTAACTCAGCGAGACAGGCATCATCTCTGGAGAGAAGGAATGGGTGACGTTTCAGGTCGAGACTCTTCTTCAGAGTTACTCCAGCATTTCGTGTCTATCTTCAGTTTCAACCAACATCTGCAGTTCCTTCCTACTCAAGATCTATTGCTTTCAAGATATGGGATAGTGGTACAAAGATGAAGACCTGGGGTAGGTTTTCAGATTCATTAGTAGAGCCTGCAACAATTAAAGAGCCCAAGGGGTTAATTTCTTAGGCATTTTTGCTAATATTCTCCCTCAAACTGACAGAGCAAAGCCCTTAAATCTCTTACTGGAGAAAACAATGGGAAGCTCTTCAGTAAAATCATTAAGCTGCACTGAGAATCTCCCACAAAACTACCGGAGCATCACTCCATCCAAAACCTTAACTTTTGCTGTCTGCTCAAAATTAGAGACAATTTAAGTAAATTTACCGGCTGTTTTGTTGGATTACGCATTTTGTCAACAATCTGAATGCCCAGAACACTGAATATATTCTTTAAGCGCAAAATTATTCCTCACCAACAAAATGGAAGTGACCACACTGATGGTGCATATGGCAATAACTTGACTTGGACAACTTGAATAACCATAAAAATATACTAACTTGCAGTTCTCTTGCTTCTTCAAGTTTTCTCTTCTCTGCATCATCCAATCTTTCCCTCCATTTCCTATAAATGGCATCACACATCAGTTTGTAAGAGAAAAGTGTGGTGCATCAGCCAGAGAATGTTAATAACAAAAGTAACAAAGCTTTTGTCATGTAGACCCGATGATTACAAGAAGCATTTGACCCCTGTCATAGTTATGCATGCAGACATTATAAAAAGTGTGAATAAAACAATGGAATGGAATACTGTATTGTCACAGGTGACAAGGGCCCCATAGCAGAAGCGTCCACGTCGCGGGGCTGGAAACTGGAAGTATCTTGAGCTAGTTCTGCTACCACCATCATCTATTGCGACAAGTGATGGCTTCCACTGAATGTCGTCGGAAGCCTGCGTCCTTTTCAGGACGGACAGTGACAGCGAGGTCAACATTTGTAACAAGATGGACACGAAAAGAAGAAGACATGTGACAAGGCACACTGAAATTCCTTGCTTGCATACCCAAGGTATGCAAATAGTCGCCACATAAAGGGCACTGACAAAGTTACAAAGTATGCCATGCCGGGTCCTGCTTTGTTCTATCCCCCCCCCCCCCCCCCCACGGTAGTCCCCCCAAGCTGGGTCCTCCATTGTTCTTCCCCCTACCCTCCTGGCGGTTCCCCCACGCCGTTTGCAATGGTTAAATAATTGAATAAATGCAAAATTGTTAAGAGAAGGTAAAACCAAAAGACAGTTTGTGAACATAAACTGTTATCAATGAGTGATTAAACTGTTAAAAGAAAATTACATGCCATTTATTTTTTTATTTTAACACAAAAGTAGAAAACAGCTATATCAATGTGTGCAAGAACAGTTGTATGACTAGAAAACAATTTGAAAAACTTGGTGAGTTTCAGTCAACAAAGTGACAGCAAACGAGCCATGTAATCTGCAATACAATCGACAGCAAGCAAGCAACAATGAAGGGATACACATTTAAATGATGGGGAAAAGTATGTGATGGGTGTGAAGACTTTCAATTTGAAAGGTATGCCTGCAGCAATAGCGACTGATTGTAAGTGGCACTTAAATAAAGTGAATTCAAACCCTCTCTCGTTGTTCCATCCTAAACATTTTATATCTTGTGCGTCTGATTTACCATCTTACCTGTGTGCTTCTGCCATTTCTCTCTCCTGTTGACGAAGCTTCAATTTTAAGGCTTCTATTTCTCGTTGGGATGATTTGTATCTAGCGGACTGCATTCCTAGGCTACTCATCTGAACAGCTTTCAACTTTTCAATCTCTAATTTCAGATCTGATTCAGCAAGAAATAAAAATAAACAAATTGGAATTAGATTCAAATGACAATGCTAAGATGTCAAAATACCAAATATAACAAATACAGAGGTTTTAATGATTAGGCTGGATTAAAGATGTTAATAAATTTCACTTAAACATCTGTGACGCTAACAGCAACATAACCAGCAAACAAATGGATGCCTATAAACACAAAATCACAGATTGACTTGCTGGACAGTTGAAAAGTTGATTATTCCCCATCATATTCTGTGGAGCTCTAACCAAAACTACATGCTTGTGAAAGTGTACCAGTTAAAATGTGGTGAAACCTAGTTCATAACATTAATGCAGATTCAAAACTAATTTCAATTGTCACAAAGTAAACTCATTTTTACAATCCAATTATGATACACATTTTACTATTTGAAGTTAAATACTCTCCCTATTTTCCCTATTAGAGCTTGAGCATAACAAATACAATTTAAATTCCATACAACAGCATACTGATGTTATTGATGACCAAAGTAATCTTTGTGTCTTTATCCATTTATTCAAATATTTTTGATAAGCAAGCAGCTTCATACATAATACGCACCTATTACAATCATAAGAAAAAGCTCCAAATACACACACACTATTGTTGCCAAAGCAACAAACAGTATATATTAAATGCCAACAAAAGCAAAGGAAGAGGGTTTATACAGATGACTTCTAATAGTTAATAATTTAAAATTTTTATACAAAACTGCAATTAAAACAAAATGGAGTTACATTGCATTCACCATAAGCTTCCTTCAATAGTTTTACAAACGAGAAAGTGCTAAAATTATAAAGTTTACTTTCACCTAATAATCCGTCTTGTACCAATGTACATACTATACAAATTCATTGGAATGCGAAATGTCAGCCAACCTCGAATTAATCTTGCACTTGAGTCTTCATTCACTTTTGCGACATTGATAATTTGACGAGCTTGTTTGGCATATCGAAGTGTACTCAGAGTCTCCTCCACATTAGAAGCTGAAGGGCTGATAGTAGCTATCATAGCTGTTTTCGAATTGCCACCAAGACTGTCCTTCAATAACCTGCAGCAAATTAATGGCAAAGAAAATTAGAGTCTGAAATGTGACTGAGCAGCTGCAAATGAGAAAATATATAGAAAATACCAACTGCACAGTATGGTGAAATATCCCCATGCACACTGATTTTAGGAACAGATTTTTAATTTTTTTATATCCAATTTCTATTTAGTTTAGTTTAGTTTAGAGATACAGCATCGTAAGAGGCCCTTCGGCCCACCGATTCTGCACCAACCAGAGATCCCCGCACATTAACACTATCATGGAGCTGCGATCCCGTTGCCGTGGATCGACTGTGGAGAGCCCTGTGGACTTTAACATCTTGGAGCCCAGTTTAAACATCACGTTCCTGGTTAGAGACTGAGTCGGGCTCCAAGCCGTGGTGAGTTTCAACTGTCCCGACGAGGGAGTTCCATCACCCCGACGAGAGGACCTCGGATCCGTCTGCGGGAGCGGGAGCTTTGAGTTCAACAGCCTCGACCGCAGAGAAGAAAGAGAGAGAGAGATTGGACTTTATTGCCTTCCATCACAGTGAGGAATGTGGAGCCGCTGTGGTGGATGTTTATGTTAAATTTTATATTATGTGGTTGTGTGTCTTATTGCTTCTCACTCGGTGTGGCTGCATGGTAACTCGAATTTCACTGTACCTTATGGTACATATTGTAGCGGCCAGGACGAGGTCAGGAAAAGGCCAGATGCTAGGCAGGTTTAAACAGTAGTCCTTTCATCCCTACAGCGAGAGCACACCACACACACTGAGAGCACACACCCAGGGGTGATCAGGAAACCCCGTGGCAGACCAACGCCCCTGTCACTCAATTGGCGAGTGGGATGATCTAAGGAGTGGCCTACCCCCCCAGGGAACGCCACAGGACCCCCCCACCCCAAGTACCCGAGGCACGAAACGGACATGAGGGCATACACGGCGACCAGCCCGGGTGTACACCATGCTCGGCACAGGAACGGGCAACTGACCAACAGGTGCAGGAGACGGAGTAGCCAGAGGGGGGGGTACCCTAGACTGAGGGCGCCCTCGCTTACAGGGAGATCAATATCAATATGTGCTGGCTTCAGCCGCGCAACTGAAACAGTCTCGTGCCGACCCCCCATGTCCAGGACAAAAGTGGACGAGCCATAGAAAATAGGTGCAGGAGTAGGCCATTCGGCCCTTCGAGCCTGCACCGCCACTCAATATGATCATGGCTGATCATCCAACTCAGTATCCTGTACCTGCCTTCTCTCCATACCCCCTGATCCCTTTAGCCACAAGGGCCACATCTAACTCGCTCTTAAATATAGCCAATGAACTGGCCTCAACTACCTTTTCCTCATCTCGGTCCTAAAGGAATTCCCCCTTATCCTTAGACTGTGACCCCTTGTTCTGGACCTCCCCAACATCGGGAACAATCTTCCTGCATCTAGCCTATCCAACCCCTTAAGAATTTTGTACGTTTCTATAAGATCCCCCCTCAGTCTTCTAAATTCTAGCGAGTACAAGCCTATCCAGTCTTTCCTCATATGAAAGTCCTGACATCCCAGGAATCAGTCTGCTGAACCTTCTCTGTACCCCTTCTATGGCAAGAATGTATTTTCTCAGATTTGGAGACCAAAACTGTACACAATACTCCAGGTGTGGTTTCACCAAAACCCTGTACAACTGCAGTAGAACCTCCCTGCTCCTATACTCAAATCTTTTTGCTATGAATACTAACATACCATTTGCTTTCTTCACTGCCTGCTACACCTGCATGCCTACTTTCAATGATTGGTGTACCATGACACCCAGGTCTCGTTGCATCTCCCCTTTTCCTAATTTGCCACCATTAAGATAATAGTCTACCCTCCTGTTTTTGCCACGAAAGTGGATAACCTCACATTTATCCACATTATACTGCATCTGCCATGCATTTGCCCACTCACCCAGCCTATCCAAGTCACCTTGCAGCCTCCTAGCCTCCTCCTCACACCTAACACTACCCCCCAGCTTAGTGTCATCCGGAACCGGAAGGGACCCTCGTACGGCCGCTGGAGAGGTGTCCGATGCGCATCCCAACGCAGGAAGACGAACCGGCAGTCCGCCAGAGCAGAGGTAACTGGCGGACGGAAGGACCCATGACGAGACGTGAGCACCGGCGCCCGAAGAAGTCGCAGAGCGCCCAAAGGATGCTCCACCTGGCCCTGTGCCGGCGGGATGAACTCCCCGGGACCGTCAACGGAGAGCCATACACCAACTCGGCGGAGGAGGCCAAGTATTCTTTCGGTGCAGTGCAGATCCCCAGCAAAACCCACGGCAGGGCGTCCACACAGTCCGGATCATTGAGCCGTGCCTTCAGGGCGTCCTTGAGCTGACGGTGAAACTGCTCCACCAGGCCGTTCACCTGCGGATGATACACCGTCGTTTAGTGTAGCCGAACACCCAGAAGGCGTGCCATGGCCGACCACAGTTCCGACGTGAACTGAGGCCCCCGGTCGGATGTTATGTCCAGTGGCGCCCCGAACCGGGCGATCCAGTGCTCCACCAAGGCCCGAGCACAAGTGGCCGTTGAAGAATCTGGTAGCGGAATGGCTTCAGGCCACCTCGTGAAGCGGTCGACAACGGTGAGTAGATAGGTCAAGTCCCGGGACGGCGGCAGCGGCCCCACGATGTCCACATGAATGTGGTCAAACCGCTGCCGAGGGATGGTGAACTGCTGCAACGGTGCGCACACGTGTCGTTGCACCTTGGCGGTCTGACACGGGATGCATGTGCACGCCCAATGTCCAACCTCCTTCCGCAGCCCGTGCCACATGAAGTGGGAGGCTACCAGGGCCGTTGTCGCCCGGATGGAGGGATGCGCCAGCCCGTGGAGCACCTCAAACACCCTGCGCCGCCAGGCGATGGGGACGATGGGTCGCGGAACTCCAGTGGAGACGTCGCATAGCAGCGTTGCGCCCCCAGGACCACAGACAACGTCCTGCAACCGCAGGCCCGAAACTGCCGTACGATAGGCGGCCATCTCCTCGTCAACCAGCTGAGCGGCTGCCAGGGCGGAATAAATAATCCCCTCAGCGAATTGGAGAACCGCGTGGACTGCAGGTCTTGATAAGGCCACCCTATTGAATTTACCCTCCACGAAACGGATGGAGGTGGTGTATTCGGACACATACGCCAAATGCCTCTGCTGCCGGGCAAACCACAGGTCTGAAACCTTGGCCAACGCGAAGGTTAGAGGTTTGTGGTCAGTATATGCAGTAAATGGCCTCCCCTCCAGGAAGTAGCGGAAATGGCGTACGGCGAGATATAGGGCCAGGAGCTCGCTGTAACGGCGCTGAGCACCACTGAGTTGCCTGCTGAAGAAGGCAAGTGGCTGGCAGCATCCGTAAACGAGCTGCTCCAACACTGCCCCAACCGCTACCTCAGAAGCGTCACACCGTCAGGGGGGTCGGGGCGTCCTCTCGTGGGTGGACGAGCATCGTGGCCTCAGCCAGTGCCTCCATCAGGTGGAAAAGCGGACGCATGACTGCGGCCGCTGCTGGCAGGAAACGGTGATAAAAGGTAACCATCCCCACAAATTCCTGTAGGCCCTTAACTGTGGTCGGACGGGGGAACCTGCGAACAGCGTCCACCCTGGCGGGCAGAGGCACCACCCCCTGTGGAGTTACGCAGTGGCTGAGGAAGTCAATAGCCGTTACCCCGAAACGGCACTTGGACGAGTTGATGGACAACCTGAAGTCGCTGAGGCGCTGACACAGCTGACGGAGGTGGATGCAGTGCTCCTGCCGCGAGTGTCCGACCACGAGTATGTCGTCCAAGTAGACAAAGACGAAGTCCAGGCCACGGCACACACAGTCCATAATCCGCTGAAAGGCCTGCGCAGCATTCTTCAACCCAAACAGCATCCGTACAATTTGACTAGACCAAATGGCGTTATAATGGCCGTCTTCAGGATATCGTCAGGGCGGACCGGAATTTGATTGTACCCTCGCACGAGGTCCACCTTGGAGAATACAGATGCTCCGGCCAGATAGGCGTTGAAGTCCTGGATGAGCGGGATCGGGTACCTGTCGGCGGCGGTCGCATCGTTCAGGCGACGGTAATCCCCACACGGGCGCCAGCCCCAGTCCGCCTTGGGGACCATGTGGAGCGGTGACACCCATAGGCTATCGGAGGGTCGCACGATGCCCATCGCCTCCATCAGGCGGAACTCCTCCCGAGCCAGACGAAGATGTCTGGGGCGAGACGACGCGCTCAGGCGTGCACAGACGGGCTGGTAGTAGGGATTTGGTGCTCCACCCCGTGCTTGGGGGTGGAGGAGCGGAAGTGGGGTTCAAGGATGTCAGGGAAATCCGCCAGGATGCGCACAAAAGTAGCATCCACGGACAACGGGGGGCAATCAGGGCGTGATACGGGATCACCAATGCGGATGAAGACCGGCTCCAGCGTGACGGAGTCCATCAGGTGCCGCCGCTTGACATCCATGAGCAGTGAATGGGCTCGAAGGACGTCGGCGCCCAGCAGCGGCTGGGAAACATCAGCAATGACGAACTCCCACGAAAAGGAGCTGCGGCCAAAGTTGAGGGAGATGGTGTAAAACCCATAGGTGCGAAAAGCATTCCCGTTCGCCACAGTGAGGAGGGGCCTGCATTTGCCCGCACGCAAGTCAGCGATGGAGCGAGGCAGGACACTCACTTCTGCACTCGTGTCCACAAGGAATTGACCTCCAGTGCGACGATCCCAGGCGAAGACGCGATGAATTTTGCCGGCCGCCAAAGGAATCACTGACGACCGGCCCCTTCATTTCCCTGGAATGAACAGGATGGGCGACATTGCCTGGCTGCAGCTCCCCAGCGACGATGGTAATAGCACCAACACTCTCTGCTGGCGTATGGTGGAACTGCAGGCCAATATGGCTGGTTTGAACGCCAGCGACCTCTGTTGGCGGTGGGTGGAACACCAGCAACCTCTGCTGGCATTGGTTGGAACTGCAGGCGGGCCCTGCTGGAAGGACGTGCCTGCAGTGGAATGTCCAATGGCGACCGGATTTTGCCGCGAGGGCCGTCTGGGAGCAGTGGAGACGCGGTCGATAGCGGCCCCGACCTGCTCTGAGCCTCCAACCGCCGCGGGAAGGACGGTCAGCGCTTCCAGGTTTTGCTGGCGACACATCCACAGCTCGTTGGCCTGCTCGCCCAGCGCCTGCATGCTAGGGTTCCCTGGCGGGCTGCAGGCGGATGTCGGGCGGGAGCTGCTACAGGTAACCATATAACAATTACAGCACGGAAACAGGCCCTCTCGGCCCTTCCAGTCCGTGCCGACCATTTGTTTTCCCCTAGTCCCACCTACCTGCACTCAGACCATACCCCTACATTCCCTTCACGTCCATATACCTATCCACTTTACTCTTAAATGTTAAAATCGATCCTGCCTCCACCACTTCTGCTGGAAGCTCATTCCACACAGCCACCACCCTGTGAGTAAAGAAGTTCCCCCTCACGTTACCCCGAAACTTCTGTCCCTTAATTCTCATGTCATGCCCTCTTGTTTGAATCTTCCCTACCCTCAATGGGCAAAACGTATCCACGTTAACTCTGTCTATCCCTTTCATCATTTTAAAGACCTCAATCAAGTCCCCCCTTAACCTTCTGCGCTCCAAAGAATAAAGACCTAACTTGTTCAACCTTTCTCTGTAACATAGTTGCTGGAACCCTGGCAACATTCTAGTAAATCGCCTCTGTACTCTCTCTATTTTGATGACATCCTTCCTATAACTAGGCGACCAAAATTGTACACCATACTCCAGAATTGGTCTTACCAATGCCTTGTACAATTTTAACATTACTTCCCTACTCCTATATTCAATGCTCTGATTTATAAAGGCCAGCACACCAAAGGCTTTCTTTACCACCCTATCTACATGCGATTCCACCTTCAGGGAACTATGCACAGTTATTCCTAGAACCCTCTGTTCCACAGCATTCCTCAATTCCCTACCATTTACCATGTACGTCCTATTTTGATTTGTCCTGCCAAGATTTAGCACTTCACACTTAACAGCATTAAACTCCATCTGCCATCTTTCAGCCCACTTTTCCAAATGGCCCAAATCTCTCTGTAGACTTTGAAAATCTACTTCATTATCCACAACACCACCTATCTTAGTAGGTGGTGTTGTAGGCAAATTTAAATAGCAAACAGGGTTCATGGTCCCCCATTAGGAGGGCAGACGGCCGACAGTCACCCAGGCCGTCTATTCGGAGAATCCGAGCTGCCGGCTCCAAGTCACCAAGGCCAAACTTCCTGATAATGAATTCCTTAAGGCCCCTATATTTGTTAGCTACCGGGGGGGGGGAGCTCTGATGAAAGGCTTAACTCGCCTCGCAGTTGCTTGGTCAAGTGTGCTGACCACGTAATAGTATTTAGTTTCGTCCGCTGTAATACCTCTCAAAGCAAATTGTGCCTCCGCCTGCTGGAACCAGATGTCAGGCTCTTCGGTCCAGAGTTGGGAGCTTAAGCGCAACGGCATTATTATCCATCACGACGCGTGATGAATGTCGAGGGTCACCAGTGTAGCGGCCTGGACGAGGTCAGGAAAAGGCCGGACGCTAGGCAGGTTTAAACTGTAGTCCTTTAATCCCAACAGCGAGAGCACACCACACACACTGAGAGCACACACCCAGGGGTGGTCAGGAAACCCCGTGGCAGACCAACGCCCCTGTCACCCAATCGGCGAGGGGGGTGATCCAAGGAGTGGCCTACCCCGCAGGGACCGCCACAATATGACAATAAACCCATCTTGAATCTTGAATCCATCACACACAAGGACCAATTTACACATACCAAGCCAATTTACTTACACATCTGTACGTCTTTGGAGTGTGGGAGGAAACCGAAGATCTCGGAGAAAACCCACGCAGTCACGGGAAAGAACGTACAAACTCCGTACAGACAGCACCTGTAGTCAAGATTGAACTCGGGTCCCTGGCGCTGCAAGGCAGCAATTCTACCACTGCACCACCGTGCCACCCCATATATATCATATAATTATATCCTTTATTATTATTCTAACTATAAAACTCTGATCTTGGATGTGTGTGTGTGTGTGTATTTATTTGTGTTGTGTATAATCACATCTTCGCGAAAAGAACGACTCACTAACGGTAAACATTTTCACATTTTCCAGTAGAGATTTTCCTCCTGGAGTCCAAAATCAACATCTGAAAAATTCATGCTTTATTTCTCGAGTTATTTATGAAAAAGTTCACAAATCCAAGAAAAGTGAAAATAAACTAGATGGTCTCGCTGATGACGTCACAATGGGTCTGATGCGCGCGGCCTGCGCTGTGTTCCACGCGATGCGAGTGACGTCACCCCCCTCCGCAGAACTCGCAATTCTTTGGACACCCATTCCCCCCACTGCTCCCCACTGTTCCCCGCCGCTGCCCCCTCCTCCTCTCCTCTCCCCCCTACTCTCCCAAGCACCTCCATTTCCCCCTCCCCCCCCCTCTGTCTCAGCCCCATTCTCTCTATCTCTACCGTCCCCCCCCCCCCCTTCAACAGTCACAATTGGTCTAGTCTCTATAATTATAAAACACTGATCTTGGGGTGTGGGGGTGTGTGTGGTGTGTGTGTGTGGTGTGTGTGTGTGTGTGTGTGGTGGGTGTGTGTGTGTGGGTGTGTGTGTGTGTGTGTGTGTGTGTGGGGGGGGGGGGATGTGTGTGTGGTGTGTGTGTGTGTGTGTGTGTGTGTGTGTGTGTGTGTGTGTGTGTGTGTGTGTGTGTGTGTGTGTGGTGTGTGTGGGGTGCGTGTGAGATCATATCTTCTCGAACGTGCTAACGGTAAAACTTTTACTTTATCCCGTGGACTCCGAAATCGTCTTATCTGAAAAATTCATGCTTTATTTCTCGAGTTATTAATCAAAATGTTATTAATCAAAATGTTATTCATCGAAAGTCAGCAGATTTCTTCGTGATTTCCGTGCTTTTCCCAGTTTTTTACCTCCTGGTTTTCACCGATTTAACTTCCCCTCCCCCCCCTTCCATCTCCCTGCTCCCCTACCTCTCCCCCCCTCTCTGTGTCCTCACTGTTTGCCCCCCCCCTCCCTCTCTAGACGTGCCTGCGAGTTGGAGACTATGCATCAGTGGATAGGGCGGGGATGGGGTAAAAGGAGCCAATGAATATTAATATAATATCAAGGTGTGTGTGTGTGTGTGTGTGTGTGTGTGTGTGTGTGTGTGTGTGTGACGCCGCAGCCGCACACCCCCCCCCCACACACAGCCGCGCGTTGAGGGAACTGGACCCAACTTGGTCTAGTATATACATGTACTATATTATATGTAACAAAGAAAAGTCATGGTTCCATAAACATGCCTTCACAGTGGCGCAGTGGTAGATTTGCTGTCTTACAGCACCAGAGACCCAGGTTCGATCTTATCTGCAGGTGCTAACTGTACAGAGTTTGTACATTCTCCTTGTGACCGCATGGGTTTTCCCCAGGTGCCCCGGTTTCCTCCTGCATTCTGAAGACACGCATGTTTGTATATTAATTGGCTTCCATAAATTGTCCCTAGTGTGTACATTAGAACTAGTGTGTGGATGATGGCACAGAGTTGGTGAGCAGAAGTGCCTGTGTCCACGCTGCATCTCTGAACTAAACATTTGATGGTAGCAATATACCGTGATTAAAACTCACCACGTTAGCACAGACTCCCTGTAAGGGATGAAGACCTTTTTCTTCGCCTGAAAATATTCCGAAAGTGCAGAAATCACCTTTCCCAGGGTGAAGAGAGATATATTTATGCTCACACCCTCCTGTAATAAAGATGAGAAAATTCAGGTGCTTGTTATGTTAAAGGATTGCCCTCTAGTGGTGTATGTGTCATCTACAAAACATCATAAAAGTACAATATTCTAGCTGGCAAAGAGACTCAGATATTTTAATCATAAACAAATCAAATCGAGTGCAATTAAAACAAAGGAAAACAATAGCCGAGGCAAGTTTGCAGCTCCAAGTTCTCCTCCTAAGGAAATTCTTCAAGAGGTTGTCAAAATGAAAACTGTGGTTCACAAGATTGGTATTGATTAATTTTTATCACTTGCACCGAGATGCAGTGAAAAACTGTGTGCCAAGCAAATCACACAACACATGAGTATATTAGGTAGTGCAAAAGAGAAATGTATAGTGCAAAATATAGTGTCACAGCTACAGAGAAAGTGCAGATACACAAAAAGTGCTGGAGGTGAAATGGGATAGAGTGCAAGAGCAAGAATTTATCCTTAGGGTATGACCGGTTCATTCTAGAGTTTGATAACAGCAGGCAAGTAACTGTTCTTGGCCAACAGGAGAGGGGAGCAGAGGGAACGACCGGAATGTAAGTGGTCTTCAAGTATGTCAGCTGCTTTCCCATGACAGGTGAATGTCGTGGAGATGGGGAGGGAAGGCTGGTGTGTGTGATGGACTGGGTGTGTCCACACTCTCGGAGATATCTGGGGCAGAGTAGATGCCACATCAAGCTGTGATGCATCTGGACAGGATGGTTTCTCTCGTGGATCAGCAAAAATTGGTAAGACATAGAAGACATGCCTAATTTCCGGAGTCTCCGGAGAAATAGAGATGTTGGTGTGCTTTCTAGGACATGGTGTCAATGGAGTTGGAACAGGACAAATTATCCAATTACGTCTATATTCAATGTTTCTATGATCTAGCTGTTCTTGTTTTCCAGATCAGAATCAGAATCAGAATCTCTTTATTGTCATTGCACATGGTGCAACGAAATTTAAAAAGTCAATCCAACGGTTCGATTCACAAGAACAATCTTAAAATATAAGGGTAAAAATATATACATATAAAAAAACAATTCAGTTGAATGTGAGTGTTATTTCTTATTTTGCATTGTTAAGCTCACGTATGGCTATGGGGTAGAAGCTGTCTCTGAGTCTGTTCGTGCGAGTTTTGAAAGACCTGTACCTTCTGCCAGAGGGCAGCAGGTGGAACAGGTTGTGTCCAGGGTGGGAAGGGTCCTTCAGCATGTTGACTGCCCTGCCAAGGCAGCGAGAGCTGAAGATGTCCTTCAGGGAGGGCAGTGGGCAGCCAGTGATTTTTTGGACGGTGTTTATGACCCTTTGAAGGGCTCTCCTGTCCGCTGCAGAGCAGCTGGCATACCATGTGGTTATACAGTACTCCAGCACATTCTCGATAGAGCAGCGGTAGAAGGACACCAGCAGCTTCTCTTCCAGGTTAATTTTCCTGAGGATCCTCAGAAAGTAGAGTCGCTGCTGGGCCTTCTTGACTACTGTGGTGGTGTTTGTGGTCCAGGAGAGATCCTCCACAATTTGTGTGCCCAGGAATCTTAAGTCTGAGACCCTTTCCACACAGTCCCCATTGGAGGGGTTGGAGGGCTGCACTGTTCTTACGGAAGTCTATGATAATTTCCTTTGTTTTTGTGGTGTTTAGGATGAGGTTGTTGCCTGAACACCACGCTGCCAGTCTTTGGACTTCCTCCCTGTAGGCTGTCTCATCTCCTCCTGAGATACGGCCAACCACAGTTGTGTTGTCCGCAAACTTGATGATGGTGTTGGTGGAGTGGGCGGGGGCACAATCGTGGTTGTAGGGATGTTCTAGGGATGTGAAAAGCCAGGGAGACGGCATTTGCTATGGACATGTTGCAATGGAAAAGAAATTGCAGTGGATCAAGGCTGTCTGGCAGACAGGAGCTGATATGCGTTATGACCACCCTCTCAAGGCACTTCATAATGGTATATGTTAAAGTCATTGCACAGTGGTTATTTAGGGTGCTACCGTGTTTTTCTTTGGCACTTGGTCGATAGTGGTCTTATTGCAGGTGGGAACCACAGATTGGAGTCGGGAGTGGTTTAAGATGTTCACCAATATTCCTACCTGCAGGCCCATGCAGACCTTAGGATGCAGTCAGGGGCACCCTCTGGGCCAGTCGCTTTCCGTGGGATGGTTGCTGAAGTAAAATGTTGGAGTAACTCAGCGGGACAGGCAGCATCTCTGGATAGAAGGAATGCGTGACGTTTCGGGTTGAGACCAGACTGAAAGTCAGGGGAGAGGGAAACACAGAGATATGGAAGAGTAAGGCGTGAAAACGAGACATCAAAGGGGATGAAGTTCAAGGAAAATGTAGAATAGATCATTGTTAGGGGAAGCTGACAACGAAGCATACAGAGATAAAATGCAGTCATGAAGACAGTCAGACTAGTCAGTGAACTAGGATAGGGAAGGGATGGAGAGAGGGAAAGCAGGGGTTACTTGAAGTTAGAGAAGTCGAGTTGGGTTATAAGCTGCCAATGCGGTCATGATCTCTGCCTCTCTGTAACTAAGATAGGGATGACCTACAATAGGCATTTCAAAGCACTGGAGAGATACGATCATAACTGTTCCAGACAATCCTCTGATATACCAACACAAGTGCACCAATGTCAGTGTTCTTTCATAGAGCAGTCTCCTTGCCAACTTTAAAAATAAGCTAAATCGCAAGAGATTACTTTATATCCTTACCAAACAAATTAACATTTACCGTAACAGAGTATATGCTTGAGAAAACAATTTCTCTCATCATTGATGGTGTGAGGACTTTCATACGAGGATTAATGACAAATGTAATCACTTTAAGGTTGAGAACTACTCAACTTTACTTGTAAAACAAACATCCAAAATTGAAAATTTTACATAATAATCCAATTAAATATTAGTAACAAACTCTCCCACCAATGACATTTACTAGTGGGACCAGATGGGTGAACTGAGAAAAATGAAATCATATAATAATTCTACACTCTCACAACAAGATTGCCACCTTCAAAAGGCAAGTCACTCAGTTGTGGGTATCACCCACCCACCCACCCTCCATTGCCTTCAAGAAAGTGATGGTGGACTACCTGCTGAAACTACCACAACCCATGTAATACAAGTGCTTTCAGAATGATGTTAGGCAAAACAAAACTAAAACATTCATACGAATCAACTAATCTTACTGAAGAATAATTAAAAGAGTCCCAGTCGGGATAACTAGAAATTTATAGAGAATGAAAAACTTATGGCGGTATTAGGGGGCTATTCAGACAAATAACTATCTTTACTAGAAAATAGAGCTGGAAAAGCATTGACCTTGAGCCTGTTGCCGCTGGTCTGAGAGGTAAAACAACGTTCACTTCCTGCAAGATCCACCAGGTTTATTCTGCTTGTTACACAATGCTCATGCTCCTGCTCAGCTACAAATTCAGTCTGCAGGAAGATGGAAAAGTACATAAATAGGCTGGACAGTTTTTCACTGGTAACACCCATCGCCAGTCATATTTACACAACACTTGACCTGGTAGGCCTTGTATATCTGAGAAATGACTGTTATGAGCCAAGGATGAAATATATTTTATAACAATTTGTCAATGTTAATTAATCAAGACAAAAAATACAAGAAAGGTTTGCAGCATCCAAAAAAAAGCACCCTTGAAAAATGTTTTATAGCAAAGAGAAGCCATAATGCAAACAAAGGGCCATTTATAAAGAAATAAAAATAAAAATCATATTCCAATACTGTATTCCATGAAACAAAAGAATAAATGACTCGTGTTCTGGGAGTTTAAGGTAAGGTTTGCTCCCGTAGGTTATGATGTATTATTAAAGGAAGGTGTCACCAGTGCTGCTCCATACCCCCTCCAGGTAGCATGAAATCTGTATCACATTGAAAAGTACAGCACAGGAACAGGCCCTTCAGCCACACCTAACTTGATGCCAAATAGCTAATCCAGGCAGCATTCTGGTAAACCTCTTATGCATCCTTTTCAAAGCCTCCACATCCTTCCTGCATTTGGGGATCAGAACTGCACACAATACTCCAAATCAGACTCAACAGTCAAGAGAGCTTAATTGTTATCTGTACTGAAATGGAACAGTGAAATACTAATTTGAAGCAACACAACAGGTTTGTAAACACAGTGCACAATAATATAACAAAAACAAATGTTAAAAAAAGTTCAATAAATAAAATGCCCTATATTGTGCAAAACAAACTAAATAAACCCCAGTCCCTAGTACAACCAAGACAGTTCACAGTTCAGAGTTTAGTTGGAATTCGTAGAGTTTAATAGCCTGATGGTTATTGGGAAGGAGCTGTTGCTGAACCTGGAAGTTATAGTTTACAGCATGGTCAGGGTGGTGTGAGTCCTTCATGATGCTGGCCGTGGTTTTAAGGTTGAACCTCCTGTAGATCCCTTCGATGGTGGGAAAGTCCGTACTGTGATGCACCACTTTTTGCAATCTCCTTTGTGCCTGGGCATTTGAGTTGCCGAATCAGGTCATGATGCAACCAGTCAATATGCTCTCTACCGAACACCTATAGAAGTTCAAGAGAGTAATGGGTGATTCAGTGTGCTGAGCCCGAAAACCAACCCATTAAATACAGGTTTGTAGAAGTTCTGCCTTCCTCTTTTACAGTTAACAATCAGTTCCTTGTTTGTTATTGATGTTGAGAACAAGGTTGCAGTTCTGGCACCATTTGACCAGATGATCAATCTATTTCCAATACTCTGACTCATCATTATACTCACGTTCACCCAACTGATGAAGACAAGCATACCATATGCTTTCTTTACCACCATCTATTTGTGTTGTCACTTTAAGGAGCTATGGACTTGGATCCCAAGATCCTTCTGTAGATCTTCTGTTAAGGGTCTTGCCATTAATGTATATGTTCCTCTTACACTTGACCTCCCAAAATGCCATGCACTTGAATTTTTTTCCAAATAAGAATAAACATTAAAGTTTTATAATTGTTGAGGGTGGAAACCATGTTTTAATAGCAAAATACTCAAATACTGACTTGTGGGATACCATCCTGGGAAAAAAAAAATGTTTGTTTATATGATGAATGGATAGGCAAAATCTGTTGTAGGACTTTAGTTTAGTGAAGATCAAGAAGTTGGCTAAAAATGGTCAACAATGAGGAACATGCGAAGAAAATACAGCTTAATTGTCATCAGCTGGGATAACTACTTCAGAAGTTAAATTGACAAACTTAAATGAAATGAGTTTGTACCTTGGTTTGGGTCATGACGAGTGTGAAGACAGAGTGAGACCTGGAACTTTTTTCATTCATGCCTGTGGCTGCTGTGGCCCTTTGTTTGTTCCCTAGTTCTAGCCACCCCTAATAGGGAAAGATTAAAGAAATAAAGTATCTGCAATAATGGGTTGTAATAAATTAGAAAAATTATACAAAAACAACCTTTTATACATGACAGATGAGTATAATTTTCTTTAGACCTCCAACAACAGCATAAAATACTCACATGAATATCTGCATAAGAAGTGACAACATTCCTAAGAAATAGAAAGAATTCCAAAGTTAGCATTAAGGCAGAACATGCACACTGCAAGAAATTAAATCAAAGCTGGGGAAACTCTTTTGCAATCAATGGTTTGCAAAACTTGAAATTTGGCATGAGCTGGGAAGTCTAAAGACGTGGAAATAAAATTAACATGCCTTTTCATTTTTCAAACCAATAGACAATTTAGTTCTTCATTTCCAAAACATTTGAGCTACTTTCACTACTGATGTTTCAATTCGTACAATACATAAAATATCTACTCCATTTATTTCTCTATAAAGTACAGGCTTGAGAGCAATTAGAGTACTGCATCTAATTCTAGCCACCACTTTGGAGAAAGGATGTGAAGACCTGGGCAGGTCTTTGTTCCCGTTGCATCACCTGCATGGCTAGATGAAAAGGCCAGGATCATTATTTTTGAGGGCTGTTTTGACAGATATGTTCAGTTATGACATAAATGAATTGAAATTATTTTATTTAGAATAAGACAACCTTTTTGGCATTTATTTCCCATCCCTAACCATCTGGGGGAAAAAAAAAACAGCCTTTTTACGAATTTACTCCCACACTAGTGTCTCATAATCTTCCGAGCAGTAAGATGTGGGATCCACTGAAATAGGTGTAAGCGGTTCCAATTGTGGCTTTCAAAGCAAAACAAATCAGCTTGGTTTGGGAATAGCTCTGCCCAAGCCTGCAGGAAATTACAGTTGTGGCACAGACCATGCTCCCCATCATTGACTCCATCCACATCATGCAACCTTGGGAAAGCAACCAACATGATCACCCCCCCACCATCAAGCCAATCCTTCTTCTCCGCGCTCCCCTTAGTAGAAGATACTGAAACTCAAAAGGTTGCACAACCAGACTCAGGAACAACTTCTTCCCCTCTTCTTCCAAAGGCTAGGGTACAGATTGATTCCCCTCAATCATATTGCCGACATTCGACTTTGTCTATGGACTGGTGCGCTACAATGCTGATAACTATTCTGCTCTCGGAATCTTCCCCTTTGCTCTTTCTACTGTACTTGTGTCTGGCTTGATTGCAGTTATGTGTAGTTTCATCTGATTTGATTGAATTGCATACGAAACAAAGCTTTTCACTGTACCTAGGTACATGTGACCATAATAAAGCTAAAATAGAACTGGATTTATCACAGAGAGGAGGGGAAAAGGCAGGGCTTGAAGGAAGAGGAGAAAGCTGGGGAACAGAACAAACTTGATTGCTTATGCACAGTCACAACATGGTTTCCATCTATGTGCTGTCATGATTCTTCAACTTTACAAATTAACTCTTTGAGAGTTTAAAGATCTAGCACTTTCCCTCATCTCTCATCCACACACCATTGGAAAAGAATGTCTAACACAAATATCAGCAAGGGTTTGTACAAAAATATGCAAAGCTTTCATAGAGTGCGGAAACAGGCCCTTCAGCCCAACTCGCCCACGCTGACCAATATGTCCCATCTACAATAGTACCAACTACCCGCATTTAGCCCATGACCCTCTAAACCTCTCCTATCCATGTACCTGCCCAAATATATCTTAATTGTTATGATAGTATCTGCCTCAACTACCTCCTTCGGCAGCCCGATCACTCGATCAATATACCCACTACCATTTGTGTAAAAACATTACCCTATGTCCTCTGATTCTCAATTCCCCTACTCTGGGCAAAAAAAACTGTGTATTTATTCCACTCAATGATTTTGTACACTTCTATAAGATCACTCCTTAACCCCCTGTGCCCCAAGGAATAAAGTCGGAACATGCTCAACCTCTCCCTAAAGCGCAGACCCTGGAGCCTTGGCAGCATACTCTTAAATCTGCATGCTTTCCAGCTTGACAACATCTTTCCTATAACATGGTGACCCTAACTGAACACAATATTCTGCATGTGGCCTCACCTATATCTTCCACAACTGCAATATGACCACCCAACATCTATACTCAATACTCTGACTGATGAAGGCAATGTGCCAAAAGCAATTTTGACCACCATCTTGACCAGTAATGCCACTTTCAAAGAACTTGTGCCTGCACTCCAAGATCTCTCTGCTCTACAACACTCCCAGAGCCCTACCATTCACAGTCCTGTCCTTGTTAGACTTCCAAAAATGTTACACCTCACATTTCTCTGTATTAAATTCCATCAATTATTCCTCAGCCCACTTGCCCAACCAATCAAGGTCCTGCTGCACTTTTTAACAACCATCTTCACTATCTACAATACCACCCACTTTAGTGTCAACTGCAAACTTGCTAATCATGCCTTGTATGTTCTCATCCAAATCATTGATTTAGATGACAAACACCAAACCCTGAGACACACCACTGTCACAGGCCTCTGCACACCACTGTCATAGGCCTCTAGTCCGAAAAGCAACCTTCCACCATCACCCTCTGCTTCCCTCCATGTACTATCCATTCAGCCAATTTACTATCCATTCAGCTCTCTTTCCTTGGATCCCATGCGATCTAACCTTCCAGTACAGCCTACCATGCAGAACCATGCCAAATCTAAGAGCAGTCTACCATGCAGAATCTTGTCAAACAATTTCAAGGACACTATATTCTTCTCAATGTTTGTGAACACCTGGTGGCGATGCACCTTTGAACTGGAAACGTGGGCCAGATCTTGCATTACTCAGTTTAGTTTTAGAGATACAGTGTGGAAACCTTTCGGCCAACTGAGTCCATGACGACCAGCGATCACCCAAATACTAATATATGCTACACACTAGGGACATGCAATTAACCTAGAACCCTGCACCTTTGATCTCTGCATGTAAATCCCTCAATTTAAAATGAATGTTCGTGAATGTGTATTCACAACTAATCACCTGCCAAAAATAAAAAATAAAATAAATGAAAAATGTACAATGAAAACATTTAAACTGCTAATTAAACTAAATCAAAACCCTCCTTGCTGCCATTGCTTTCAAAAGGTGTGCTGCATTTTAATCAGGTTAAACATGGCGAGGGTTCACCAGACAAATTTCCCATCAAAGATTGAAAATACAAGCAAATACAAATTGGTCAAGGCCAAACGCAAATTGGAGGAACAGCACCTCATGTTTCTCTTGGACAACTTACAACCCAGCGGTATGAATATTGATTTCTCTAACTTCAAGTAACCCCTGCATCTCCTCTCTCTTTGTCTCTCCCCCACCCAAGTCATTGTACTAGGTTCAAAGTCATCATGTTGAGTCTCCTTGTCTGTAACTTATTTTCACCTAGCCCAGAGCTAACAATGGTCTGTTTCCTTTATCACTGTTACTTTTTTTAAATATATCTTTCATTCATTTGTTCCAGATCTCCCTATAATCACTGTCTATATTTCTCATTTCCCTTTCCCCTGACTCTCAATGTGAAGAAGGGTCTTGTCACAATACGTCATCTATTCTTTTTCTCGAGAGATACTGTCTGACCCGCTAAGTTACTACAGCTTTTTGTGTCCATCTTCAGTTTAAACCAGCATCTGCAGTTCATTTGTGTAAGAAAGAACTGCAGATGCTGGTTTCAATTGAAGGTAGGCACAAAATGCTGGAGTAACAGCGGGTGAGGCAGCATCTTCATGCATCCCCTTCCCAGTTCTCCCACTAGTCTTACTCTCCCCGACTACATTCTATCTTTGACCCGCCATGCTCCCCCGACATCAGTCTGAAAAAGGGTCTCGACCCGAAACGTCGCCCATTCCTTCTCTCTAGAGATGCTGCCTCACCAGAGTTACTCCAGCATTTTGTGTCTATCTGCAGTTCATTCCTACACATTGAAAATGCACAGGTGAACAAAGAATGCGCGTGTAGAAATGTGCTGCAGCTGGTGCTCTGCTGAGCAAAGTACTGCACTGCAGACTCTGCTCGAGAACTGGTCAGCAGCAGATCCATCATACCCCATTAACTTTTAAACTCCGAGCAACAATAGGGATGTGCTAGAAACAAGGAATTGCAGATGCTGGTGCATAAAAGAGATACAATGTGCTGGAATAACTCAGTGAGCCAGGCAGTATCTCTTTAGAACGTGGACAAGTTACATTTCCGGTCAGAAACTTTCTACAGGCTACGGATATGCTGTCGGCAATGGGAAGAACAGCTAAAATCTTTATCCAGTAAGACTCCGGAATGAAAGAATGGAGTGGATGAAGGAAATATCATTGAATAAAGATACCCATACATGGTACAAACACTTTGAAAAGCAAATCCCTTTTAAAGGATAGGAAATAGGTCCATGCTGTATCTCTTTGTGATTCTATGACTCCACAATGATTTTTCCACTCTATCCCACATATGACATATTCTCATTCATTTCCACAGATTTTTTAAAGAAACTATTGTTTCCTATTTTGTCACCATTACCACACCTGTAAGTATCTATGAAAGCAACATTCATTATCAACAATTCAGTATCAACACATGGACTTACAAAGAGAGATCGGCCACATAAGGTCCTAAGACTGGATGTTCTCTCACTCGCAGCTGCACATAACAAAGAAAAGAATCGACAAAATAAATACAGAATTTGCAACACAGTCGTTAATACATCATGACAAAAGCATTAAAACCGGTTGAGCTCTTCACAGGAAGTCAAATTTTGGGGAAAAATTACTTTTACTGCTGTTAATTGGAAACAACTCTCTGGAAGCTCAGCAGATATGTCCATGTGCAAAGAGACTTAAAGACCAGGTGGATTCCGGACCTAATCATTAATTTCCACATTCATTTTTAATTCACTAAACCAATCTCAGAGACAGCGTTGGCTGTAGATGAGCAGTGAGCTTTGCTTTCCATGGGTTTGTATGGAGAGAAAAATTGAACTGGCATTATATCATAGAGAAACAAGGAACTGCAGATTCTGGTTTACCAACAAAAGGCACTTTGCTAGAGTAACTCAGCGGGTCAGGCAGCACCACCTGAGAACATGGATAGGTGATGTTTCACAGAGTGCTGCAATAACTCAGCGGGTCAGTCTGAAGAAGAGTCTCGACCTGAAACGTCACCTATCCATGTTCTGGTGGTGTTACGAAACCTACCATCAGTGGCGTTCCAGATCTGCCTTCTGCCTGCTGCCTGTGCGTGCAATTCCAGAGGCTTTGGGGGGGGGGGGGGGGGGGATGTCGGGATTAAAAGGCATGTATGTATTAGTTGTCGGAGAGGGATTTCCTCGGGCTGCTAGCTGATGAAGAAAAATCGTTCGCGCTTCCGTTCCCATTTTTTTTTAAATTGCTGGACGATTGTATCGCTAGATTGAAATTAAAACGCGACTTCTAACGCCTTCAACGCCTTCGACATCACTGATTGCAAGTGCAGAACAAAACAAAAGGTATGTCTTTTATTTAACATATTATCTTGCTTTTTGGTGTGGCTTCATTTTAATCTTATGATGCAAAAAATGTTATTTAGGCCCTATATGAATTGGCCTGTGTATATGGACTGAAAATTTATGGCAACGGTAACATTCCAATCGATCACATTCCAGAAACATCCACTCTCAAGATAATCAAATTCATTATTTTTTGCACAATCATGTCATAAGAACATCTAAATCATCTATATTTTGTGTTATTGTCTATCCATGATCAATATTTTCATATTAAATATCCACGGTACAGCTTTAGTCAGATGGATTGTGCAAAAAAAAAAAAAAAAACGATTTTGATTATCTTGAGAGTGAACGTTTCTGGATTAATTTATGGGAATTAAACACTAAATTCCTTCCATTTGGCATATAAATTCATGACAAAGTGAGATTTAAAAATCATGTTAAATTGTGAATTCATGTGTGAATGGGATCAGTTTGTTATTTGGATACTTAGTCTAAATATGTTAGCCTTTTCTTAGGAAATGGATAGATGTTTATTCATTAGATGAGCAAAAACTTTTAGTTTACAATGCCAAATTTGAAAAGTTGAGGAAAAACAAGGTGTACAGAGTTGCTCATTGGTTACAATCTGAGGAGTATGATGATGCTACAGATTATGATATGCCAATGTACCAGGTAGCAACTGATCTTCTCCATAAAGACTTGGTCTTTTGCTAGAAATTGTAATTTCTTTACCTGTCTGTTACGGACTTGCAGCATATAATACAATAATATTAAAGTTCTGATCTTGAGAATATCACATTTTTGAATTTTCAAGGCAGTCTGGGTGTTTATTACTATTTCCTTCACAATGGTCAATTTTGTAATTAGCTACAATTAGGTAACTAACTAATTATATGCTTTAATTTCAGGTCATCCAAGTAAGATGTTTCATATTTGTTTCAGAATGCTTCAATCTACAAAAACTGAAAATTTCATTCAGCTCTTAATTTTTAAGAAAGTTATGGGCTTTTGACTGTCCTCGATCACAGCTTTTGTGTTAAGTCAATGGAAAAGCAACAGGGAACAAGATGCTAATTTCCGAGTATGAAAATTACCATAATGTTTTTAATACTGAAGACATGCAAGTGAATTAGGTATCAAATTAGTTATTTTTATGCTTTATCTGATGGGATAAATTGCAAGCTTGATTTTTTAAATCTCAACATTTTGTAAGATTCCTTCATGTTCTCTAGAGATACTGTCTGGCGCACTGAGTTACTACAGCACCTTATTCTTTGGCATTATTTCATGTTGTTTCGCTGGTTTAAGTGAAATGATCATAGGTCAAACGCTAAGAATTTCTAAAACTCGAATTAATCAATGACTATTGTCCTGTTAATCAATGCATATAATGGGATATAGGAAGAGAAGACCATTTGCACATCAAACCAATCCTGCAAAGGTGTCATTAAAACTTCAAATTCCAAGGAGTAAATATCATCAACGACTTCTCCTGGACCACCCATATTGAAGCCACAATCAGAAAAGCACACCAACGCCTCTACTTCCTCAGAAGGGTTACGAAGTGCGGCCTCTCCAACAATCCTCACCAACTTCTACAATTGTGCTGTAGAAAGCATTGTATCACATAGAAAGCATTTTATCAAGCATCACTGCTTGGTTTGGGAACAGCTCCATCCAAGAATGCAAGAAATTGCAGCGAATTGTGGACGCAGCCCAGACCATCACACAAACCAACCTCCTTTCCGTCGACTCCATTTATACCTCACGCTGCCTCGGCAAGGCCAGCAGCATAATCGAGGCTGAGTCGCACTCTGGCCACTCCCTCTTCTCCCCTCTCCCATCAGGCAAAAGGTATAAAAATATGAAAATGCACACCTCCAGAATCAGGGACAGTTTCTTCCCAGCTGTTATCAGGCAATTGAACCATCCTACCGCAACTAGAGACCAGTCCTAATATTTACCTCATTGGGGAAACTCAGACTATCTTTGACCAGACTTCACTGGCTTTACCTTGCACTGAACATTATTCCCTTATCACGTGTCTATACACTGTGGATGATTCAATTGTAATCATGTATTGTCTTTCCACAGACTGGTTGGCATGCAACAAAATCTTTTCACTGCACGTGACAATAAACTGAAACTGAACTGAAACGGTCATGGCTGACCCATGTTGATGTATCTGTCTTTGTCCCACATCCTTAGACAATGTTCCATCAACATAATTCAACATCAACTTAACTACTGACTACAGTCTCCAAGTTTATATCTCCCGCTGTGAAGAAGTGTTTCCTAATTTATCCGCAATTAGCACAATTGATTTATCTCCATCTACATTTCACAATTTATGGAATAGATAGTGAAAAGAGAGATTATAGCAAGGTTCAAGAGGAAACACTAATTCACTTCACCTCAACTGTAAAACAACAGCTCACTCCTAGTACTGCTAGGCTAAGCAATAATTCAAATCTTAAAAAAATAAATGTAAAATAGAAGGAAAAGGGAAAGAAAGTATTTGTATTTACAGGATTGATTTTTTAACATCTGAAATTAAATTAATTTAATAAAGACAAGCTTTAACTAAGGAAACTGTTTTCTTCAGACTTACAGATTGTTTTATTTCCATTTTACCATTTCCACCCACCAACAAGTCATGAATTTTCTCATTGTAGACTTCAAAGTAGCTCATTTCAATGCAGTAAGCAACCTTTGAAAACAAAAAATATGGTTAACAAAACAGTTTTCAATTCCCAGTCCCGGCAACGATGACCCCCTCGAAATGTATTGTAGTAGAGAGGTTTTCCAGGAACTATCCAGACACACAAGCAACAAAATAGCCCTGTCCCACGGTACAAGTTCATTCCAAGAGCTCTCCCGAGTTTAAAAAAAATCAAACTCGTGGTAAGCACGGAGAATGAACATAGCGGGTAAGTCGGAGCTCGTGGACGTCTCTTAGCGGTTCGTAATGCTAACCGCAGGTACTCGGGAAGACTCGCTAACGCAGGTAAGCCCGAGAGCCCCGAGTACCGACGGGTGGCCATTACCGTAAATCTCCGAGTTCGAATCTGGGCAAACACGGGTGAGCTCTTGGAATGAACTCGTACCGTGGGACAGGGCTTTAAGTTAACAGATTGTGACAGTGGCGATGGACAATGGGGTGACATCTCTGGGACAGTAATCCAAATGCCTGGACTAATTATTCAATTAAATTAGTTTAAATCTAACAGTGTACCTGGGCAATTTAAATTTAGTTATATAATTCTGGAATTGGAAAGATTATGAAATTTCCCATATGAAATAAAAACCAATTTAGGTCACCAACATCCTTTACAGAAAGTAATACAGAATGTCTTGACATAACCCATGTCATAATCTCCACAACAGCAAATGGTCTGCAAGCTAATTTAAGCGTAATCGGAAATTGGCAACACCTCAATACCAGTTATGCTCAAATGCTAAAAATAAACTTTGCAAATATGTTGGATTACTAATCAGATAAATAAAATAATTGCAATGAACAAATCAAAATATTTTTTCTTCAAGAAAATTTTAATTTTACTCTTCAATGAGAATTTGACCCCTTCTACCTGTTGCAATTGGACAGATAGAGAAGTAAATTGCATGTTTTAATTTTACTTGTTTGTAATTTGCTGCCCGTCTACCAGCTAGATTTCAAGACCAGTCATCAGCCTTCAATTAGCTTTAGGCCAAGTGCTCACCATTGGCAAGTAAATGTGACTGAGAATTAAAAGAAATACTGGAGCCTCACAAAAGTCTGCATTTGGATTTCTGCTCTGGGGCAAAAATCAAAGTTTACCTCTGAACAGATGTTCTAAAATAAAATCTACTAAATTCTCTGCAAATCTTTAATTGAAGGTGACTAGGTATGAAACATTACTAGTAGTCAAGAATATTTGTTGAAAACTAACCTGCTGGTCGGGTTTTGATACCCTGGCAAACAGCTGTTCACAGAACCTTGGAATGACTCCTTTGACACTGAAGCCCATCATTCTTCAAAGCAAAAGATATGTAAGGATCAGAAGCTAATTTAATGAATTATAAGTAAAATGAAGCAATAGTTACAGTTATACATAAGAAAATATTGCAACTGAGAATATAGAGCATATATCAGTTAGCATATACAGTGCATTCAGAAAGTCTTCAGAATCCTTCAGTTTTCCCACATTTTGTCACGTTACAGCCTTATTCTAAAATGTATTAAAAAAATGTTTTATCATCAATCTGCACACAATACCCCACAATAAAAAAGCAAAAACAGGTTTTTAGAAATTTTTGCAAAGTAATTTAAAAGAAATAACTGAAATATCACATTTACATAAGTATTCAGACCCTTTGCTATGACACTCAAAATTGAGTTTAGGTTCATCCTGTTTCTATTCAGACTCTGAACTTTGATGAGGCACCTTTGGCAGCGATTACAGCCTCAAGTCTTCCTGAGTATGACGCTACAAGCTTGGCACACCTGTATTTGGGTAATTTCTCCTATTCGTCTCCGCAGATCCTCTCAAGCTCTGTCAGATTGGATGGGGAGCGTCGATGCACAGCTATTTTCTGGTCCCTCCAGCGATATTAGAAACATAGAAAATGGGTGCAGGAGGAGGCCATTCGGCCCTTCGAGCCATTCATTGTGATCATGGCTGATCGTCCCCTATCAATAACCCGTGCCTGCCTTCTCCCCATATCCCTTGATTCCACTAGCCCCGAGAGCTCTATCTAACTCTCTCTTAAATCCATCCATTGACTTGGCCTCCACTGCCCTCTGTGGCAGGGAATTCCACAAATTCACAACTCTCTGGGTGAAAAAGTTTTTCCTCACCTCAGTCTTAAATGGCTTCCCCTTTATTCTAAGACTGTGGCCCCTGGTTCTGGAATGTTCGATTGGGTTCATGTCCGGGCTCTGGCTGGGCCACTCAAGGACATTCAAACCTGTCACAAAGCCACTCCTGCGTTGTCTTGGCTGTGTGCTTAGGGCCGTTGTCCTGTTGGAAGGTGAACCTCTGCCCCAGTCTGAGGTCCAGAACGCTCTGGAGCAGGTTTTCATCAAGGTTCTCTCTGTACCTTACTCCGATCATCTTTCCCATGATCCTGATTAGCCTCCCAGTTGCCGCCGAAAAAGATCCCCACAGCATGCTTCATCGTAGGTATGGTATTGGCCAGGTGATGAGCGTGCCTGGTTTCCTTCAGACGTGACGCTTGGCATTCAGGCCAAAGAGTTAATCTTGGTTTCATCAGGCCAGAGAATCTGGTTTCTCTTGCCTTTTGGCAAACTCCAAGCGGGCTATCATGTGCCTTTTACTGAGGAGTGGCTTCCGTCTGGCCACTCTACCATAAAGGCCTGATTGGTGGAGTGCTGCAGATATAGTTGTCCTGCTGGAAGGTTCTCCCATCCCACAGAGGAACTCTGGAGCTCTGTCAGAGTGACCATCGGGTTCTTGGTCACCTCCCTAACCAAGGCCCTTCTCCCCCGATTGCTCAGTTTGGCTGGGCGGCCAGCTCCATGAAGAGTCCTGGTGGATCCAAAGTTCTTCCATTTAAGAATGACGGAGGCCACTGTGCTCTTCGGGACCTGCATTGCTGCAGAATTTGTTTTATACGCTTCCCCAGATCTGTGTCTCGACACAATCCTGTGTCGGAGGTCTACGGACAATTCCTTCGTCTTCAGGGCCTGGTTTTTGCTCTGACATGCAATGTCAACTATGTGACCTTATATGGACAGGTGTGTGCCTTTCCAAATCATGTCCAATCAATTTAATTTATCACTGGTGGACTCCAATCAAGCTGTAGAAACATCTCAAGGATAATTAATAGAAACAGGATGAACCTAAACTCAATTTTGAGTGTCATAGCAAAGGATCTGAATACTTATGTAAATGTGATATTTCAGTTATTTCTTTTGAATTACTTTGCAAAAATTTCTGAACAACATAGATATATTCTAATCCAACAATTGAAGGTGTAATTCAACTTACGTATATGATTTTCCAGAGCCAGTCTGCCCATATGCAAAGAGGCAAGTGTTGTACCCATCAAAAGCTTTCTCTAGCAGAGGGAGTCCTATTTTGTTATACACAGTTTCCTGGCTTGAAAATTCAGGATGCAATTCATCAAACGACCAAAATGAAAAGTCAAAAGCAAATGAGTAAGTGTGGTTGTTGTCTGGATGTTTCACAACTGTGTCCTGTCCTTTCATGGACACGACCACTTGTGCATTTTCATTTTTTTCCCTGAATAAAAATGAGAGATGTGTTAAATATAAACATTGTAAAAAGTTCAGTTTCTTGACTAAATAATGTAAAGAATGTTAAATCAATGTGTGTGCAAATAAACACGTTGTCTTTTTGACTGTTATCAACATTGCAATCCCTTTAACATCATGGCGATTACACGTGGTCTTTACAGTGTACTATGTTTACATATTCTGTTGTGCTGCTGCAAGTAAGAATTTAATTGTTCCATCTGGGACATCTATGACAACAAAACTCTTTGACTCTGTGATAAGGATTGTTTTAATCCATGCCTTCATAATTCCTCGAATTAGCAACATTTATCAGCACTATACCTGTAAAAAGCTGTTGCTGAATGGTATAGAATGGAGCTTCCCAATTTCAAATAGAGCTGACATTAGGACCAGGGGAGGAATAAAATGAAATGAGTCTCAATAAAATATATTTTCAACAGCGACATGAGGTTTGGAAATAAGCAATTCCGACAAAAATCTATAGAATCCAAAGAAATGATCATTGTCGAGGTGTTTTTTATTTAATTGCATGATCCTTAAACAATTTATGGGACACTAAATTGTTACCTATTACCTATCAGATGAATCACAGCGTACAAATGAGGATTCTGGTGTGAAACTGCATTTCAGACCTCACTGAGCCACCTGGAGCACAAGGACCAGAATCAACTCCATGTCAATGTGACTACAACTGAAACAATGGTGTCACTATAATTTATCTATTTATTTGTGCAGAATCTTGAAGTGCCAAACCACTAGGCGTGCCCGCTCATCCATCCTCAGCAACCGTACATTTAGGGTCTCGCTTGGGAACCTGACCAGCTCTGTCAGGACCCTGAATGATGGTCTCCCCCAGGATTCTGTCCTAGCTCCCCTACTCTTCAACATTTATGTGAGTGACATGCCAACTATCTCGTCCAGGAAGTTTGCAGATGCAGATAATATGCCCTTGCCTACAAGGGAGCTGCCCTTGAGGATATCAGCAGAGTGCTAACCCAACCCAAGGGGATGGAGGAGTACTTCACCTTCTGACGACTTCGCCGTAACCCATCTAAGACAGCCGTCACTAACTTTCACCTCAGCAATCGGCTCGACAATGCAAAGCTCCGAGTGTCCTTTTGTGGTAAGCCGGTGAAGAATGAAGAATTCCCCATGTACCTTGGAGTCACCCTGGATCGCACCCTCACCTACCGTGAACGCCTGAAGAGGGTGGCTGATCAACTGAAAGCAAGGGTCAACATCATCAGGAAACTTGCTGGCAACAGCTGGGGATCCAATGCACACACCCTCCGTACCACAAGCTTAGACGAATTTTGCTCAACAGCTTGGGCTAATAGCTGCCACACCAAATGAGTTGACACTGTCCTTAACTCTGCAATGCGGGTCATCACAGGGACGCTTAAGTCAACACCTTACAGTGGCTTCCTGTCCTCTCTCATATCAGCCCTCTCAGCATACGCAGAAGGGAGAGGATGTTGAAAGATTGGTATACCATCGAGGCTAACCCTGGCCTTCGCATCCATGCAGACTTGAACAATCTGCCCAACATGTGCCTTCTGGTCTTCCGTTAAATCCCTGGAAGACTTGACTCCAAGACTGGAGTTGTTGATGCCAACACAAACAATGGAGAGGTCATCACAGACCCCACAGTGAAACCACCGGGTTTTGACCTCCATCGCAAGTAATGGCTAATCCTGAACAGAATCCGCACCCTCCATGCAAGAACAACTCATCACCTGCATTAGTGGGGGATGACAGACAGCCCTGCCTGCGACTGCGGACATCCAGACCAGACCATCCCACACATCGTGAATGACTGCTCACAGAGGCTTTTCCCTGGGGGCATCAGTCATCCACCCAGTAACTGATGCTGTCCTGGCCTGGATGTCTACCCTTGATCTACAACTTTAGGCTGTGCACGCCATATGCAAGAAAAAAGAGACTATAATTTATTGTTCTTAGAAGCGATAGAAAAAAGGAACACCTAAGAATCTTCGCTCGTGATGATGATCCAATTACATCGGTAGAAACCTGTTGATATACTTGCATGTGCACAGGCAAATATACAGTGACAACTGTGTCCCAAAAAACAGGTAGACATTAAAACAGTCTAGTCCTGTCAACAGCATTTAAATCTACTAAAAAGATAGGCAAATTTAAAATCATACGCACAACTCCAGAACATAGCTCCTTTACCTATACAAATAAATTGCTTTGGCATTACAATGATAGAATTGTCATGCAAAAGTAACATTCCAGCTTCTGCTCGATATTGGACTTCAGCATTCAAGCGCAGCAGTGACAAAGGATATTTTTAGGATAGAGATAGATAAATTCTTGATTAGTACGGGTGTCACGGGTTATGGGTAGAAGGCAGGAGAATGGGGTTAGGAGGGAGAGATAAATCAGCCATGATTGAATGGCGGAGTAGACTTGATGGGCCAAATGGCCTAATTCTGTTCCTATCACTTATGACCTTATAGTTAATAAAACAACACAAATTAGCGTCCATATGCAAACTACACTGAGGTGAGAAAAATATATTGACCAAAGCCCACTTTTCATTAAGACTTCAATAGCCTAAGTTCTGCGAACAGCTGAGAAGCTTAATCGAACAATCTAATTTTTTTTAACGATCTTCGTTTCATTCATTTACCTGTTGCTGAGAGGTCTCACGCGGACAGCCACGGTTACAGCACTGTCTTCTCCATTTGAACATTCACTCCCTGTGCATGATCTCTGTGCCGATACCTCTGCCTGTGTAAGTGCATCACTTCCAGGTGGATTTTGATGTCTATTATTCTCTGAAATTCCAGAGTATTTCATGTTATTGATCTCACAATCTACTTTTGGCTCCGTGGTCTGGAAACCTTTGGCCATTGCTTTTACAGAAAGTTTAGCTGGGTGTTTTGCTCCTTGCTGATCACCAAGCTTCATTGCTAATTTGATTCCGTCTCTAGTTAAGGTCCTGGTTCTAACATTTTGTTCAGTGGGTACTTTAAAGGTATTTTTGTCTGTTTTTTGCTTGTTACCATTTTCAGTAGATTTACCAGCTACCACTTTTTTAACAAGTGTAGATGACCATTTGTGCATGGTCTCTTCTTTTTTGACAGTTATTACATTTTCTTGTTCCTTGCTAACTGAAGCATGCTTTGGAAGTGCCACAGGATAACTTCTGGTATCTGTCACCTTTTGCTTCAATGAAGGTTCTGCAGAGGATCGAAAACCTATCACATCAGTGCATTTTGTTTGCAATAGATTATGACTTTGGCCCAGAGTTGAAGCTGTTAGTATTTTACCTTGTGAATGTTCCTGCATAGAGATAGTTCTTTTTGAGTTACCAACTTTAATACGACGTTGCAAAGTAAGCCTTTTTTCTCCTTCACCCACACCAAAATTTATGTTAGTTTCATCGTGAACATGGAGATTTCCTTTATTGACAGTTTTTCTTCTCTGAAGGGACAACTTCTCAGTTTTAGACAGCACAGGTGTCCCTGGAATTCCTGAAGACACAACACATGTCTTGTCAATATCATTGCCTTTATCCAGAGAAAATGTCGACACTTCTTGTGTCTGGCTATCCTGTTCTTGGGATGGATGCTGGATACCAAATCTTCTGTTTCCTGTCTTCAAAATGTTGCCTGGATTATTCTGCACTGATCGTAGCATACCAATTACCATGGTGTGATCTCTGGAAAATGGAGTTTGAAAAAGTCACCTAAAAGCAACTATTCTACTTTTAACTAATCAAGAAATCCACACCAAAGGAGAAATACCATCAGTAGATATAGGCATGCTTATAAACTTCTTTTAAATGCACAAAATGAAATTGCAAGGCAATTAAAACCGAAATTTACAAATATACTGCACTTCTACGCAATCTATCAAGAACATCAAGCGCAATCTTCAGAACATCTTTTATAATAGGGATGTAGCTTTAAAGATCCTGCCACAATCTTCAATTGGTGTTTTATTTAATACTTAATTTAAGTAGACAGCACAATGGGGCAGCGGTAGAGTTGCTGTCGTACAGCAGCAGAGAGCCACGTTCGATCCTGACTGCGGATGCTGCCTGTACAGCATCTGCACATTCTCCCTGTGACCGCGTGAGTTGCAGTGTGAAGCCAGAGAAAGGAATATAGGTAGAAGGGGAGGTGGAGGGGAGAAATGTAAGCTATATAAGATAATTTGTGATGCTGTTTGTTTGCACATGGCCTCACTCTGACAGTGGAGGGGGCCCTGCACAGAAAGGTCAGTATGGGGATGGGAATGAAAATGATTAGCAACTGGGAGATCCAGTAGACGTGGTAGACTAAGCTCAAGTGTTCAGCAGAACTGTCTACGCTTGGTCTTGCCAATGTACAAGGGGCCACATGGGGAACATCAGGTGCAGTAGATGAGATTAGAGGAGGTGCACGTGAACCGTGGTTTCACCTGGAAGGACTGCTGGGGTTCCTGGGATGGAGGTGAGGAAGGAGTTATGGGGACAGGTAGTACATCCCCTGTGAATGCAGGGCAAAGTACCTGGGGAGGGGGTGGATTGCATGGAAAAGGATGAGTGAACCAAAGAGTTGCGGAGGGAGCAGTCGCTACAGAAAGTGGAAAGGGGTGAAGATTCGAAGATGTGACTGATGGTGGGATCACATTGGAGGTGACGGAAATGTCGGAGGATGATGTGTTGGACGTGGAGGCTGGTGGGGCGAAAGGCGATGACCAGGGTAATCTATCCTTGCTCTGTTTGAGGGAAGGGGCGAGAGCAGAACTCCAGATCACAGAGGAGATGCGGGTGAGGGATCTAACTATGGCAGCAGGGTGTAAACTATATTTACTCCAGAAAGAGGACGTCTCGGATGTCCTAGAGTGGAAAACCTCACCTTGAGTGTAGGTGTGGCTGAGACCGAGGAATTGTGAGTAGGGGATAGTGTCTCTGCCCCCCTACAAGGGGCAGGGTGGGCGGAAGGGTCATCCAGATAACTGTGGGAATCAGAAGGGAATCAGGGTCACTCAGCGGGACAGGCAGCGTCTCTGGAGAGCAGGAACAGGTCACGTTTCGGGTCCAGACCCTTCCTCAGACCGTGGATCAGTGAGGTGTCCAGGGGAATTTGAAGGCAGAGTGGAAGTTAGAGTGAAGTTAATTAAATCAACCGCCTTACGGGGGGGGGGGATGAGGGGCGGGACCGGACGGAGGAGGATGAAGAAGGAAGGAAGAGCACAGGGAAAGGGCAGGAGCGGGTGAGGCGCCGTGTGGCCCGGCCCGGCCCGGTCACCCCTCACCCGCGACCCCCGCGCGCCATCTCACCCGCCGGGCGCGCGCCCCCTCCTTCTTTGATTCACAGCCACCAGGCAGGAGCGCGAGCACGCGCGCGCCCACCTCTCACTCACCCGCCGTCCGGGCGCGCTCCCGCCTCACCCTCACCCGCCGCCCGCCCGGGCTCGCTCCCGCCTCGCTCATTCGAATCTGGCAGCCGCTCGCCCATTGGCTGGCCCCAGGGCCATGACGTTGCGGCGGCGGCGGCCGGTGCCCCTCCCCCGCGGCCCGTGTGGGGCAGCGCCAGACCCCGCCCCCGCGGCCAATGTGAGGGGCAGCGCCAGACCCCGCCCCCGCGGCCAATGTGAGGGGCAGCGCCAGACCCCGCCCCCGCGGCCCGTGTGGGGCAGCGCCAGACCCCGCCCCCGCGGCCCGTGTGAGGGGCAGCGCCAGACCCCGCCCCCGCCCCCGCGGCCCGTGTGAGGAGCAGCGCCAGACCCCGCCCCCGCGGCCCGTGTGAGGGGCAGCGCCAGACCCCGCCCCCGCGGCCAATGTGAGGGGCAGCGCCAGACCCCGCCCCCGCGGCCCGTGTGAGGGGCAGCGCCAGACCCCGCCCCCGCGGCCCGTGTGAGGGGCAGCGCCAGACCCGTGAGGGGCAGCGCCAGACCCCGCCCCCGCGGCCCATGTGAGGGGCAGCGCCAGACCACGCCCCCGCCCCCGTGGCCCGTGTGAGGGGCAGCGCCAGACCCCGCCCCCGCGGCCCGTGTGAGGGGCAGCGCCAGACCCGTGAGGGGCAGCGCCAGACCCCGCGGCCCGTGTGAGGGGCAGCGCCAGACCCGTGAGGGGCAGCGCCAGACCCCGCGGCCCGTGTGAGGGGCAGCGCCAGACCCCGCGGCCCGTGTGAGGGGCAGCGCCAGACCCCAGGCTCGGCAAGTAGGTAGGCGGCGTTACGTGGACTATTTTTTTATTTTGAAAGCACAGGATTTGCAGTAATCGGAACAGTTGGAGCTAAGGTACTGTTCTGAAGAAGGGTACATTCTAACTTCTTGTCCATGTGTAGGAAGGAACTGCAGATGCTGGTTTAAACAGAAGATAGATACAAAATGCTGGAGTAACTCAGCGGGTCAGGCAGCATCTCTGGAGGTAAGGAATGGTGAAGTTTCGGGTCGAGACCCTTCTTCAGACCTGAAATGTCACCCATTCCTTCTCTCCAGAGATAGGTGACATTTCGGATCTGAAGAAGGGTCTCGACCCGAAACATCACCCACTCCTTGTCTCCACAGACACTGCCTGTCCCGCTGAGTTACTCCAGCATTTTGTGTCCACCTACTTATCCATGTTCTCCAGAGGGGCTGAACAACCCGGACCCGCTGAGTTGCTCCAGCACTTTATGTTTTATTACACATCTCTAGAATATCGCTTTCAAAGCGACTTTACCGAAAACATGGGCTACAAGGGTTGAAGCTGACTTAAAAGATGCACTGCAAACATATCTCAGTTCCCTTCTAGACCCGAAATGTCCCTATCCATATCCTCCAGACATGCTGCCTGACCTCTAAGTTACTCCAGCACTCGGTGTCCTTTCTATGAAAGTTGTTTTTTGTATTTGTTCTCCCTGAGTCAACTGTCCCCTGATGAATTCCACTGCCCAGCGGGTGACTGGGGCTAGAAGCTTCAGCTCCGACCGATGGGCGTCTGAATCTGCCAAAATCCTCCGAAGTCTGAAGAAGGCCCGAAACGTTACCCATTCCTTCTCTCCAGAGATGCTGCCTGTTCTGCTGAGTTACTCCAGCCTTTTGTGTCTATCCCTAGTTACACTAAAATGTTTTCTGCAAAAGATTTGAAATAAATATTTTTTAGCTGTACAAAACTATGAAAATAAACAATATTTCAGAAGTACATTTGTTTTCCCCTGAATAAATCAAGATGAATCACAATTTATTGGTAACTGAAAGAATGTGCCAAGGAACTAATCAAAACAAAATCCTGGCTAGTTTTCAGAAAATGCATGTTCCTTTAAATTATTATTTTCGTGTTCCTTAAAGTTACAAAGTCCATCAGTGTGGTTGTGGCTCTCTGGGCAAACCCCCCATCACCTGTCTCCATCTATGACTTGCCAGAGTTTGTCCTTCCCTTACCTCTTGTTTCAGCTTTCTCCCCCATACTACAATCAGTCTGAATAAGAACCCTGACCCGAAATGTCACCTCTCCGGAGATGCTGCCTGACCTGCTGTGTCACTCCAGCACTTTGTATTTTTATCAACAATATAGCATTATGTGACACTATTTGCCTGCATATAACATCCACAACAAACAAATAATGTGATCCACTGCACTTAGAACAGAAGTCTTAAATTGCAATCAGGGACCAGCGTCATGATTGATTTTTCATGGAATTGAACAATTTCTACCCGACTGAACACATTAAATTTCAAACATGGGACTTACTGGTGCATGTTGAACTATCAGGAAATATTGCATACTCACAGATAAGAATCGATTGACTTTGATGGTACTGTAATTAATTTTTGGTTCAGATTAGGGTACAGTGCCATTGGTGATATAATACAAATACATCCATCTTGGACTAATGCAAACTTGGAAATGAGTTTCAGCCCTGCCATGGAAACTGAAATTTAAATTGTGTGAATTAAAATACGACCAATTGTTTTAAACGTGTGGAAGAAAGTAATTTATAGGGAAATAAAAGGAAAAACATAGAAAATAGGTGCAGGAGGAGGCCATTCAGCCCTTCGTGCCAGCACCGCCATTCATTTGATCATGGCTGATCGTCCCCAATCAATAACCCATGCCTGCCATCTCCCCATATCCCTTGATTCCACTAGCCCTAGAGCTCTATCTAACTCTCTTAAATCGATCCAGTGATTTGGCCTCCACTGCCCTCTGTGGCAGGGAATTCCACAAATTCACAACTCTGGGTGAAAACGTTTCTTCACACCTGTCTTAAATGGCCCCCATTTATTTGTAAGACTGTGGCCCCTGGTTCTGGACTCGCCCAACATTGGGAACATTTTTCCTGCATCTAGCTTGTCCAGTCCTTTTATAATTTTATATGTTTCTATAAGATTCCCCTTCATCCTTCTAAACTCCAGTGAATACAAGCCTAGTTTTTCAATCTTTCCTCATATGACAGTCCCGCCATCCCAGGGATCAATCTTGTGAACCTACGCTGCACTGCCTCAATCACAAGGTCATCCTTCCTCAAATTAGGAGACCAAAACTACACAATACTCCAGATGTGGTCTTACCAGAGCCCTATACAGCTGCAGAAGAACCTCTTTACTCCTACACTGAAATCCTCTTGTTATGAAGGCCAACATTCCATTAGCTATCTTCACTGCCTGCTGTACCTGCACGCCCCTTTCAGTGACCGGTGTACAAGGACACCCAGGTCTCGCTGTACCCCCTTGTTTTTGCCACCAAAGTGGATAACCTCTCATTTATCTATATTATACTGCATCTGCCACCTCACTCAACCTGTCGAGGTCACCCTGCAACCTCCTAACATCCTCTTCACAGTTCACACTGCCACCCAACTTTGTGTCCTCTGCAAACTTGCTAGTGTTGCTCCTAATTCCCTCTTCCAAATCATTAATATATATGGTGAACAGTTGAGGCCCCAACACCGAGCCTTGCGGCACTCCACTTGCCACCACCAGCTATTCTGAAAAGGACCTGTTCATTCCTACTCTTTGCTTCCTGTCTGCCAACCAATTTTCTATCCATGTCAACACCCTACGCCCAATACCATGTCCTCTAATTTTAGTCATGTGTCTCCCGGGCAGGACCTTATCAAAGGCTTTCTGAAAATCTAGATACACTGCATCCACTGGCTCCCCTTCATCCATTTAACTTGTCACATCCTCAAAAAATTCCAGAAGATTAGTCAAGCATGATTTTCCTTTCATAAATCCATGCTGACTTGGACTAATCCTTTTACTGCTATCCAAATGCCCCATTGTTACCTCTTTAATAATTGACTCCAGCATCTTTCCCACCACCGAAAAACAAAAAGTTCCAGACTTCGCAGGTTTGCTTCAAGAGACTTTATTGCATGATATCATGGAGATATGGCAGCAGAAAACTGCTCACCAGTTCTCTGACTTCACAGCAGAATTAGCTGACAGTTATACTGTGCAGTAAATAACTTTTGTTTTTGTTCGATACAACTATACAAAAACATACTTTGTCCTTGGTTATATGTTTTTCTATAACCACCATCTACTACATAGGTATTACTTATTTCATGTCATAATGTTTACGATAATCTTAGTCAACAACAGATGGTTAATACAGGTCAAATACAATACAAGGGAATCTTGACATTATTCTATCTCATCTTTCAAGCGGCCCATCCCCATTCTGAGCCGATCATCAGCCTCCCATTTACTGCAATGTATCTACGCCACCAGCGGTAGGGGGCGCGGGTGATCCACTGTAACTACAGAAATGTAAACAAACTTTGTTATCAGCTAAACTATTTCATGTTTACATTACCATCCACCCTTCATCATATCCCAAACAGGAGGTAAGAACATCTAATCTTACTTTGCTGTTTCCCATAGATTATCTTCTACACCTGGTCAGGACAAAGATTTCCAATACTCTTCTCCAATATTCTATATCATCGGACGGACTGGAAGGGCCGAGAGGGCCTGTTTCCGTGCTGTAATTGTTATATGGTTATATATGGTTAATACACCCTTTCATTACCTTGTTTAATTCCAATCAAATAAAAAGGATATTAATTTTTCTTCTACAATTCCCTCCTTGTTGATCTTTATGATCAACACATAATAAGAAAGGATGATAATATTTTCTCTCATTAACCAGTTGCACAAATGGAGCCATATATATCCAATTATAATTTTGATTGAAACCTGTCCTTGAGCAGGCAAAGAGATACCTCCTTGTGCATGCGATGGAATATGGGCACAAACCCAACATTCTAATCAGATAAGTGCAGCAAATTCACTGTTTTCTGTGTGAAAGTTGTTTGTCGATTTAATACTCCAACTTCACCCTCATCCTCTCTGATCCCACACAATGTTAGTATATTCATAAGTTTTTAATACTACAAAAATAGTTCATAAGGAATATTAAAAGTCTACATTTTAATACTCTATCATTTTAAACTTTTACGATTCTTCTGTTTCCTTCTCTTCGAAGGTTTACAATTTACATCTAGTAGCATGAACCCAATCGGGTTTTTCTTTTACTTTTACTGCTGCTTGCGTTGTTAGTAGCACCAAATATGGTCCTTTCCACCTAGAAGAGAAAGACTCTTTATTCATTGCTCGCACATAAACCTGATCTCCTGGTTTAAACGGGTGCATATTTCTTTCTGCCGGAGGGACCTTCCTGTTTAACTTTCTCATAAATGTTACCAGCTATTTCACACATGGCTTGAGCATATCTTAAGGATTTTTAATATTTCCAAATGAAAGCTATCTTCTCAGTAGTCATCAGGAGTTGTGTTCCTGTTGTCAAAGGTCGTCCCATCAAAATCTCGTGAGGTGTAAGGTGTAAGGTGAGGTGTTTTTATTTTTCTGATTTCCCAGGGCATACATCACAATGGGCATGGCGCCTGGCCACAACAACCTATTTTGCTGGCATACGTTGCCCAAAGTAGCTTTTATCTCTCCATTTACTCTTTCTACCATCTCTGAGGACTGTGGTTGATATAGAATGTGTAATTTCCACTGGAACCCAAGTGCCTTTGACAAGTTCTGAATTAATTTACTGGTAAAATGAGTTCCTCTGTCACTGTTTATTCCCATGGGTATCCCAAATCTAGGTATTATTTATTTCATTAAAATATTGACTACCGTCCTTGCATCATCCCTCCTTGTGGGATGTGCTTCCACCCATCTAGAGAATATATAAACTATGACCAGAATGTACTTAAAACCTTTTGCTGCTGGCATATGTACAAAATCAATTTGCAAATTCTCAAAAGGCATTTCAGGTTGTGGTAAGTGATCAAATTTTGCAGGCGTCTTCCCTCTATTATTTTGTTGCACACCAGACATGTTCTTGCAACCTTATCAATTATGACTGATATATCTGGTGCATACCATTTTTGGGACAATGCGTGCGCCATCCCCCCTTTTTCCCATATGAGCCTGTCCATAAGCTAGACGGGACAGGGCAAAAATAGGGGTTCCTGGGGCAAACTACCCGACCATCAGGGTGGACCCAGACAATGGGGTATTGATAACACCCTGCTTTGCTCCAGGAATTATTTTCCTGAAGTGATGCTAGGCATCATGTAACTGGGGGTTATATCAATGCTAACCGGGAGCTTTCTTTGTGCTGCTTGTAATTGCTGGGTTTGCCTGAGGGCAACCTGTTTGGCTACATAATCAGTTGACCTGTTTCCCCTTGATACATCATCATCTGATCATCTGATGATGTATCAGCTTTGCATTTAATAACTGCAATTTGTCGTGGCAATTGAATAGCATCCAATAAATTTAAGACCAGTTTATCGTGCTAAATAGTCTTTCCTGTTGATGTGATGAATTCTCGTATTTTTCCATAACTGCCCAAAGTCATGTACAACCCCAAACGCATAGCGAGAATCGGTGTAGATATTAGCACTTTTATCTTTTGCCAATATACAGGCACGGGATCAGGGCATACAGCTCAGATGCCTAAACGGACGATCCGGATGGTAAAGCATATTCCTCCAGCACTTGGTGTGGTGTGACTATTGCATATCCTGCTAATAATCTGTCATCACTTGGTCGATGTGAAGCGCCATCAGTAAATAGGACCAGATCAGGATTATCAATCGGATGACTGTAAGTCCAGCTGGGGAGTGGCAGCGGCTTCTCCATCAATAGACAATCATGGTCACATCCTTCTTCTGGCAGTGGTACAAAGGTAGCTGGGTTTATAGAAGGCGATTGCTGGTAAGTATAGTTAGGATGTGATAAAAGGATAACTTCATATCCTGTTCTTCTAGTGGCTGTGAAATGCTGTGTAACTGCTGAGTTCAATACTAACATCAGGACTAGACATGGGTGATCAAGAACGATGGGGATTGATTTTTCTATCATTCTAGCAGTTGCCGCTACAGCTAGCAAGCAGGCTGGCATGCCATTTACTACAGTTGGTAAAGCCACAGAATAATAGGCTACCGGTCTTATTCCCCCTCCATGTTCTTGAGGCAGGACCCCAGTCGCAAACCCCTTTGATTCATTTACATAGAGTTGAAGGGCTTTATATAATTTGGCAATCCCAGTGCCGGAGCAGTAACGATAGCGTTCTTTAGATTTCTAAACGCCTGGTCTCTGCATGCAGTCCATACTACTCAGTCTACAAGGTGGCTGAACGCAATGCTGCATCTAGTTCCCTGCAGTCATGGATCCATTGTCTGCAGTAACCCACCATGCCCAAGAAGGAGAGAATATCCTCCTTTTTCTTCAGGACCGGGACATTCTCTATTGCTTTTACTCTGTCTCCTTCCAAATCTCCTGCCTTCCTGCAGCTGGAATCCCAGATACTGTACACTTGGGTGGCAGAACTGTAATTTCCCCAGGGATACTTTATGCCCTCTTCCTGTCAAATGTTGCAGCAATTTAATTGAGTGTCAAAATAGACCTCTGATAATTGACATTCCTCCAGATTATTTTTCACTGTTGCTTGCATATACGGCTGGGCTTTCAGTATACCCGGTGGTAGCCTAGTCCATGTGTATTGTTCTACATAGGTAAAAACAAACAGGCTGGCTGGCTTTATGCAGGGGTATGGAGAAAAAGGCTGAACATTGGTCACTTACTGTAATGGTGTCAGCTTCTGCCTGTATAGATGTCAGAATAATACAGGTGTTAAGTACTAAAGGAGCAATAGGGTTCACTATTTTACTTCGGAGTCACGTGTGTGACTACGTGAAGAACTCCATCCAGCCGCACGTGCGTCATTACATCAGACGCATTGGTGCAGGTCAACCGGTTGGAGCAGTGGAGCTCCTCCGGCGGTAAGTTTAAACTTCAGGTAAGTTATATTTCTCACCTATTTTAGGTCTCCTGCAGGAACCTCGGTTTCAGAGGTTTTTGCCGGATGATTTGCGACGGCCGACGAGGGAACCAGCTAAGGGCTGTGGGGAAACCCTGGTCCGACCGCGGAAGCAGGGAGCTGGCGAATGTCGGGTTTCGTGATCGGAGTCACTGATAAGATTCACAGGTGAGTTTAACCCCAGGATTTAACCCCAGTAATCCCCACGATATGGGGTTAAACTGACCTGAACGGTCAGCCTGGGTTCCCGGGGAGGGGAATTCCAATAATTTGCTCAGGGCTGCTTCATGAGGATTCCTAATTTATGGCAATGCCAACCTATTGGAGAGGCTGTGCTAGCAGTACCTTTGCTCAGGACTACTTCAGGGGGATGCCAAGTTATGGCAGGCTAGCCTATTGGAGCGGCTGTGCCAGCAGCACCGTTGCTCAGGGCTGCTTCATGGGGACGCCAAATCTATGGCAAATACTGGCCTATGGGAAAGGCCGCGCCAGCATCATCTTTGCTCAGGGCTGCTTCATCGGCGCCAGCAGTACTTTTGTTCAGGGCTGCTTCATGGATGCCAAGTCTATGGCAGTGTAGCAAATGATGGCAGGCATGGCCTGTTCATTATGAAAGATGGTAGATTAACAATTCATTCATAGGGTATTCCCATTTACAGTGATCATGGGGGATATTTGAGGAGGCATTGCTAGGATAAGGCAATATAACAGAATGATGACAAGAAATCCACTGTTTAAATCTCAAACTATATTTGAGAAATTGGGTTCCTCAATCCAGTTAAGATTAAGTTGTTATCAAATAGACTTGTTGGACATTGGGATTTACCTTTAGTTATTCAATTGGCCGTTGACGCCGGCCTAAGCAACAGATTGCAGTCAATAGACTCCTTCTTCCTTCTTCCTCTTCCTCCTATAGGATCCTCTGGCTAGACGCTGCTCTTCCTCCCCCCTCCACAGGTCAAAGTTTCAACTAAATTCTTACATACAGTCCTGTAACATGCAGGAATTGAAGAACAGCCCTGGATATCAGCTGATGTTTTTCACTGTGTCCAAACAAAGATAAAACAGAAAAAGCCTCAACTCCAAGTCCTGTCAGTCTAGCAAACAATGCTTTCTTTCTACCCTATACTTTTTACATTCTAGGAAAACATGCTTAACTGTCTCCTTACTCCCACATTCACACAAGCCAGAAACATGTTTCCCTACAATGCCCAAACAGTAATTTAACCCACAATGTCCCAACCTCAATCTACACAGTCTAACTGAGTCCCTACGGGACAGATGTACAGAAACATATTTTTCTAACTTCAGCTTGTACAGAAAAGTTGTGTCTACCCCCGACTTCCTTTTCCCATAATCTCTGCCATTCTTTTGTTAAGCCCTCTTTAATTATTTCTCTCAGTTCCACTCTCCCCAATGATACATGGATATCTATTTCTCTTCTTAAACTCTCCTTTGCTATGAGGTCCACCTGCTCATTCCCCCTCACCCTAGCATGCCCAGGAACCCAGCAAAAAGTGATGTTACACGCAAACCCAATTCTAGAAAACACACTCAAGATTTCATTTAGAATGTCAGGACGAGCGTTAGATTTCCCTACTCTTAAAGTTTCAAGAGCAGCTGCAGAATCAGAACAGATAATGACTTCTCTAAAACTGGCTTCCTCAATCCACCATAGAGCCCATTGAATTGCCATTAATTCAGTCGTGAGAATAGAGCTTCCATCAGAAATGCGTTGGCCAATCTTCAACCCAAGCTGCTCCACATACACTCCAAACCCAGCTCTCCCACTAACTGGATCTTTAGATCCATCTGTAAAAACAATCAAAGTGCTCTCACTGATTGAATTAAGATATTTCACTATTCTTGGAGTCGCCTTGCGCTTATCTTTTTCCTGAAGCAAGCTCAATAAACAGTTCAGGAAGAACCCAATAGGGCACAGGTAACCATATTGTATGCTCTATAATACCCCCCTTGTTCCAAACCCAGCCTCCTAGCCCACTGATTTATAATGACAAAAAAATGTGTTATATTTGTTACCATCATCAACCTCTTGCAACAAACACCTTGCTGGGAAGGTATCATTACATCCACAAAGTTTAGCCCAGTAATGTAACCCTAGCTTAATGCGCCTTAACCATAAGGGCATTTCTCCCATTTCAACAATCAGGGCAGGGACTGGGGAAGTTCTGAAGGCTCCACAGCAAAGCCTCAAAGCCTTTGCCTGCAACACATCTAGCCTAGCCAGAACAGTTTTAGACGCAGACCCATACACAAAACACCCGTAGTCAAGAGAAGATCTGATCATAGCCTGATAAATTAGCAGCATTGTCTCCCTGTTAGCCCCCTACTCACACCCAACCAGACTTCTCATAACATTCAGAACTTTTTCACATTTCAACACAATTTTACCTACATGCACAGCCCAAGTCATACGCTCTTCAAACTAAACACCCAAAAACTTAAAAACCTTTACCTTCTCCAATAGAGACCCATACATATACAGCCCCCTTAGGTAACTTTCTTTTAAAACCAAATACCATATATTTAGTCTTAGAGGCAGAGATTTTAAAGCCCCATGTGTTCCCCCAATCCTCTACAGACACTAACACTCTTTGAATCTGTTTTAAAAGAAACTCTACATTATCACCTCTTTTCCAGATGGCCCCATCATCTGCAAACAATGACAGACCAAATCCCCTCTCTAATTTACAAAATATGTCATTTATCATGATATTAAATAAAACTGGACTGATAACACTTCCCTGCGGGGTTCCATTCTCTATCTCTACAGTCTCTGATCTGACACTACCAACCATTACTTGTATTGTTCTATTCACTAAAAAATCCTTAATCCAGTTGAACATTCGTCCCCTGACTCCCAAGTCAAAAATTTTAATCATTAATCCCTCCTTCCACAAAGAATCATATGCCTTCTCAATATCAAGGAATACACTCACTACTATTTCCTTGCTTCTAAATGCCCTTTTAATATCCTGATCCAAAACTGATACAGACTCCATTGTAGACCTTCCATTCCTAAAACCATTCTGTGCATCAACAAATAGTCCTCTAGTTTCTAAAAAATAAACTAGTCTGTTGGTTACCATCCTCTCCATAATTTTACAGAGCACTGCTGTGAGCGCTATAGGTCGATAAGAGCTAGGGTCAGATGCCTCTTTGCCCAGTTTTAAAATAGGGACCACGACTGCATGTTTCCATTCCTTTGGCAAATAACCCTCTGCCCACACAGTATTAAACAAAGCTAAGATTTCATCAAGTACAATATCATCCAGATGTTTAAATAACTCATACGACAACCTATCTCTCCCCGGGGAGGTATTTGCCCTGGACATAATTGCATCCTTCAACTCTTTTATGGTAAAAAACAGATTAAAGGTATTATCATTTTCTAAACTCCTCTCCAGCTTCCACTGATTAACTGCCATCAGCTCGATTCTCTTTCTACACCTCTCCACTCCCATGCTCTCTGATCTATGCACTGCTTGAAAACTGTCAACACACATGTCTGTTTTTTCCTTATTGGAAACTGCTACCACCTCACCCTTCTGCAACACTGGTAACAAACTCCTTTTATATACTCCTGACATTCTACGCACAGCTGACCACAAATGCCTTACTGGAGTTTCAGGGCCTAACGTACCACAAAACTTCCTCCAACTATTCCTCTTTGCATCCTTTACAACTCGTCTTGCTACTGCCCTTAGCCGCTTGTACTCCATTGCATTGACCACAATTGGATACTTTCTTAATTTTCGACCATTGTACACTGTAACAGCCTTGTTGTTATAAAGCAGCCTTCTATTCATTAGACTAATTGGCAATAGTATAGATGGGATTCAGAATATTTTCTGTTTTCCCTTTCTTGCTATGGAACCTGTTAGGAGACCGGGTCATCTGCGTGGGAAATTTGTTTGGCAGACAGGAAAATGGTTAAATTTTACGTGGAAGTCCGCCGAGCTGAGATCAGATTTTTCCTCTAGATGTCTGATATGGGTAATAATAACATTGAGATACGACATATTATTGTCACTAGACATCGACTCGGGCAATATGAAAGGCAATATATGTTCGTGTTATTATTACCAGCTGAAGTTACTAAAGTCATAATGATGGACAAACAGTATTCATTACTGCTCCAGTAGTTGTTAGGTAAATATTTAATTATATTGCAAAATGGTGCTAATGGCCCTAAAAGTGGGAAATTGCGCCAGCAGCGCCTTGTAGCAGGCCTGCTTAATGTCTCCCTCGTGTAGGAGGAGAGCATGCCGCATCAGTATTAGTCTGACGCCGGGTCCATGGCAAAGTCGGCGTATTGCTGAAGCCGCGCCAGCAGCGCCTTATGGCAGGGCTGCTTAATGTCTCCCTCATGTAAGAGGGGAGCATGCCGGGTCAGTATAATCTAACACCGAGTCTGCGGGTATAGCTGTGGAGCATGCCCAAGGGATGAAGGGCACATGCCAGACGTACCATGCTTTGTAGCAAGGTTGCCATTCAAACACATATGCAGTGAACCGCTATCAGGGGGACAATAGAGCCGGCCGCCAGATCTTCAATTCGGGTAAGACCAGTTTCATAGGCGATATCTGGAGGACGAAGCACATGCTATTGGAACGAGTAAGGCTTGATAGATTCGGCGACAATGCACCCCACGTCTTCATCGGCAGTAGCAGTTCACTGAAGCTGGTGGCAGCATGAATGCTGGCCAGAGGTTCCACGCATATTACCTGTGTTTCTCTATAACTAAGGGACCACTTACAATTTGGTAAGATGTACACTTGGTTGTACAATACAAATGATTGAGACATTATCATCTACTTTGAGGAGTCTAACCGAGTAAAACTGGACAATACTAGCGTTCCAAGCAGGTTATAATTGGGCAGACTCAGTATAAGGGCCAGGATTGTCTTGCAAGACTGGCTCGGAAATCGGGCCACAGTTGCCGTTCACGGCAGACACTAAATTGCGAATATCATCTCGAGTTTGAGGTGGAGCAGTATCAACTATCTATAGACCCTAAGGGCATTGTATGGGATAAAGAGTGATTGAGGAAATATGCATATCTGCATGCTCAACTTCACGTTAATACATTATGATGGTGGCATATGTTAGTCACATGGGTGCAATCAATCAAAGACTCCTGTAATTGTTACATAATCTTGTTTGTCACAGGAGAATCATCAAGTATCGGTCAATGGCAACACAGAATTGATGTTGAATCGCACCGTATTATGAAACTCTGGTTCCATGGAACACCAAATATAGATATGTTTGTTTTTCATGCTTATTCACAGGTTGCAAAATATGTGGCATAACAGTGGCGAGAGATACATTCTCGTTACAAGGAGAAGGTCTTTTATGTCTTCCTCCATTTGCTTCATCAATCGGGGCTTCAAATAAAGTCATTAAGAGCCCGTTTTAGATTCCTATTGTGTGATTGGTCAGGGCTCGAAATTAGCGGTTGCCTGGGTGCCAATGACCACCCAAAGTGCCGCCGGGCAAGCTAAATGGCGACTCATTTTGCCCGGCTTGGCAAGAAAATACTGATTTATGCCGATGGACACAAAAAACTGGAGTAACTCCGCGGGTCAGGCAGCATCTCTGGAGAACGTGACGTTTCGTATCGACAGCTGTATTCCTATAGTATCTTTGATTGCGGGGCGAAGATACTTGGTGCGCGGTGTCGAAGGGTCGGAGCGAATGACGGGCCCAGAACAGCGGCAGCAGCGGCCACGACAGCAGCGCTGCCGCCTCCTCCTCCTCGCGCACCCCGCCCGGCCTCGGCGTGCGAGAGGGGTTGATGGATTTGCAGCAGTATATTTTGATTTGCAGGCAGCGGCCGCTATCGCCCTGATAACGGGCGCTGCCTGCAAACCCGTTAACGCCGCTTTCAATACAACCCCTCTCGCATGCTGAGGAGAGAGAGGGAGGGGGAGGCCTCCTTCCGCCGTCTGAAGCAGCTGCACCAAAGATCCTATAGCTAGAGGATCTTTGAGCTGCACCGCTCGGCCCTGCACCTACCTGTCGGCTGGCGGAGGAGGGGAGGCGGCGACGAGGAGATCCCAACCGCCTCCCCCTTTGGCGGCGGCACTTTGGCGTTTGACAGGGACGGCCAAGGCAGCAGGGCGATGTCCGAGGAGCGCTGACCTTCCTTCCTCCCCACCTCTTCTGCCCCTCCCCCCCTCCCTCTCTCTCTCATACGTACCCCTCTTATCCTGGGACCCCTCCTCTCCATCCCGCACTGATCCCCATTCCCTTCTCTATTCAGTCCTCACTGACATCCCCTGTGCTCCCCATCTACCCCCCAATCTATTCATCACCCTACCCACCTCACATTTATTCTCCTGCCACCTCCCCCCCCCCGATCCATCCTACACTGATCCCCCAATTCATCCTGTAGTGATCTTCCCATTCATCTTTTACTGATTTTCCCCCATTCATCTTTTACTGACCCCCCCATTCATCCTGTAATGATCCCCTCCCCTCATGCATCCTGTACTGATCCCTTCATTCATCCCGTACTGATCCCCATTCATCCTATACTAATGCCCCTCATTCATCCTGTAGTGATCCTCCATTCATCCTGCACAGACCCTCCGATCCACACTGTCCTGACCCCCCCCCCTATTCATCCTGTGCTGATTTCCCCCCCCCCCCCCCATCAATCCTGTACTGATCCCCCCCCCCATTCACAGTCTGAAGAAGAGTCTCGACCCGAAATGTTGCCTATTTCCTTAGCTCCATAGATGCTGCCTCACCTACTGAATTTCTCCAGCATTTTTGTCTACCCCCGTTCATCCTATACTGAACCCACCCATTCATCCTGTATTGATTCGTCTCCATCAATCCCATTCTGATCCCCCATTCAACACCACTGACATCCCCCATGCTCTCCTCTCACAGTTTTACATACTCCAACCAACACGTACTAATACACCTGCATCAATCCATCCATTCCGCATCGATTGCCTTCTCAACCACCGCCATCTATCCACCCCGCCATCTATCCACCCCGCACTGATTCACACACACTTGACCCTATTGTGATTCATGGTCTTCAGAGCGAACATTGACTATGTTTGATAGCATAATGAAATCAAATGTGTTTTAATTCCTAATGTTATTATTTGTTTTGACACCTTTAAACATATTACCAAAAGAACATTTGCTGCAGTTATGTCCTTTGGCCACCTCTTGTCAGTTAGTGTAATGTTTAACCAGTCAGATGGGTATAGTCGGATTTAACAGCTATTATCATAAAATGCCTTTAGAAATTTCCCTGTAACCTGTATATTTTGTTATGGATAAATTATGTGGGAGGCGAGAGTGGTTATGTGCCATTAGCAATAACGACCCATGCTATGGCCATGTCATGGTAATTTTTGGTCCTTCATAGAAAACATGCTTGTGTCAATCTGTAGTGTGCATGGTTAAGCATATACCCATGACACAGGTTGATCATACGCTGAAAGTATCCAACCACATTTTTGTTTGGAAGTGGAAAGAACTAATAGAAGTTGCATTCATTGCAATGTGTAAAGAGTTGAGATACTGTATTATAGTTTTTCTGCATGTCATTGTTATATATCATGTCTTGATTGGTGAATATGTTTAGTTTGTGACTTTATTTGAAACAGTAGTAATATGTGAATAGGCAACACTTCGGTTCGAAACCCTTCTTCAGACTGATGGGTTTCGGCCTGAAACGTTGCCTATTTCCTTCGCTCCATAGATGCTGCTGCACCCACTGAGTTTCTCCAGCACTTTTGTCTATCTTCGATTTTCCAGCATCTGCAGTTCCTTCTTGAACATAATATGTGAATGCTTCATTGAGCATAATTCTGACTGATAACTACGCACTTCGTCCGAGCACATTATCGCACGCGTCATGCAAATCGTTTTAAATGACCACCTAAACAGTCATTTGGCAACATAACAAGCTGCCAAGGTTGCCCAGCTGGCAACATGGAAAAAAAGTTAAGTGAGAGCCCTGCTTACCTGCATCCCGGACTCAGCACCGGGCCTGAACTTTCCATGCTGCAGGCTCCCACTCCCCCGGGTTTGACTGCGTTGGGTCCTAGTGGTAGACGCTCAACCCTGGTAATCTCAGTGGCTGTTCCACTGGGTCTTCCCCATTCCCCCCCACGCCATGTGACCCCAGCTCTTCCCCACCCACACTACAGTCCTCATACCCCCCTACCCCCTGACCACCCACCACCAGACATCATCTTTTCCTCAGCCCACTCACCTCCCTTCCTCCGGCCCCAACCCCAATCCCTGCCTTGTGTTCACCATCCCCACTGCCGACCCCCTCTCTGATACCGTACGGTCTGTCCTCAGCAGAGGTCTCACCTTTGTCCCCCTCCGTCCCCACCTCAATGAGTTCCGCGCCCGCCACAATTTGGAGCTCTTCTTCCGTTGCCTCCGCCTCACAGCGTTCTTCCATAGGAAGGAGTCCTCGCCCCCATTGGTGATCCCTTTTCCCGTCTCCAACGGACCCCCTCCTCTTGGACCCCCCCCCACATGGCCATTGGTACAATGAAATTTGGGGGTCACCATCCGACATCGAAGGGGAGAACATTCTCAGCGGCTTGGACTTCTGACTCAGCCACTTCCTACCGGAGACCACGGCTCCCAAAGTCCACAGGCTGAGCTGGGTGGAGATTCACGCTGGTGGCCCTAGGCAAAGGGTTCCCAGGGCTCCTCGATATTAAAATCAGCGGGGCCTGAGGCTGGGAACTCCGCAAACCACAACTCCATGATGTTGAAGCAGCAGGCCCAACACTCCAGAGCTTCAAACGGTGATCCAGGTAAAGCATCACCTGCTCCCCGGTGCATTGGAGTGATCTGGGGACTGGTGTGTGGGGGGAGGGGGTGGTGTGCGGGGGGGGAGGGCGTGGTGTGGGGGAATGTGATGGTGTTGGGGGGAGGGTGGGTGTGGAGGGGAGGTGGTGGTGTGGGGGTGGGGTGGTGTGGGGGGGGGGGGAAGGGGGTGGAAAAGGAGGACGGTAAAGAGGGGGTGTGTGTGTGGGGAGGGGGTGTGTGTGTGGGGAAGGGGGAGGGGAAGGGTGGGGGTGTGAGGGGGAGGGGAGAAGGGGAAGGGACTCCACTCAGCGGCCACCAGCCGCGGCACCACACAGCACCTCCCGACTCCACACAGCGGCTTTCCCGACTCCACACAGCGGCTTTCCCCGACTCCTCTCTTGCGGACTCAATTTGCACAGCTTGTTTACTCAGCCCCGCCTCCGGGGATTTATTCACCAGCAGGTGCCGGAAGGGGCATTACCTTCATGGTGACTGACAGCAAGAAGACCAATCTGCTGATCACACGATTTATTAAACCTTCGTAACTTTTCTCATATTTCACCGATCGGAACAAAACTTGGTGTCTTGGAGTAGAGGAGAACGGTTAGTAAGGTAGCAAAAAAATCCTAGTGATATAGGGTTGCGTTTTTTGTACGAATTTAATTACAACGCTGATTGGAAGTGGTCAAGATGAGAGTTTTAGTAATAGTATAGATAGATGGACCACCTCTCTTAAAACCAAAGGGATCGATTTGAGGTGGGAGACACCTCTGAGTCACACTTAACCGTAGCTACTAGACCTCCAGCAACAGTGAAAGAAATAGGAGAAATTATAAAAAGGCTGAAGGACAAACAGTCAATTCATGTTTTAAAGTTGCCAATGACACAGAAGGAAAGCTCACATGGGTCAGAAAGGAATGAGACACTATTTATGAAAAGCAACAGCCACCTACTGGGATCCACCAAGGTTACCAATTTGGACAAAGTACCCTTTGAACTATGGGCAAAGCATAAGAATCATGTGGGACGAGTGCATTCAGCCCGTGAACATAAAGTGACTTTAAAAAAGGGTGCTGCCTTGCCATGTTTAAAACGGCATAAACTGACCCCGGAACTGAAGGAGGGATAGCTAGTATAGTCTTTATTACAACAAGGAACATTAGTGAAAACAAAGTCCGTGTAATACTTCTATTCTACCAATCCCAAAGACAAAATGAATGCCGTTTTGTCTAAGACCTGAGAGCTATTAAAACAAAATAGTAAGATTAAATGAGAACTTACCAGTTTGAAGTTTGATCTTTATTTTATGAGGCGTTATGATGAGGGACTACGTGAAGAACCCCGTCCAGCCGCAAGTGCGTCAATCTTCAAAGCAGCGGTGTGAAATCACAGGTAATAGTGACTGAAGTATAATAGTAAGATAACAGAAGACTAGAACTACCAGATGACATTTATGAGGGTTGGGATCGGAGGGCACGTAGTCCCTCATCGTAACTCTTCATAAAATAAAGATCAAACTTCAAACTGGTACGTTCTCGTTTAATCTTACTATTTTACTTCGGAGTCACGTGAGTGACTACATGAAGACTTCAAAGCTCTGTGATTTCATGCCATGAGAAACGAGTCTATACAACCACAATTGCTTCATTGACAAATGAAGGAAAAACATTCATAATGCATACAGTCATGGCATAGATTTAAAACATGCTGATGCTGTTTAAATTAAGTAATAATATTCGCATCTCTCACCCAGATGGAAAATATAACTAGAACATAAAATAGAGTTGACAAATACCCTTGGTCTAGCAATGGGTTATTATGTTTGGAGATTCATTCGTTAGACCATGCTGCAGCGGTAAGGATGTAGTCTAGCGGAACGTAAATACCCTTGCTGCTGATGTTGTAGCAGCCCTGGTGGAATGGGATCTGGAATCAGAATCCATTCCTACATAACGCAAACTTTTATCATCTGGAGTGGCCTGAACAGATACATTCTTCTAAGTTTCTTGTGACTAACAAACATTGCTAGTTCAGAACCTCGAAGGCTCTTGGTGACCTTGACGTATTGTTGTATATATGTGTGCTTACATTACCAAAGGTCCCCTGGCGTGCCTGTAACTATTTTGAGACCCGACACCCCTTCTGCTCTGCTCAAGTATTTATAAACATAAAATATTATATATTATTATTTACAGATGTAATCATCCTGTACCGTCGCAATTATGTAACGACTGAACCTGCTGCGCTAACCAGCGCCAGAAGGATAACTACTTAATGAGCGGTCAAAGTCAAGGATGTAGCTGGAGCCCCCTGGTGAAATAGTTTTCACAAATGTCAACATCCCATACAGCATTGTACTGTTCCTGGAAGACCTTGTGTTAAGATATCCTTATAAACTTGATATCTGGAGTGAACCCGACAGAGCGGGCCTCATTTGCTACAGCCAATTCAATGAGAAGGCACATTGGCACAGTTAATGGCCGTACAACTCAATTATTGACAAAAGATCATTTAACATGAACTCCAAACGTCAGTAATCTATACCATTTTCAATGTAACATAAGCATTAAATAAACTTTTTATCTCCTGGAAACGAAAATCCTGCTTTTTGGTGCTATTCAAGCACTCTGAACACATAGCAGGATAGATGTAACAACCCAAGCCTTAGGGCAGTTTATTGAATCTGCAAAACATAATTTGATTTATCATGCAACGGCTGATTTCCGTTGCATGATTTCAGGCTGAAACCCATCAGTCTGAAGAAGGGTTTCGACCCGAAATGTTGCCTATTTTCTTCGCTGCATAGATGCTGTTGCATCCGCTGAGTTTCTCCAGCACTTTTGTCTACATTCACATGTTATTTCTGCTTCAAATAACTCAAACTATTCACCAATCAAGACATGATATATACCACAATGACATGCAGCAAAATTATAATACAATATCTCAACTCTTTTTACACATTGCAATTAATGCAATTTCTATTAGTTCTCTCCACTTCCAAACAAAAATGTGGTTGGATTATTCAGCAAATGATCAACCTGTGTCAATAAATCCTGGACCATGCACACTACAGATTGATGCAACAATGTTTTCTGTGAAGGACCGAAAATTACCATGACATGGCCATACCATGGGTCGTTATTGCTATTGGCACAGAAACACTCTGGCTTCCCACATAATTTATCCATAACAAAATATACAGGTTGCAAAGAAATTAGATGTACGTGTTGTGAACAGCAATGAAGATACACAGTTGGAACGCACCAGATTAAAAAATAATAATTGATAAACGCTCTTTCCATCATTCCCACTTCAGAATTAACGTTAAAATTTCAACTGAAATATCTCCTGACCAAATTTCTGATGACCGACTGTAGAAGTAAAATCTGGATAAATCCAACGTGTAGTTGTGAATGTTGCTCATTAAATAACTACAGTACTGATACTCCATATTAAGAGCATTGATTTGCCGTTAAAATTGGATTATGTAATAACGTGTCAACGGTAGCAGTGACAATCGAACACTGCGGTTTTAATGTTTCATGTGTTCACAATTTAATTAATGCATCTTTATGGACTAAAACAAATAATAACATTGGGAATTAAAACACATTTGATTGCATTCCGTTATCAAACATAGTCAATGTTCACTCTGACGACATTTCCAGCACAATAGGGTCAGGGAGGGGTGTGTGTGAATCAGTGCGGGTGGATAGATGGCGGTGGGGGGGGGGGGGGGAGGGGGGTGAGAAGGCAATCGGTGCAGAATGAATGGATTGAGGCAGGTGAATTAGTACGTGTTGGTTGGAGTATGTAAAATTGTGAGAGGAGAGCACAAGTTTCAGTGGTGTTGAATGGGAGGTACAGTACAAGATGGATGGGGGTAAACGAAAATGCTGGAGAAACTCAACGGGTGAGGCAGCATCTATGGAGCGGAGGAAATGGGCAACGTTTCAGGTCGAGGCCTCTCTTCAGACTGTTCCCCCCATTCTTCTTGAAAGGGGGGGGATCGGCATAGGATGAAGAGGGAGATCAGTACTGGATGAATGGGGGGGGTTAGTAGAGTGGATCAGAGGGTCTGTGCAGGATGAATGGGTGATCACTACAGGATGAATGAGGGGATCAGTACAGGATTAATGGGGGATCTGTAAAAGATGAATGAGGGGATTGGTACAGGATGAATGAGGGAATCAGTATAGGATGAATGAGGGGATCAGTACAGGATGAATGGAGGAGAAGTGCAGGATGGATGGGAAGGGGGGGTAAGTACAGGATGAATTGGGGGACCAGTGTAGGGTGGATGGGTGGGTGGCAGGAGAATCAATGTGAGGTGGATAGGGTGATCAGTGCAGGATGACTAGATGGGGAGGGGAGCACAGGGGATGTCAGTGAGGATTGAAGGCGGAGTGGGGATCAGTGCGGGATGGAGAGGAGGGGTCCCAGGATAAGGAGGGGGGGGGGGTGGGCATACAAGAGAGAGAGAGAGAGAGAGAGGGGGGAGGTGGGGAGGAAGGAAGGTCAGCACTCCTCGGGCAACATCACCCCGCTGCCTTGTCGCTGTTGACCACTAGGTGCCACCGCCAAAGGGGGAGGCGGTTGGGATCTCCTCACCACCGCCTCCCCTCCTCCGCCAGCCAACAGATAGGTGTGGGGCCGAGCGGTGCAACTCAAAGATCCTATAGCTATAAGATCTTTGGTGCAGCTGCTCCTGACGGCGGTAGGAGGGTTTGTTTTGAAAGCGCCGTTTGCGGAGTGGCAGGCAGCGGCCGCTCTCAGGGTGGACGGGGTGCGGGAGGAGCCGCTGTCGCTGCTGCTGCTGTGCGGGGCCTGTCATTCGCTCCGACACTTCGTCACCCCGCACCTAACATCTTTGCCCCGCAATACAGCTGCCGCTGACATGAAACATCACATTCCTTTTCTCCAGAGATGTTGCCTGAGTTACTCCAGTTTTTTGTGTCTATCTTCAGTGTAAACCAGTATCTGCAGTGCTAAGCCGGGCAGCCGCTAATTTTGAGCCTGGTAAGGCGATGGCTCTGGGCTGCTGGAGGGCGGTGAAGTGGCCAGGGTCAGTGGGCAAAGAGTAGGAGGTCCCGGTGGGCGGATGGTCGGTGGGGCGGCGAGTTTCGACGGGTCCGGTGAGGCAGCAAGGTGAGTAGGCCCCCCCCTAGATCTCGAGGCCCTAAGCTTAAGCTTATCTACCTTATAGGTAAATCCGGCCCTGCCTTGCTGTAGCTGTGGGGAACATCTGCAATCTCCAGTCCAATGCCCTTTCTTACCACATCTCCAGCATGTACCTCGTGTTGTATCTTTTAATTGCCATTGTCCCCTTCCTCTGTCATGTTCACAAAGCACTGTGATCACATTCTCCCACGGCTTATTTTGCCAATTTAAAAGCTTGAGCCTGTCGTGGCAGCAAACAATTTAGTAAAGTGTGAACAGCTAGAGGCCCATTTTCAGCTAGAGACCCTCCGGCATGTTCCTCACACTTTTAAATCGGGCCTATATCCCCTATATCACTATGTTTTCTCGCTCCCCCCATTATAGCCTCCTTTCCTCTGTGGGCCAACCAGTGAATGAGGAACTCATTTCCCTGAGCCCGGTGATCATCATTTTGCTGCCACTTGCTTTGGTATAATAGGCACTGATAGTGACTGATGAACAAGGACCCCCAGATCTCGTTGTACTTCCCCTTTTCCTAACTTGACACCATTCAGATAATAATCTGCCTTCCTGTTTTTGCCACCAAAGTGGATAACCTCACATTTATCCACATTAAACTGTATCTGCCATGCATCTGTCCACTCACCCGACCTGTTCAAGTCACCCTGCATTCTCATAGCATCCTCCTCACAGTCCACACTGCCATCCAGCTTTGTGTCATCTGCAAATCTGCTGATGTTACTTGGAATCCTTTCATCTAAGTCATTGATGTATATTGTAAATAGCTGTGGTCCCAGCACCTAGCCTTGTGGTACCCCACTAGTCACAGCCTACCATTCTGAAAGGGGTCAATAAATCCCTACTCTTTGTTTCCTGTCTGCCAACTAATTTTCTATCCATGTCAGTACCCTACCCCCAATACCATGTGCTCTAATTTTGCCGACTAATCTCCTATGTGGGACCTTATCAAATGCCTTCTGAAAGTCCAGGTACACTGGCTCTCCCTTGTCCATTTTCCTAGTTACATCCTCAAAAAATTCCAGAAGATTAGTCAAGCATGATTTCCCCTTCGTAAATCCATGCTGACTCGGACCGATCCTGTTACTGCTATCCAAATGTGCTGCTATTTCATCTTTTATAATTGACTCCAGCATCTTCCCCACTTACTTGTCAGGCTTACTGGTCTATAATTCCTTGTTTTCTCTCTCCCTCGTTTCTTAAAAAGTGGGATAACACTAGCTACTCTACAATCCACATGAACTTACCCTGAATCTGTAGAACATTGGAAAATTATCACTAATGCGTCCACGATTTCTAGAGACACTTCCTTACGTACCCTAGGATGCAGACCATCAGTCCCTGGGATTTTATCAGCCTTCAGTCCCATCAGTCTACCCAACACCATTTCCTGCCTAATATGAATTTCCTTCAGTTCCCCCATCACCCTTGGTCCTCTGGCCACTAATACATCTGGGAAATTGTTTATGTCTTCCTTAGTGAAGACCGATCCAAAGTACCTGTTCAACTCATCTGCCATTTTTTTGTTCCCCATAATAAATTCACCTGTTTCTGTCTTCAAGGGATCCATATTTGTCTTAATTAATTTTTCCTGTTCACATACCTAAAGAAGCTTCAACTATCCTCCTTTATATTCTTGGCTAGCTTACCTTTGTAGCTCATCTTTTCTCCCCGTATTGCCTTTTTAGTTTTCTGTTGCTCTTTAAAAGTTTCCCAATCGTCTGGCTTTCTGCTCATCTTTACTGTGTTATACTTCTCTTTTATTTTAATACAGTCCTTCACTTCCCTTGTCAGCCTCTTACTCCCCTTTGAATCAGTCTTCCTCTTTGGAATGAACTGATCCTGCACCTTCCGTATTATTCCCAGAAATACCTGCCATTGTTCCACTGTCATCCCTGCTAGGGTATCTTTCCAGTCAACTTTGACCAGCTCCTCCCTCATGGCTCCATAGTCCCCTTTGCTCAACTGTAATACTGACGCTTCCAATTCTCCCTTCGTCTCTGACCTTACTCTCTTATCCCTTCTCGAACTTTCCTTCCCATTAATTCGGGAGTCTTTTGTAACTTTTCCTGTACTCACTTCCCCTTTAACTCCATCCTTATACTCTCAATTTGTCAACCCCTCCCCCCCACTATTTAGTTTAAACCCACACATGTAGCCCTAGCAAACCTGCCTGCCAGAACGTTGGTCCCCCTCCAGTTAAGGTGTAACCCGAACCTTTTGTACAGGTCACCCCTCCTCCAGAAGAGATCCCAGTGGTCTATAAATCTAAATCCCTGCTCTCTGCACCAGCCCCTCAGCCACACATTCAGATCTATCTCCCTGTTCCTGCCCTCACCAGCACGAGGTACAGGTTGCAATCCAGAGATAACCACTCGAGAAGTCCTGCTTTTTAGTCTTCTTCCCAACTCTCTAAATTCAAGGTGCAGAACCTCCTTCCTCTTCTTCCCGACATCGTTTGTGCCCATGTGCACAACTACTTCCAGCTGTTCACCTTCCCTCTCGAGGATGTTCTGAAGTTGGTCCGTGACATCTTGAACTTTGGCACCGGGGAGGCAACAGACCATCCTCGAGTCTCGCCTGCTGCCAACGAAATCTCCTGTCCACACCTCGGGCAATGGAGTCACCCACCACTATGGTTCTGCCCGACGTTGGTTTCACCGGTCGAGTCTCATCACTAGGATTGGAACCACCGACATTTCCGCTGCTCAGACTGGAAGCGTCGTCTGCCCCGACAGCTCCCAAGAGACTGTACCTGTTTTCATTAGGCGCAGCCACTGGGGTCTCCTGCACTCCACGTTTACTCACCTTTCTCACAATCACCCGCCTTCAGTCTTCCTGTATCCTTGGCGTGACAACCTCACTGTAGGTCCTGTCCAGGAAACGCTAGAAGGATAGCCCCTGAGGTCATCCAGCTACTTCTCCAGTTCCCCAACACGTTCATGCAGCAGCTGCACCTGAACATAATTTCTGCAGGTGTAGTTTCCAGAAGCTCCAGCGGTGTTCCTGACTTCCCACATCCTGCAGGAAACACACTGTACCTACTTGACTGCCATTTCTTCAGTGGACAAAAATCACAAATTTCGATCAAGTGTGGCCTCCTTATCTCAGTCTCCTCACCGAAGACTCTCAAGCATAATACGCACAGTTTACTCACCAAGGCACTTCACCTCACCAAGGCCGCTCCTCTACAGTTGCATAATCAACTACTCTCTATCTGTTACCTAATCAACTACTTTAGGGCTAATTTGTAAATTACTCGAGCCTGGGCCTTTGGCGCTCTTTTTAAATCATCTTTCCCTCTGACTCACCTACTTCCAGCCAATACTAGCTCTCGCTGCTTCTGGCTGCTGCTTCTCTCCGACCTTTACGAGTTCCTTCCAGCACTTCATTTTCTGTTCAGGTGTCCAGCATCTGCAGTTCCTTGGTCATTAACATAACTCTGTCGTGACCTTCCATATTTAAAATAATTCAAAGATTGCATGGTAAAATAATGCAAAGGCAATAAAAATGTCAGCTTGCCCCTGTTTATAACTGAAGATAGACACAAAATACTGAAGTAATTCAGCGGGACAGGCGGCATGGCCATTTCCTTTTCTCCAGAGATGCTGCCTGTCCCGCTGAGCTACTTCAACATTTTGTGTCTATGGTGTAAAACAGTATCTGCAGTTCCTTCCTATACTGTTTATAACTGGACATGCTCCATGGAGAGTGTGAGTAGTATCATGCATTATTCCCTGATCCATGAGTATGCTTGTTTTCTGAAAAATGCAGTTTGTAACTTACTGTGGAAACTGTAGTTCATCAGGAACCACACCTCTTCCTGCACTTTGTTTGTCATTTTCTCTGACTTGACTGGTGACGCAGTGACGACTGCAAGCAGGAAAGCTGTAGAATGCTCGAGTGAACAGCATGAGCCAGAATATCACTTCCACCAACAACAACTGCATTAAGAATGACTCTAGTCTAGAATTGAAGTTTATGTTTAAATTTCTAGGAAGTGAACAGTATTCAGTTCTGTCTATGGATTATGAGATACTGCTCTTAACACTTCACAAATACCATTGATTCCTCGTGCCGATAAACTCCCTATCTATTGCAAAGTCTATCGCAGTAACATCATGAATTTATAGGAAGAAAAAATGATTTAAAATCTTAAATTGCGGCAGTGATATTTTGATTGTTTATCTTTAAGTTTGTTTTATTTATTCAATTGTACAATGGAACAATTTTATCACACTCATTGATTTTCAAGCAGTTATATGCCACCTCTGATATTTTCAGGATGTGCCAATGTACGTTACACCCAAGTTAATATATTTATCTGCAACATAACAAGCCCATTTTGTCCCATAAAGTTTATCTCGGGTTACAGTGTAAAACTGTTTCCTATTTTTTTCCACGTTATTCCCCCCCATTCCCATTAAGTCCCCTGGATTTTAGCACTCAAATCCTCACTAGGGACAATTTGGAGGGGGCAATTAACTCCCCAAACCACACATTTTTATGACGGAGGAGGGGGGGGGGGGATACCAAAGTAGGCAGGAGAAATCGCATAATTACAGGAAGATCTACAAACTCCACAGATAGCACTGGAGGCAAGGAGAGCACTCATAGTGTCATACAGCACAAAAACAGGCTCTTCAACACATCCATGGCGAATATCTAGACTTTATACACCTCGTTGGTACTTGTGAGACAACAGGTCTACTTGCTATTCTACCATGTTGTCCGTTCTAAAAACAACATATTTAATACTAAGATTGTTTCTATTTTTAACTCAGATAATCTGCAAACAACGCCTTTCTTGATATCACCAAAAGATCTGGCTATTTCAGTGCCCTCCAACTCTATCAATTCTATTGCATCAAGTGTTCTGTTCATTGAACTTATCCTGGCCATGTTCTGTTTAGCTTGCATCCTGCCTTCATTCTATTCTGTGCATACCCGACGTCAATCAAAACTGCAGCTATATGTTAAGTGCATTATCTAATTCATCCTATTTCTCAACACTTGCTAACCAACATTATCTCCTGCTTAAATATTAGATCAGTTTTAACATTTTTCACCATTGCTTTCAATTACCTGCAGAGTGTAGCCCTTCCCTACCTCTGTAATCTTCTCCGTCCCTGTGTCCTTCCAGGTTACTGCGCTCTTACAAATACAGTCTCTTGCACACCCACAAATGTAATCCCTTCACCACTTGCGGCCATGCCTTCAGGTTCTCAATGTTCTAGAGTTCACTCCCTAAATCACTTCTTTCTCATGTCTCTATGACTAAGCTGTTGCAAAATCTACTTCGATTTTGTTGAATAACACTCCCACGAAGAGCCTTGCCAACAATTATTGTTAATCTTCTCACTGATCTATGTTGAATCTGTTATTATCTTTAAATTCTTGTCAATAATATGTTGCCTCCTTGTGTAATTGTATTTCTCTTCACAGTTCTTGTCACGTTTTGCTTCACAAGCTTCATTGGTTCTCAATGCTTTAGATTACTATTAAAACACGAAGTGCTTGTGCTGTACCACCAGGATAAATGCTCAACCAGGAAAACCAAGCCCAAAGTCAAAGTAGTATCTAAACTGCTTATACACACTTATGCTAAGGACAATAACTAACTCCATATGCAATAATAAGCTATCTACATGTTAACAAGCATATAAAAACTTATTGTGTAGATGCCAGTATATCATTGGGGTTGTCAAGGTGGACACCTTTCTTCACTGGGGTTTCGTTGAGTTAGGCCCACGACACCTCGGAAAGGCTCAACAGTTAGTTCTGGCAACCCAGAACCCTCAATACCTGCATTCCCCACCTATGTTACCAGTATCCACTATAAATAAAGGAAACCACAGATGATTTATTCACTCAAATGCTACACACTCACATCCTGTATTGCACTTATCCTAACCCATCATTAAACTCGAAACGCCACAAATATCAACCTCGCATATAAAACCGGATATACTTACATGGAATTAAACTTACAAAGAAATACACATATACATTTCCTCTCAGTCCACAACTGACACTGTTTCCTCTCCACCAAATCCACCTACAGACTTGCTCTGCTGCCTCTGACATCTCCTTTACGGCCTGACGCACTCTGTCCGTAAATTCCTACCTCTCCAAATAGCGACGTGGTCGATCGCACTATGAAACCTCTACAACCCACCTCTTCCATATGTACTTCTGCTTTCCATCCTGCTCAACTTCTGCTGCCAAATCTACATATCTAAGCTTTTCCCTTTCATACTACCTCTTCCACTAAGTTTTCCCAAGGCACCGTCAGTTCTATAAAATGCACTATCCGCTGACAAACTGACCATAACACTTTATCTGGCCTCATGTATAGTGCATGAGGCCCCAAACTCAACACATGGCCTCAACTTCAACACATCTTCAAGTCTCTACTTCTCAGGTCTTTTGATGTCAAGAGCCAAGAGTTTTTAATTGTCCTATATACTGGCAATGAAACAATGCAAAATTTCCCTGCCACAGCTTAACAGACCCATTAGCGCAATCACACACAAATACATAGACATTTATAAATAATACAATAAATGAATCATCAGTAATACGAGGTAACCAGATCATAATAGTTCCAACTGAACCATAGTGCCACCAGACTAAAGTGTATAGTTGATCATCGTTGCTGAAGTAGGGTTGTGGTAGTGTTGTTAAGTGACTTGGCTCTTGGCAATGTGGTTTCACTGAAAAGTGACCATGAGGATCTAAACCAGAGTAAATAGGAAGAAGCTGTTCCCTTAGCGGAGGGGTCAAAAAACAGGGAACATAGGGTTAAAGTAAGTGGTTGAAAGAATAAATGAGAAATGAGGAAACATTTTTAAGCCAAAGAGAAGGTGAGGATATAGAACCCAAGAGGAAACCTTCAACACATTTAAAAAATGTTTGGCGCTTAGTCTTCTGACTTCCCCTTTCTGAAGTCAGATTAGTCCCTTGGCCTTGTCGATATTCATTGAATTTGTTGCTCTATCTCCTATACACTGAATCATCATCACCCATGATTTAGCCAACCACAGTGGTATAAACATAAAATCTATAGAGATGGACAACAGCCTGCCATGTTTTACTGTATGCCAATGGTCCAAAGCAGAGTGGAGAGCCAGTGAAACAGTATCTGCTGTGGACACGATAGGCAAATTGAAGCAGATGCGGGTAATTTCTGAGGCAAGTGTTGATTCACACCATAACCAACTTCTTGCAGCACTTCATGATGGTAGCTGTAAGTGCTATCGGACGGTAGTTATTGAGGCAGGTCACCATGCTCTTCATAGGCACCAATACAATAAATGCACTTTTGAAGCAGATGGCTACTTCAGACTGCAGAAGCGAAGGGTTGAAGATGTCCATGAATACTCTAGCCTGTTGGTCCACAGAGGTCTGCAGAACTCGGGCAGGTGTATCATCAGGGCTCAGTGCCCAATGTAGATTCACCCTCTTGAAGTATGCTCTGGCGTTGACACCAGATACTGAGATCACAGGGTCATCTGGAATGTGACCACACGTGTAGGTGGGTCATTGCTCCCCCTTTCGAAGAGTAAAAGTTGTGCTCGTCTGGAAACGGCATAATTGTGAAGCATGTTAACTGGTTCACCTTGTAGGAGGGGAGAGCTTGCAAGTTCTGCCACAGCTGTTGAACACCCGTGTGTGTGTCTCCAACCTAAGCTCAAAGTTGTCTCTCCATGCTCTCACTAGCCTTCAGAATACCTGGACTACCAGGGATCGACACAAATAGCTGGAGTAACTCACCAGGATACCATGTTGGAGACTGATCATCAGTATCAGTGGAGAAAAAAAAGACTGAGAAGAGATGTGATGCATTTACAAGATCATGGTAGGTTTACATTGAGTGAATAGAACAAAGTGGTTCAATTTGCAGATAGTTTGAGGACTAGGGACACTGATTCAACAATCAGCGGTGGAATCTGAGGAATTATGGTTGTGAAATAAAACTCAGTGCCTGTAATGATTATTGGAATAAATTCAATCAGGCTTTCAAAGAGAGACACCAGTCTGACTAAGGGTCCCGACCTGAAACGTCACCTTTACAAGTCCTCTAAAGATGCTGCCTGACCGACTGAGTTATGCCAACACCTTGTGTTTTTTAATATATGCCTCCAAAAGGAAATTGGTTTGCAGCTAGAGGGTAAATAATTCTCGGGTGTGGAGATAGAGCATTGGATGTAACTGAACAGCGACAAGCTACGTCAAGGTAAGACAATTCAGTCGCCGGTACCTGTCGCCGGTTGACGTAAGTAGTCGCCAATGGAATTCATCAAAGTTAGCACCGGAGACAACCTACGTCATCCTGGCAACAGCACCTACGTCACGATCGTTGGCGTGAAGCACACGGGCTCCGACTGTCGCCGAAAAGTTTTGAACATTTCTAAATCCAGCGGCGACCAGAAAATAGGTACGACTTTGGGCAACTAAGAAGACCATACAGGCAACACCCCGGCGACTAAGGCAACTAAGAAGACCATACAGGCAACACCCCGACAGCCTAGTCGCCTGTAGTCACCTGGAAAATCGCCTAAGTGGGACAGGGGCATAACGATGATAAGGGATGCAGGCCAAGGTGAGAACGAGTTGCATAAAATGAGACTCAACAAGACGACTTTGAAGCTAGTACAACGGCTCTATGAGGAGCTGGCATGGATGTGATAGGTTTACGGGCCTCTCTGCGCAAAAAAATGGTCTTCCATGATATACTAAAAAATCAAAGTATTATCTTTGAAAATTAGCTGGAAGGAAATCTTCAACATAACACATGCTGGATGTCGCCGGGCGCTGTGGGGATAATCATGTGGTGAATATAATGCGCCATTAAACTAATGTTGTTTACCTATTTACTTAATTAACTTAAACATTTTAAACTGTGATGCAAACAAATCCCATGGAAAAGGTTTGCGGGGATGTCGAGCGCCGCAGCTGTGGCTGTTGTTTTCTTTTTGGCTCCTATGGTAGTTCTGTCAGCTATTGAGTAGAAAGGTTACGCATTCTTGTCCCACACCAAGAAGCTGCACTTCTTTGTTGATCTGAGTGTCTGCTGCTCTCAGGGCTGTTGCAGTCCTTCAGATGAGAAGGCCTCGCTAACTCTCTCAACACAATCTACCACTCCACGGAGGAGCACTTGAGTTATATTTATTGTGTAGGAAGGAACTGCAGATGATGTTTTAAACCGAAGATGTATACAAAATGCCGGAGTTTACTCAGCGGGACAGGATGGCGTTTCGGGTCGAGACCCTTATCTTTATTGTCATGGTCAGATTTATCCTTCATTCAGCTTTAACAAAGGAGAAAATTCGGTCCTTTCGCTGTGTTGAGGTTCCGATTTTACAATTGGGACAATATTTAAAATAATTACAATTGGGACAATATTTGAAGATGTTACAATTGGGACAATATTTAAATGTTTTACAATTGGGACAATATTTCCGAATTACTCGTTTAATCATATTTCAGAAATAATGTCTTCAACCAAACATTAACAATTTGACAACATTTTTTTACTTTAAGTTTGAACGAATTATTTCATTATTTTCCTTATAATATACCTTTGGTATCTGGGGTATGTTGCTGCAATGTTTCGCCGATAAATAACCGTGTTTAATTAATTCCACCATAAACATTAACAACGCTTTTGCAAAGATGCTGTCCGCATTGGGACAGTTAACGTTTTGTGCGATCCGCAGTCTTCAACTGTTGTGTTGTTATGAAACAATGTCATGTCGTATCGGTTAATCAAACGTTATATGAATGCCCCAAGTATAAACGACGCGTGTGGTACATCTATGAGAGAGAGACAGAGAGATGCGACTTCCAAAAGTAATTTAATTGTGTAGACATTGTTGGGAAGTAAGATCTCACTAACACTAGCTCTGAACTGCATAGACTGTTATTATTGCATTATTAATGTTTGTTTTTTTAATTGTACTTATGTGCGCGGGCGGGTGTGTGTGTGTATATGTGTGTATATATTATATATATATTACATTATACAGTGGCGGACTGGCGAGGGTGTCAACTTGGGCCCCCTTTGTCTCCTGGCAACCAATATTTTTAGACCCAGTCCGCCACTGATATTATATATGTGAGTATGTGTATAATACACACACTGAACTTTTTATTCTCGTTTATTACACAGTTTACAGTGTACTATGTTTACATATTCTGCTGTGCTGCTGCAAGTAAGAATGTAATTGTTCTATCTGGGACACGTATGACAACAACGCAATCCTGACTCTTGATATTAAGTGCATGGAATGGGAAATGATGGAGCAGCAGCGGACACGACTGGTGTTGAAATTGTCGGCTCCTGGTTTCCAGGAAATGATGTCTGTGATGAAGGGGAGGCAGAAAATGCGGAGACTCTGGAAAAGAGGACACAGGAAAGGCAGCCGAGGCGGGCGGGCGGAGGGAGGGAGGGAGGGACGCGCAGTGCGCGGGCACGGGGAGTGTCCGGGGGCGCGCCGGAGCCGGAGCCGGAGCCGGGAGCCGGGATCGCGCCGGGTGGAGCCGGAGCTGTGACCCGGGAGGCGGCGAGCCCGGTGCAGCAGCAGCAGCAGCAGCCGCCCAGTGACAGTGGGAGCGGAGGATGGCAGCGGCCGGGAGCAGGCGGCCGGACCCCGCCTGCAGCCGTGGGTAGCCCGGGCAGCGGAGAGCCACGCCCGGGGGAGGCAGCGGCCACACAGCAGCCATCCCGTCCTCCCGGGGAATCCGCCGGGAAAAGCCGCCTGGTTGACTTGCGGAGGAGCGGCGGCAGGATGCCGTGAGACAGGCCGGGGTGTTGCTGCGGCTCAGCCGAGTGCTTCAATGATGGGCGACGCCACGGACGCGGCTAGAGACGTGAAGAAGACGTTCATTGTCCCTGCCATCAAAGCCTTCGATCACTACGACTTCTCCAGAGCCAAGATCGCCTGCAGCCTGTCGTGGTTGGTGGCCAAGGCGTTCGGGACAGGTAGGCAGCGGAGCTGGGCTGGGATTGCCGCAGCCCGGGGAGGGGAGGGGAGGGGGGGGGGGAGGGGGGGCTGGCTCGCTGGCCGGCCGGCCGGTCGGCTATAGTTGCAGACACATCATCGCCCTGTGAACTGCCGGCCCTCATTAAACACGCCTCGCACTCTTCAAACACCAAACGGTTTGAAAATGCATTGACATTTGGTCGGCTCTGAATTCACAGGAAGGTTGTCCAGTTCTTGTGCCCCCAAAGGAAAGATCCCATTTGATTGTTCCCAGTGTCTTGTATTCCTATATTTCAGGAATGCATAGTTGGTACATGGGTTTGTTTGTTTCTATACAAATCAATCAACGAACTACACCGTTACTCTTCCCAAACGGGAATCGAATTATTTACACCATTGTAATTATTCCTTGTTGTGCGGGAATTTTGTTTATATACTACAGTATTAACATGAATATATGCCCTGCATTCATAATTTTTACTCTATCAAATGCCTAAAGGTAGGTAAGAGAAGGTCAAGGACACATGAAGACAATTTCTGGAAAATCTGCAGTTAACATCGATAGCATGGGGAAATTAGATTCATATATGATTTCTCTACACTATTTACACTGCTTCTTGTAAAAGTGTGTGGCCGTTATTTTGGAGTTGCAGGTGAAGTAGATGCAGAACAAGAAGTTATGATGGTGAGTTGCAGCAACTGACCAAGAGCGGAGTAAACATTTAGTTGTTTTGGTGAGTTTCTTTTGAAGCCATGTCAATTCAGGGCAATATCAACACGAAGGCATCCTCCTGCCCCATCAACTGTGGTTTGCACATTACATATGACATAGGAACAGAATTAGGTCATTCAGCCCATCGCCATCACTACCATTCAATCATGTCTGGTCTGTTTTTCCCTCTCAACCCATAACCTTTGTCACCCTTCCTAATCAAGAAGCTATTAATCTCTGCCATGCAAATACCCAAATGATGACTTCCACAGTGTTTGTGGCAATGAATTCCACAGATTCACCATCCTCTGGCTAAAGAAATTCCTCCTCATCGCCATTGTAATGGTACTTCCTTTTATTCTGAGGCTGTGCCCTCGGGTGCTACCAAATGTAATGCATTCTCTGTATTCTCTGTCACACCTGCCACAGACGAATGCTGTGAGTTGAGAAGTGCAGCCTTTGTCTCATCTTGTCTGCTTTCTCAGCCTGCCAAGCTTTCCATGTTTCCATGCCTCTTCTGAAGGTCTTGTGAACAGGAAGCCTAGGAGCTTCTGACCATGGCAGCTTTCATTGAAGTCCACATCTTCTAACCTTGCGGGTAGACACAAAATGTTGGAGGAACTCAGCGGGACAGGCAGCATCTCTGGAGAGAAGGAATGGGTGATGTTTAGGGTCGAGACCCTTCTCCAGAGATGCTGCCTGTCCCGCTGAGTTACTCCAGCATTTTGTGTCTACCTTTGATTTAAACCAGCATCTGCAGTTCTTTCCTACATATCTTCTAACCTTGCTTCCATTTGTCCTTATAATGATGATATGGATAGGAAGCCATTGCCAGTGTTTGGTTCAACATACAGAATTTGCTTGGAAATACGTGAAGGTTGCAATCTCCCACCTTTGCAAATCACTGCAAAGGTTGTTGACTTAATAACAAGAGTGTGCTAACAGACGGTGCTCTCTAGAATGTTGTCATATCGAGGGATACCTAGAATATGTCCAGCACGGCAAAGATGAAAACAGGGACACAAAGAACTGCAGATGCTGGAATCTTGAGCAAAAAACACAAGTGCAGGAGAAACTTAGTGGGTCAGGCAGCATCTATGAAGGGAATGGAGAGACAACATTTCGACCTTTCTTCAGAAGAAGGGTTTCGACGTGAAACGTCACCCATTCCTTCTCTCCAGAGATGCTGCCTATCCCGCTGAGTTACTCCAGCTTTTTGTATCTACCTTTCTTCAGACTGATTGGTGTAGGGGAGAGAGAGAGAGAGGTGCGTACTACATGGAATTGGACAATTTAACGTTCAAACTGTTTTGTAAGCTATCCAAGTGGAATATGATGTGCTATTCATCCATTTTGCTTGAGGCCTCACTTTGGCAATGGAGGAGCCCAAGGTCAGTTTGGGAATGGGATAGGGAGTTAAAATGGTTAGCATGTGGGAGATCCAACAGGCCTTGGCAGACTGAGCATACACTTTCAGCGAAAGGGGTGCCTAGTCTATGCTTGGTCTTGTTGACATAAAGGAGGTCATATGGGAGCTCTGAATGCAGTTGATGAGGTTGGGAGAGGTGCATGTGAACCTCTGTCTCACCTGGCAGGGGTGCTGGGGTCCTGGGATGGAGGTGAGAGGGGAGGTGTTACATATCCTGTGGTTTCTGGGAAAAATGACTGGGGTGGGAATGGGTTAGGTGGGAATGCAATGGCAAGCCTTGGAGTTGTGGGCAGTGTGGGCTCCATGCAACATGGAAAGGTGCGATCATGTTGAAGCTGGTGGAAATGTTGGAGAATGATGTGCTGGATCCAGTGGCTAATGGGGTGAAAGGTGTGAAGCAGGGGAACTCTATCCTTTATCAGCTTGGGGAGGAGGAGAGAGAGAGCAGAATTGTGTCACAGGAGACGCCATGGAGGGTAGACAAATAATGCTGGAGTAGCCCAGCGGGACAGGCAGCATCTCTGGAGAGACATTTTGGGTCAACACCCTTCTTCAGACTGTGTGTCAGGGGAGAGGGAGACACAGAGATAAGGTGTGAAAACGCAACATCAAAAGAGATGCAGGTCAAGAAAAATGTAGAATAGATCATTGTTAGCTAGGAGAAGGTGACAACAAAGCAAACAGATAACGTTTAATCATGGGGACAGTCAGACTGGCTGGAGAATTAGGAAAGGGGAGGGATGGAGAGTTTAGTTTAGATGTGCAGCACGGGAGCAGGTCCACCGAGTCCTCGCCGACCAGCGATCCCTGCACATTATCACTATCCTACACACACTAGGAACAATTTACACTTGTACCAAGCCAATTTACCTATCGCCCACGGTGCCCCACCGAGAACGAGGGAAAGTAAGGGTTACTTGAAGATAGAGAAGTCAATATTCATACCTCTGGGGTGTAGGCTGCCCAAGCGACAGGTGGACAGAGCCGGCCAAGGGCTCTGTCCACATAAGCAGGGGGGCATGCCATGTTTATTGACGAAAGAGGATGGATTGGAAAGGCTGGTCCTGGGAGCTGATGCGGCAGAGACGGTGGAATTAAGGGTAATGGATTGTATCCATGCAAGAGGCAGGGTGGGAGCAGCTGTCTTTCCTCATGCCCTATATGCGTTGCTCAGGTCTTGCTTCTGTAGAGGTGTGGAATCAAAACATCAACTTGGAGGACTTGCAATTTCTGTTAGGTTGCTGTTGTTTCACACTCTTTTACCGAGCGTTGGATATTAATAGTCCAATTGGTGTTGCATATATTTAAGGCAGTGTGATCACAAGATAAGCCTTTACTTGTTTTCTTTTCCTTGCAGACATTTTTGAGGCAAACATAATGATACAAAAGTTTATTTTGCGTTCCGTAAACATTTGAATTTGTACGTTAGGTTAGAGGACTGAAAATGTAATGGAGCATACAGTTTAAGGCTGTGTGTGTGTGTATATATATGTGTGTGTGTGTGTGTGTGTGTGTGTGTGTGTGTGTGTATATATCTTTATATATCTATATATATATCTATACATCTATCTATCTATATATCTATCTATATATCTCTCTCTCTCTCTCTCATATATATATATATATATATATATTTATATATAATATATAATGTACAATTATTCTCTGTCAATTTGAATCCAGTATAGAAACATGTATACTGTAATAGTTTGCAATTTAAGTTGTATTCTTGAGGTTATCTAAATTTCTGCTTCATTCCTCACCGTGTAGTGATTGACCTACGGTATATTGGTTACAGTTCAAAGTCAGTATTCAGTATTTCCTTTATTATCATTTCATGTGAGTACTTACATACACAGAAGAAACAAAAAAATGTTTCCCATCAGTTCCTGTCCGTGCAGTTAATAAAAACAGAATAAATACATACAACTTTAAAATTAACATATCTAAAATAGACCTAAAATTGAGCTAAAAACAGACATTCAGACCGAACAGTGACTTTACCTTGACAGGTGTCTAGCTGTCAAAGTTATGGGCGTGGTTAGATGTGTGGGTGTTTGATGTATGGGGAGAGGACACAGTCCGTTAACCAGTCTTATTGCCTGTGGGAAGAAGCTGTGTAGCATCCTGCTGGTTCTGCAGCAGATACTCCTGTACCTCTTCCCAGATGGCAGAATGGAGAAGATGTGGTGTGATGGGTGATAAGGGTCCTTAATAATGGAGATGGCTCTGCGGATGCTGCGCTTCTGATAGATCTCCAACAGGAAAGGGAGTGGAGCACCAATGATCCTACTGGCTGTCTTCACTATCCTGTTTAGCTGTCGCTGTCTGTAAGCCTTGCAGCTCCCAAACCAGGAAGTGATGCTGTAGGTCGGAATGCTCTCGATGGTGCCCCTGTAGAAGGTTGTTAGGTGAACAGTGGGGAGACCTGCTTTTCTTAGTCTCTGGAGGGGGGTGGAGCCGCTGCTGTGCTCTTTTGATGCCTGCTGTGGTGTTGGTCGTTGAGGTCAGGTCTTCCGCCAGGTGAAGTCGCAGGAACTTCACACTGCGGACCCTCTCCGCAGCAGCACCATCAATATGCAGCGGTATATTGATAGTGTTTGCCAGCCCTCCTGAAATCGATCACCACCTCCTTTGTCTTTTCCACGCTTTGATTTTTTTAAATTATCACCATTCTAATTGTCAATTTTTCAATTGACGACTGGTTACGGACCTGAGGTGTCATCCTCAAACTGCACTTGGAATTCTATCATAATGTCCCTGGGATCAAACTAATTAATCTTCCACAATGCCATGCCGATGTGGTTCATCCAATCAGTATGTAGATTAAATCTCCCATGATAATTGCAGTTCTCTGCAAATGTGCCCTAGATATTCCCGTATTTCTCTTACGAATAATTGAGAGATCACCTTATGGGGTCAATAGACTACTCTCATCCACGTCTTCCATCTGGTGCTATTCATGATCTCGCTGAAATACCTGCTTCTCCTTCACTATTCTGGTTTAAACCGAAGATAGACACAAAAAGCTGGAGTAACTCAGTGGGACAGGCAGTATCTCTGGAGAGAAGGAATGGGGGACGTTTCGAGTGGAGACCCTTCTTCAAACCTGTCAGATAGACCTTTTTGTATCTATCATTATTCCCTAGTTTTTTTCATGACACAGCATTTCGAGGCCGCCACACCGCCTTGTCCCTTTGGCCTGTCTATTCCTTTGGAACAGTGTATAATGTGAAATACTGAGCATCCAGCCCTGACCTCCCTGCAATCACACTTTTTGTAATAGCTACTGCATCATATTCATACATTGTTATCTGCACTACTCGTGCATCTTGTTGCAAATGCCACATTCATTGATATTAAAAACATTAAACATTGACTTTCCTTTTTACCAGTTATTTACAACTCTGGATTTGCTCGGTTGCATATATTTCCGCCTGCTCTTTCTGTCCTGGCCGATCACGCTACCACATTATCCTGTGCCACTGCTCTCTCATTTCCTCCTGGTAATTAACTCATCAGTTCTTGGAGACCTTCCCCATCCCAGTGCCCTATGACAATGGTGTTGACTACCTCCAGTACTGGCTTATTGATGACCTGTACCAATTTAAACAAAAATGCAACTGCAGTTCGTGTTTACAAAAATGCTTTACCAACCACCTCTGGGTAGAAACCTGCCACCTTCATCACTTCATCAAGCAGAAGAATGAATGCTAACCAATTAATGAAGTTATTCTGGCCCTATCCCGTACGGCAAAGAACTTCCTGGTCTATTTAACGTCAGCCATCGTAATTTTCTGCAGCTCATGAGAAAGGATATAAACATGGTGGCAGTGTGGTGTTGGGGTTTACATTGTCTATGAAATACCAAGTTAACAATTTTTTGTTCCCATGTCTTCAATAGCAATATTTGAATCACTTGAACCTACATAGCAAGAACATTTGAGTAGCGAGTTCCGGGTATTCTAAGTTCCAGTTCACTACCTGAACTTCTCCCTTGTCCCCCTGTTACTTTGTTCTCATGTAAGATTCCGGCAAAGCTTTTGCCCAAGAGCTGTTGAACATTGGTTCAAAATCGGGAGTTTGCAGAGTATTGAAGGTTGCAGCGGGACACAGATCCGCTACAGAAATGGGCAGAGAAATTGCAGATGGAGTTTAATCCAATCATGTGTGAGGTGTTACACGTTGGGTGGTCGAATGTAGGTAGAAATCTAATTAATAGCATGACCCTGAACAGCATTGATGTACAGTGGGAACTTGGGGTCCAAATTCATTACTCCCTGAAAGTGACAACATGTTGATAGAATGTATAAGAAGGCATGTGGTCTACTTGCCTCATTGATCAGGACATTGATTGTAAGGGTCCGAAAGTCATGTTTTTAGCTTTATAGGACTTTGGTTAGGCTGCATTTGGAGTATTCCATGCAGTTCTGGTCGCTCCATTGTAGGAACGATCTGGAAACTTTGGAAAGTTTACCAGAATGCTGCCTGGATTAAGGGATACAGGAAGAGGCTGGACAGACTTGGATTATTTTATCTGGAATGGCAAAAGCTGTGGAGAGAGTTGATGGAGGTATATAAAATTGAGAAGCATAGAAAGTGTATAGAATCAGAATGTTTTTATGGGATGCTAAAACAAAATAATAGAGAGCATAGTATTAAGGTGAGAGGGACAGAGGGTAGTAAGTGGCTGGAATGGGCTGCGTAGTTGAATGGGGTGGTAGTTGAGCCAGGCACGATAGTGGCATTTACGAGATTATTGGATAAGTTTTGTTCCTGTCGGTGGCATATTGTAAAAGTTAGCGAGGTTTAAAAATCTTAAAATACGCATGTGCGTCGATCGATCTGCTCTACTGCCAGTCAGTGCCGCACGGATTAGTCTCTTCTCCTGTCACTCCCCGGGACAGTCCGCCCCTTCCTGCGCCATCGCATCGTTACTGGAGCTGAGGGATGTTCTGGATGGTCGGCGGAAGTCTCCAACCGGACACAATTTTCGGAGGGACTGGAAGCGACTGGCCCAGCCCAGCGCGGAGTCGGAAATGTCGCCAATGTCGCCAAACGGAAAGCTGACACTCTGATCCTGGCGGAGGAGAACGACCAGCGACCAGCGCCCTCTGTGAGTCCCCATTGCACCGCCAACTCCAGCCCCTTCCCCTCTGGTCTCCCTCGTTGACTCCTGCCCCCTCCCCCGTGAAACCGCCCTCTCCCCCATGGCTCTTCCCCCTTTTTTTCTCACACCCACCCAACCCCCCTCCCCCGCCCACACACCCCTCCCCCACCCACACAAACCCTTCCCCTGCCTACACACCCTCCACCCCGCCCACACACCCTTCCGCCCCACCCACACACAACTTCCCCCACCCACACACCCCTCCCTCACCCGCACACCCCTCCCCCTCACCCGCACACCCCTCCCCCCCCCACACCTTCCCACCACCCCCCCCACACACCTCTCCCCCCCAACCCACACACCTCTCCCCCCCCACCCACACACCCCTCCCGCCGCCCACACACATCACCCCGCCCACACATCACCCCCTCACCCACACACCCCTCCCCCCCCACCCACACACCCCTGCCCCCCCACCCACACACCCTTGCCCCCATGCACATACACCACCCCACACCCTCTGCCACACATCCTTCTTCCCTCCCCTCCCACAACTGTAGAGGAGGGGGAGAGCATGCTGGGGGATAAGGAGAAATGAGCCACGCCTGTGCTGTTAGGGGCTATGGGTGAGCGGTGGAATATTGCGTTGGGTGAACGGGTTGTATTGGGGAAACGGGTGAGTGGTGGAATATTGCGTTGGGGAATGGGTTGCATTGGGGAGGTAAGCCTCCCATGTTGAGTCCCATTTGAATGTAATGAAATGCCTCTATTATCTTATGGTTTTACGTATCGTTACTAGCTTGTTTTACGTATTTTACATTGAAGAAACGATCGTGCTTTTCCAAAGCAAAATCATTTTCCAACCATTGTGACACTCAGTACTGCCCTGAAAAGGAAAAGACTGAGAATTATGCCTGAAATTATTAATTTGACTATAATTGGCAAATAAATTGTTTCTGCAAAAACAGACATTCTGAAGAAATTGAACTTGTTTCCTGCCATCTTGCAGTATAGCTGGAATGGAATTGCAGTGAGACCTCCCTTATGTCAAAAGTGAAACAATAATTATATCAAACTCATCAGGGCAGGCAGCATCTCTGGAGTGAAGGAATGGGTTAGTCTGAAGAAGGGTCTTGACCCAAAACATCACCCACTGCTGCTGTCCTGCTGAATTACTCCAGCATTTTGTGTCTATCTTCGGTGTAAACCAGCAATTCCTTCCTATAAAATAATTAGATCATTTGTTAAGGGTTCACTTATAAACTCCAGTAGTTAGGAGTTATGGGCCTGTCCCACTTAGGCAATATTTTCTGCGACTGTCATAGTCGTAGCAGGTCACCGAAAAACCAGCGACTGGATGCCCCCACGACAATGTTTACGACAAGCTACAACAACCTACCGCCTAGATTTGAGGAGACTACTCACGCCCATACAGGCATCACCCCGCGACCATGTGGCGCAACTTAGTCGCCTAAAAAATCGCCTTAGTGGGACAGGCCCATTACTGTCCATCCGGTGCAGCCTGAGGACTTCGGGTACCGCGGCCTCCGGGGAGGAGGCAGCCGCTCCAGACTTTCCAAGCGCTGAAGAGTGTTCACCCGACGCCGGAGTTCCCGGCAAATGGGCCTGAAAACATCGGACTGGCCGCAAGGCCACAAATGGGCCCTGACCTCGGGTGATCACAGAGGAAGAGGACTAAGCTTTCTGGTGCTTTCCCCACAGTGGAAATTTTTTATTCTGTTGTGGGGTGGGCGTTTGTGTTGAACTCTATAATGTGTTGTGTCATTTTTATTTTTTATTTTATTTTTCTATGGATATAGAAACTTATTTATTTTATGTAAATAAAGCACTTTGGTTTCAACGCGAGTTGATTTAAAACGTGCTATATAAATAAAAACGTACTTACTGTCAGAGGTTTTGAGAAAGGTTATTATTATTATTATTATTGTTTGCATTTTCAAAATTTGTGATGGACTTGCTCAGCCATTCCAAATATGGATTTGTTAAATTTGTTTATTCAGTTTCAAATCATTTTCATACTTTGTTGATGTTACACTTTACTATTTCCTATGTTGGGCCTGAACTTGATAGGAAGGCCAGCAGTTCAGTTTGGTGCGACCAGCATTTCTCCACCTAATTCTCTGCACCACCTTGCCCTCTCTCCACCCCATCCACTTAATATTTCTGGAGGTTTGATACTCAGAAGAAGTTAAAAAAAAAATCAAGAGCTTGCTATTGCTCACTGAGGCTTTTGCCAACTGTAATCTAATGTCAGATAGCTGGACTTCCTGCAACCTCCAGTAGTTACTATGTGAAATGTCCTTCTTGAATTTATGCCAGATTACATCTGCCACAGGAACACCAGGTTCATTCACTGCAATGAAGAGAGTAAGAATTAGGATGTTATGAATTGATAGTGTTTGCTTAAATGCTTTCAATTGTCTATGTGTTTTTAAATGTTTTACTTTGTGCATTTTGAACACACTTTGAAATATACTTGATTTTAAGATGGGTTTTGGATGTCAGGAACATTGAGAAGTGTTCATAGTCCTTGCCAGGTTTGGCAGTCGATTCCATTTTAGTTTATTGGCTTACCTGGTGGTCTGATGTTTATTTTCAGCTGCTTCATGGCAGCGGGTCTTCTTATTGCGTTTGAGGCAGCAGATGTCTGCAGCAGGGTGATGCCATCCGGTTCGACATCCGTAGGTGCCCGCCCTAAAAAGGGCGCATGCTGCTGTTGTCCCTGTTTGTTGTCGTTCGCCTGACTGAGGTCAGTCGACGGGGCTCAACACAGGGAGGTCGACAACATGAGCCCCAATGGCAACACGGTAATGAATGAATGAATGAGTGATGCTTCAGAATCACAGGTGACATGGCATAGTGAGTTTTTTGTTTTGCGAGTCGCCACAGATAGGGCGGCAACAAAGTTACACAGTATTTCATTTGGTCCCTAATGGTCCCCCTTTGTTCTCGGCAGCCCCCCCCCCCCCTTTTTTTTGTGCCATTCACATTGATTCGGATCATGTTGTGCTTGAGTCAGCAGTTCAATAAAGAATGTCGTGGTGCACCTTGGCAAATGTCATATCCAAAGAGGAAGTGTGGAAAACTTTCACAAAAATGGATAGCATGAATGTGAGAATATAGTAAAAATAGGCATCCCTTTCAATTGAGTTGAAAATTCTCAGAGGAGATTTAAGACTGTTTTAGATTATGGATACTTTTGTTGATAAATATCAAAAATATTTATATTTCTCAGAGATTCTGAATGCTTGTAAATGTTCAAACCTAATGATTCATTGATCAATTAAATCATTCAATAGATCGAAAATAAAACACCTTAAAAGCTTTCCAGTTGTCGTGTGTTGTGTGTCGTGAGTTGTCCTGGGATGGCACGACTTCCATATGAAGAAAGACTGGATAGACTCGGCTTGTACTCGCTGGAATTTAGAAGATTGAGGGGTGATCTCATAGAGACTTACAAAATTCTTAAGGGGTTGGACAGGCTAGATGCAGGAAGATTGTTCCCGATGTTGGGGAAGTCCAGGACAAGGGGTCACAGTTTAAGGATAAGGGGGAATTCCTTTAGGACCGAGATGAGGAAAGCATTTTTCACACAGAGAGTGGTGTCTCTGGAATTCTCTGCCACAGAAGGTAGTTGAGGCCAGTTCGTTGGACATATTTATGAGGGAGTTGGATGTGGCCCTTGTGGCTGAAGGAATCAGGGGGTATGGAGAGAAGGCAGGTACAGGATACTCAGTTGGATGATCAGCCATGATCATATTGAATGGCGGTGCAGGCTCAAAGGGCCGAATGGCCTACTCCTGCACCTAATTTCTATGTTTCTATGTGTGTTGGTTATGCAACTTATTCCGATTCCCCTTTTGCTTTTATTATCAAGATCACGTGCCAGAGGAACTTGGGGAACCATTTTACACAGACCAGTACGAACAAGAACACATTAAGCCACCTGTAGTCAACCTGCTTCTCTCTGCTGAGCTGTACTGCCGTGCCGGGAGCCTGATCTTGAAAAGTGATGCTGCCAAACCATTCCTGGGCCATGATGCAGTTGTACAAGCGCTTGCACAGAAGGGCCTTTATGTCACCGAACAGGAAAAGCTGGTGACCGAGAGAGATCTTCGCAAGAAACCAATTCAGATGGTGAGTGTTTAAAATAAATCAAATTGCATTTGAGTGTTATGGTTATAATATTTGTTATTTATTTTGTCTTGAAAATTAAGAAACATGTCATACAAATATTTTATGCAGTGAAATATTGCACGAAAACAGCCTCACACATATAACCTTTAAATGCATTTCCAGTTGTTCTGATGGAAAATAAGCAATGGTGGGTTTCAGATGCATATTGAGGCTGAAGGGTTAAGGGCCTGTCCCACTTAGGCTATTTTCTAGGCGTCTAACGGGGGACTAGGATGTCACCACATGGTCACCGGGGTGTCGCCTGTATGGTTGTGAGTTGTCTCCTCAGTCGCCCAAAGAGTCGTAGCGTCTCTCTGGTCGCCGCTGGATTTTCAACATGTTAAGAAAATGTCGGAGACAGTCGGCGACAGTGGGTTTGACGCCAATGGACGTAGCTTGACTTCTCCTGACGTAGGTGCTGTCGTGGTTGTCGCCAGGTTAGCATAGGATGTCGCCAGGTGACGTAGGTTGTCGCCAGTGCTGACTTCGTTTTTTTTTTGTTAAAGTAATGATTCTATTTCAACTTTTATGTCAAAGGGGAGTCCAGTCGCGGGTTTTTCGGCGACCTGCTATGACTATGGCAGTTGCCTAAAAATAGTCTCTAAGTGGAACAGACTGTTTAGAACAATGAAGGGTTCACTTTAATCATGTTCATCTGTGTAGCCAAATAAACTTCACGTGAAAATGGGTATTTTTAATTGACAATGGCTTCTTGTTTAATCCTGTATATTAATGGACAATATTAATGCACTCAAATTGCCTCTGGTTTGCAGAGGCCCAGCAGTGAGAAATGGCATTGCAAAGCTTTATACAATTGCAAGGAAAAATAAAGTATATAATTTACCTTAACCTTTGGCTTTCATTCATGTTTCAAATCCTCCAGGGCTTGATCATCTTGTGATTTCTCCATGCGCTTTATTGCTCCAAGATATCTCATTTATCCAATTTTGTTCTCTGAAGTGTCCTTAATGTTAATCATTGTTAGAGGTAGTGCCGTCAGCTGGCAAGGACCTTTCCTACAATTCACCCCGATTGCCTCTTATATCATTTAAATTGCTTCTTAAACCCTTTCAGTGACCAATCTGCCCCAAGAGGATATGAATCTAATGTTTGATAACAGCCCTGATAAGTGGCTCAAGATGTATGCGCAAGTATATTAAAGGTGTTGTATCATTGTCGTCTTAGATGTTATTAAGCTGATAGTTACTTGTCAGAGAAGCATGGTCTTTGCTCGCCACTTTTCACTTTAGATTCTGTTACAAGACATTGTCACTGTGATTCACTTGTAAAGAGAAGAACTGACTTCCAGAGGTGAGATCAAGGCTGAGATTAAGCACTCCTTATAAAATCGAATTCGGTGAGATTGTAGAGGGATGTGTGGGAGTAGATTCATACCCAATGCAAGAATAGGTTATTGTGTTTGTTGGAAGTTTGGTCATTTCAGACCCAGGACATTGCTGTAAATGTTCTTGGGGGCAGTATCCCAGACCCAGTTATCATCAACTGCTTCATCAATGTCTTTTTTTCAATGCAGGTTCAGAATTGGCACTGATCACAGTGTTCATTTATACTTTCTTAAATAAGTTGAGTTTAGTTTAGAGATACAGCACAAAAACAAGTCCTTCAGCCCACCGAGTACCCACACATTAACACTATCCTACACTTGGGGCAATTTCTACATTTATACCAAGCCAATTAACTTACAAATCTTTGAAGTGTGGGAGGAAACCGAAGTTCTCGGAGAAAACCCACGCAGGTCACGGGGAGAACGTACAAACTCTGTACAGACAGCACCCGTAGGCAGGATCGAACCCGGGTCTCTGGCGCTGTAAGGCAACAACGCTACAGCTGTGCCATCGTGCCGCCAGAGAATAAAAAGTATTTTCCATGTGGTATTCAGCAACATAATGATCACTAAATCCCCCATTGCCAGTGTCATTGAATGGAAATGTAACCATTGCTCATGGCTATTATTAAAGGACTGTGGATGTAACCGGAGTTGAACATGTTATATTTATCACACCAAACTGAAAATAGTTGAACGTTTTATTAATTTATTTGGTGTACAATAGTTATTGAGAAATGTTTTACAAGGTATTATTTGTTCTGCAATACATCTACTCTGTGGATAGAACATGTTGATTTTTTGTGATTGCCTCTGTGGAACTAAGCCTGGTTTTTGTCGGAAATGTAAAATGCTGAGAGAAAATTCATACATTGTTTTCCAGTATTGGTGTTCATGAAATGATTCAATAGTTGGTGAAATGATGCGGTAGCACAAAGTGGATGTGGTGGTTTCAGCATGGCAGTCTCTACCAGTGCTAAAATAGAACAAAAAACATCTTGTGCATGGAAAGTTGTTTGTCTGTTGACTTGGCCAATGGTGGGTACGATAACTTCAAAGAACCATCACACCACAGGTGAAATGTGTAGGAAGGAACTGCAGATGCTGGCAATGAACCATCTTTACATTTCCTTGATCACCGTCTGCTTTGATCTGTTGTTTCCATATGTTGATCTGACGATCCCTTCCATATCCCTGGTCTCCCTCTCCCCTGAATCTCAGTCTGAAGAAGGGTCTTGACCCAAAACTGTCCCACTGAGTTACTTCAGCATGTTTATCTACACTACAAATGAAGCCTGTTGAATCCCGTGGCTTATTGATGAGCAGTCCAGTTTGCCCCTTCTCCAGTTCTTTTCTCTACTGCTAGATTTTTTTTCCTTTCAAGTGCTTAACGAGTTGCTGTTTGAAAACGGCAAATGAATCTGCTTTCACCTTTATTCCAGAAGCTGCTCTCCAGATCATCTCTTCACTGTCGGAAAACATCTCAAATCTTCTTTTGCCATTCAGCTTAAATCGATATCCTCTGCTTCTTGACTAGACCCTTCATGATTCTAAAACATTCTATCAAATTTGCTCTCGTCCTTCCCTGCTCCATTTTCTCCAGTTCATCGATGTAACTTTCATTCCTCTTTCTTGGGACCATTTTTGTAGATGAATTGGCTTGGTAAATGTAAGCCAAACCTACCAGGTTTGTAGATGAATTGGCTTGGTAAATGTAAGAATTGTCCCCAGTGGGTATAGGATAGTGTTAATGTGTGGCGATCGCTGTTCGGCGTGGGCCGGAAGGCCTGTTTCCGCGCTGTATCTCTAAACTAAAATGTTTGTAAATGTCTTCAACCTCATTAAGGCTTATGCTTGTTTGAAAGCATGGTCGCCGTAATTAGGCATGGTCCTCCATTTAGGGACAAACTTTTTTTAAAGTGCAGTAAAACTTCCTTGGTTCCATTCAGAAAGTTCAAGATCAGTATGCTATTTTGTAATATTTTTCGAAAATGTAAATGAATTTATATTCGTAAAGGTGACTTTTCCTGAAACCCTTAGAGATATATATGCTTAAAATTAGCAGGATTTCCTTTCCCTTTCAAAATATTTAACTTTGTACTTAATATGATTCACCAATTGTCATCCCAAATATCAGTTTAACAATCTAGAGATTTGAAACCATTTGGAGTATTGGGTGTTATGAATCATAAATTATTTGTTGCTGTTCTTGATGAAACAGGTGACAAAGACTTGGATAGAGTGGATGTGGAGAGGATGTTTTCACAAGTGGGAGAGTCTAGGACTAGAGGACGTTCCTTTGGGAAGGAGAGGAGGAATTTCTTTAGTCAGATGGTGGTGAATCTATGGAATTCATTGCCACAGAAGGCTGTGTAGGCAAAGTCAATGGATATTTTTAAAGCAGAGATAGATAGATTCTTGATTACTATGGGTACCAGGGGTTATGGGAAGAAGGCAGGAGAATGGGGTTAGGAGGGAGAGCAAGATCAGCCATAATTGGATGGCAGAGTAGACTTGATGGGTTGAATGGCCTAATTCCACTCCTATAACATGACCTCATGACAAATTTTCCCATCGATTAAAAATAAAAGAGTTATTAGTGTTTTAAAAATGTTGAGAATCTCTCTCCTGAAGGCCACACTCCTTCCGGAGGGACAATACAACCCAGAAGTGTTGAGTGTCTCAGTCAATCTCTGCAAGATGGGGGAGCGAGAGGGTCACATCTCTTAGTCTGAGCTGTGAATAACGTGTCTACTAAACTGTGAGTGGTTTTACTGACCCCGTCAGTGCCCCTAATGTGGTTTGAAAATATAGTTTGGAAATGCTAAAGCTGTCTTGCCTTTGGTTTGGAAATGCTAAAGCTGTGTTGCCTTTGGTTTGGAAATGCTAAAGCTGTGTTGCCTTTGGTTTGGCAATGCTAAAGCTGTGTTGCCTAATTAAAGTTGCCTTGCCTAATTAAAGTTGCCTTGCCTAATGAAAGTTGCGTTGCCTAATGAAAGTTGCCTTGCCTAATGAAAGTTGCCTTGCCTAATTAAAGTTGCCTTGCCTAATTAAAGTTGCCTTGCCTTCTATATAATTAAAAGTCTAATCTTGACCACTTCCTGTTTGCGCTTTATATTGATTTTAGAAAAAATGCTACCACGTACGGCTGTGATTTTGGCCATCTTACTCAGAGTCCCCCTCCGCTCATCAGGCGCCGAGGATTTTCCCATCGATGAAAAATAAAAGAGTTATTAGTGTTTAAAAAATGTTGAGAATCTCTCTCCTGTCACTCACACCATGAAAGCCATGCCCCTTCTTGTGGGAGGGTGGAGGGACTATAAAGCCCAGAAGTGTGGGCGTGACTCAGTCTCTGCAAGATGGAGGAGGGAGAGGTCACAAATCACTGTCTTTTAGTGGCCTTGCACCCTGCTTGAAATGGTATGAAACTGCACTTGTATTTGGTGGCCTTGCACCCTGCTTGAAGTGGTAAGAAACTGCACTTGAACTTGCTTGAAATGGAATTTCATGGAATAGCAGCCAGCCCACCTGCCGTGAGTGAGTGAGCTGCCAGCACAACAGGCTTGAGTGACTGAGCCGCCAGCCCAAGAATCGATTTGGCCCACAATGTCCACACTAGCCCTCTGGAAACCAGTCCCTTCAGCCCACAACACCCATACTAGCGCTCCAGAACACCACCCCCCCCCCCCACTGGCCACCAATATTGGAATTGGTGGAGAGGTGGAATATTGCGTTGGGGGACCAGCTGTCTCGTGTGATGCTGGGACCCAAAGGGTCCCAATTAGTCTAGTAATTCACTAAAAATCTAACTGTACATAAGCTTACTATAATAGATAAGTTCATAAGTTCTAGGACCACAAGTAGGCCCATCAGGTCTCCTCCGCCATTCAATCATGGCTGATCTATCTCTCCCTCTCAGCCCCTTCCTTCTCCCCATAACCCCTGACACCCCTACTAATCAAAAATATCCATGGCCTTCACAGCTGTCTGTGGCAATTAATTCCACATATTCAAACCCTCTCACTAAATACATTCCTTTTCATCTCCTTTCTATAGGTATGTCATTTTGTTCTGAGGCTATCACCTCTGGTCCTAGATTCTCCCAGTAATAGAAACATCCTCTCCAAATCCACTATCTTGGCCTTTCATTATTCGTTCGGTAAGTTTCAACGACGTCCCCCTCATTCTTCTAAACTCCAGCAAGTACAGGCTCAATGCCGTATAACGCTCATCATTTGTTAACCCAATTATTCATTGGATCATTCTCGTGGACCCTCTCTAATGCCAACACATCCTTCCTGAGATATAGGGCCCAAAATTGCTCACAATACTTCCAATGTGGCTTAGCCAGGACTTGGAGGAAACACATCTGCACCTTTAGGTTGACAAGTAGTGCTTTCTGGAAATCGGTTTACGACATGGATTCAAACCTTTTCACCTGTTTTCAGTCACCTGTCATCTGTTTTCTGAGGCCAATGAAACCAGGGTGCACCAGGTGATCCCATTCCTTCTCTCCAGAGATGCTGCTGCACTCGCTGAGTTACTCCAGCATTTTGTATCTACCTTCGATTTAAACCAGCATCTGCCATTCTTCGTTACACATTACACCAGGAGATTCACTGAGCTCCTCCAACAGTGTGTTTATTTGCTCCGGATCTTAGCATCTGCAGCCTCTTATGAATATATTGAGTCTGAAGAAGGATCTCGACCTGAAACGTCGCCCATTCCTTTTCTCCAGATTTGCTGCCTGACCCGATGAGTTACTCCAGCTTTTTGTGTCTATCTCTTGTGACAAGCAGGAAGCCTGAACGTCCCATCTCAATGGCCAACATGCATCAAAAAAAGGCATGAGAAAGTGGCAACATTTTCCACCTCCAGTAACACCAAGGGGGAGTGGTTTTGAAGCACATTCGGTTCCTGCTTCACTCTTTATTCATTTCAAGATGTGGAGTAACTGCAACCCACCTACTTTTGGGAGATATATTTGTTATGATTTGAGCCAAAGTTGAACTTTTCAGCCAAAAAGCACGTTTGGGAATCTTTTGGCACCATTCCTCTTCACTAAATGGAACGGGTGGAGACTGGTTGCTGCTTCCTGCGTATTTTGCCTAATTAAAGTTCAACTGATCCATTGTTATCTTTGGATCCAGATGAGTATGTTCGGGTCCTGTCTGTTATAGATTTCAGCTTCACTTTGTGCTGTTTCGAATCCGCCCTCATTATCTGCTGATTTGCTAGCTGCAGAAGCATGTAATAATAAGATTGTCAGGCTTTGTCTCTGACTTTTTCAAATGCATATCTGTATTCATGCACATATTGAGGAGCCAATCATTGTTTGGAAGAAGGGTCTCGACCTGAAATGTCACCTATTCCTTTTCTCCAGAGATACTGCCTGTCCCGCTGATTTTCCCCAGTATTTTGTCTTCCTTCATTGTTTGTACAAAGGCTTTGATAAATTTCCACTGGTTAAGTGAGTCCCTACTGCGTGTGTGGTCTTTGTTTGCACAGCAGAACCTTGTGATTTCAAAATTCATCACTTTTTGCAATTATCAATGCATTCAAGTATTTCCTCACAAAGGTAATGTCATTTTCCGTACTTAAACATTGTAGTATGTTTAAGAGTGCTTGTTTGGGGGGTTTATTTGTTAAAGCAGAGTGGATGTGGAGAGGATGTTTGTATACAAACGGAGGCGTGAGGTGGGACGTCAACAACTATGGAGCCTCCCGACGATGGGGCCTCGCGATGATGGGGCCTCGGTGACAGTGGGACCTTGGCGGTGGTGAAGCCTCGCGGTGGCGGCAATGCTTTGCTTGTCAACCCGCGGTCAATGAGAGCCTGGAGGACCACCGTGAGGGGGAGATGGGGAAGAACAATGGTGGACACGGTGGGGGGGGGAGAACAAAGGAGACTGAGCGTGGGGGAACTGCTATGTGGGGTGAATTCTAGTGGGAGAGTCTAGGACAAGAGGCCATAGCCTCAGAATTAAAACACGTTCCTTTAGGAAGATGAGAAGTCAGAGGGTGATGAATCTGTGAATTCATTGCCACGGAAGGCTATGGAGGCCAAGTCAATGGATATTTTTGAGGCAGAGATAGATAGATTCTTGTTTAGTACGGGTGTTAGGGTTATGGGGAGAAGGCAGGAGAATGGGGTTAGGAGGGAGAGATAGTCAGCCATGTTATAGGAAAGATGTTGTCAAGCTGGAAAGGGTACAGAGAAGATTTACGAGGATGATGCCAGGATTAGAGGGTGTGAGCTATAGGGAGAGGTTGAGTTGGCTGGGACTCTATTCCTTGGAGTGCAGGAGAATGAGGGGTGATCTTATAGAGGTGTAGAAAATCATGAGAGGAATAGATTGGGTAGATGCATAAAGTCTCTTGTCCACAGTAGGTGAATTGAGGACCAGTGGACATAGGTTTAAGGTGAAGGGGAAAAGATTTAATAGAAATCTGAGGGGTAACATTTTCACACAAAGGGTGGTGGGTGTATGGAACAAGCTGCCAGAGGAAGTAGTTGAAGCAGGGACTATCAAGACGGGTGCCTGGATAGGACAGGTTTGGATGGATATGGACCAAACGCAGGCAGGTTGGACTAGTGTAGCTGGGACATTGTTGAGCAAGGTGTGGGCAAGTTGGGCCGAAGGGCCTGGGTCCACACTGTATCACTCTATGATTGAATGGTGGAGTAGACTTGATGGGCCGAATGGCCTAATTCTGCTCCTGTCACTTATGTATTTATAAAGGCCTGGTGGTATCAGTTTCATTTGTATTCCATGGGAGTTCCATGCCTCTATCCCGAATGGATGGCAAAGATTTGTACTGTAATTACAACTTTTGTGGTCAGCTGCCTTGTTCCTAGAAATACGCTTTTATTGTCACTAAACGGTATGCCCACTGTGTGAATAGCTGATAAGTATGAATGTGCTCATGTACAACTATGTTACACGTGATCTTACGTTGAAATAACAATTTTATTAGTGATGAACCCGGCTCAGCAGAAATATCACTTGAGAGCCTAATAAAAGCAAGAAAATATGCTGTTGCATATTTGAAATGAAAGTCATCCTTGCAAATATTCTTGGCCTGAAGCTGGAATGTGGCAGTGTTTTCACTTGTAACACAAACTGCTGATTTGAACAGTGAGCATAAACTAATTTATAACTTCTGTTCATTCGAGGTTTTAACTTAGTTTAGTTTATTGTCACGTGCACCGAGGTTTCACACTATTGAGGGAGTACAACATAGGTTCACGAGGTTAATCACTGGGATGGCGGGACTGTCATATGAAGAAAGATTGGAAAGACTGGGCTTGCATTCACTGGAATTTAGAAAGATGAGAGGGGATCTTATAGAAACATATAAAATTATAAAAGGACTGGACAGTTAGATGAAGGAAAAATATTCCCATTGTTGGGGGACTCCAGAACCAGGGGCCACAGTCTAAGAATAAAGGGGAGGCCATTTAAAACAGAGATGAGAGTTGTGAATTTGTGGAATTTTCTGCCACAGAAGGCAAGTGGAGGCCAATTCACTGGATGAATTTAAAAGCGAGTTAGATAGAGCTCTAGGGGCTAGGGGATTCAAGAGGTATGGGGAGAAGGCAGGAACGGGGTACTGATTGTGAATGATCAGCCATGATCGCAATGAATGGCGGTGCTGGCTCGAAGGGTCGAATGACCTCCTCCTGCACCCATTTTCTATGTTTCTATGAACATTAATGCAACAACACAAGAATAAAAATATAGAAGATAGGCACAAAATGCTGGAGTAACTCAGCGGTACAGGTAGCATCTCTGGATAGAAGGAATGGGTGACGTTTCGGTTCAAGACCCTTCTTAAGAAAAAAATATGTATCGTACAATAGCACAAAGTATCAGTCATACTGAGGAACCAGACCATAATAGCGCAAGTCGACAATAGTTCGATGTTAAGGTAGGTTCATGGATCTGCAGCTTTCCCTTCCTGAAGTCAACAATCAGCTCCATGGTTTTGCTACCATTCAAAAATGTTGTTCTGGCATCCCTCAACCAGGTTATCCATACTCTGACTGATCGTTCCCCATTATTTGTCCAACAATGGTGGTATCGTCCCCAAATTTACATATGGCGTTCGGATATGAGCAATACCAAGAAAATCATTGTCCAACAAAGAGTCACAAAAAGCTGGAGTATCTCACTGGGACAGGAAGTATCTCTGGATAGAAGGAATGGGTAATGTTTCAGGTCGAGACCCTTCATTGTCCATGCAACCTTCATTACAGTCTACAAGCACGGTGACATTACTCCTGAACAGGAGGATGTATGACTAGGTTGGGCGCTAAGAGGTAAAAGGTTTACGTGCAACCCCTTGTCAGAGGTCAGTAATTAAATTGTCAGTTGCCTGACAAAAGAGAAATAAATGTGTAGGAAGGAACTACAGATGCTAGTTTACACCATAGATGGACACAAAATGCTGGAGTAACTCAGCAGGTCAGCAGCATTTCTGGAGGGAAGGAATGGGTGACGTATTGGGTCGAGACTCAAGACTGATGAAGGGTCGTCGACTAGATACTTCTCTCCAAATATGCTGCCTGTCCTGCTGAGTTACTCCAGCAATTTGTGTCTATAGGAAATAAATGTCACTAGATTAAAGTGGGACCCGTTGGGTCCCAGGTTCACACGGGAGGGCTGGTCCCCCAACGCAATATTCTACCTCTCCACTAATTCCAATATTGATGGATAGTGGGGGGGGGGGGGGTCTGGCACGCTGTCATGGGTGTTGTGGATCAAGTCAAGCACAGTGAGTGCAGGGCCAACAATCCATTTCAATCCATTTCATGTCAAGTCAATCCATGTCAAGTCAAGCACAGGGCAGGCGGGGCCAGCCAACAATAAAATTCATTTGCTTTCATTTCAGGTGAGATCCAGCAAAGCAAAGACAAAGCAAAAGCACGGGGCAGGCCAAACAACTCATTTCATTTCCATTTCAATTTCAAGCACAGGACAGGCCAAACAACTCATTTCATTTCATTAAGGGCTAACAAATCATTTATTACAAGCACATTAAGGGTTAACAAATCATCATTCATTGCAAGCACATTGCTGGCTAACAAATCATTTATTGCAAGCACATGAAGGGTTAACGGGGCTCGAAACTAGCGGTTGCCCTGGTGCCAATGACCACCCAAAGTGCCGCCGGGTAACCTAAACGGCGAATCATTTTGCCCAGCTTGGCACGCAAATACTGGTTTATACCGAAAGACACAAAAAACCAGAGTAACTCAGCGGGTCAGGCAGCATCTCTGGCGAATAGGAACGTGACGTTTCGTGTCGGCAGCGGCTCTATTGCGGAGCAAAGATACTAGGAGCGGGGTGACGAAGGGTCGGGGCTAATGACGGGCACCGCACAGCGGCAACAGCGGCGGCGACAGTGGCTCCACCGCCTCCTCCTCCCGCATCCCACCCGGTGGAAGGAGACCTCCCTCCATCCCTCCTTCCTCCCGGCCTCTGTGTGCGAGAGGGATTGTTTTGAAAGCGCTGTTGGTGGATTTGCATCAGTATCTTTTGATTTGCAGGCAGCGGCCACTATCAGCCTGATAACGGCCGCTGCCTGCAAACCCGCTAACGGCGCTTTCAAAACAAACCCGCTCGCACGCCGAGGCCGGAGGGAGGGAGGGGGTGGGAGGTCTCCTTCCGCCGGGTGGGGTGCGGGAGGAGGAGGCGGTGGAGCCATTGTTGCGGCTGAAGCAGCTGCACCAAAGATCTTGTAGCTATAGGATCTTTGAGCTGCACCGTGATCCCCCCAGTCTGAAGAAAGGTCTCGACCCAAAACGTTGCCTATTTCCTTAGCTCCATAGATGCTGCCTCGCCCGCTGAATTTCTCCAGCATTTGTGTCTACACCATTCATCCTGTACTGAACCCCCATTCATCCTATTCTGTTCTCCGCCCCCCCCCCCATCCATCCCGTACTGATCCCCCCCATTCAACACCACTGACATCCCCTGTGCTCTCCCCTCATAATTTTACATACTCCAACCGACACGTACTAATTCACCTGCCTCAATCCATCCATTCCGCACCGATTGCCTTCTCTACACCCCCCCCCCCCCCCCCCCCCCCCCCCCCCCCCCCCCCCCCCCCCCCCCCCCCCCCCCCCGCCATCTGTCCACCCCGCACTGATTCACACTATTGTGCTTCATGGTCTTCAGAGCGAACATTGACTATGTTTGATAACGGAATGCAATCAAATGTGTTTTAATTCCCAATGTATTTGTTTTGACACCTTTAAACATATTACCAAAAGAACATTTGCTGCAGTTATGTCCTTTGGCCATCTCTTGTCAGTTAGTGTAATGTTTAACCTGTCAGATGGGTATAGTTGGCTTTAACAGCTATTATCATAAAATGCCTATAGAAATTTCCTTGCAACCTGTATATTTTGTTATGGATAAATTATGTGGGAAGCCAGAGTGTTTCTGTGCCAATAGCAGTAACGACCCATGCTATGGCCATGTCATGGTAATTTTCGGTCCTTCACAGAAAACATGCTTGCATCAATCTGTAATGTGCATGGTTAAGCATATATGTTACCATGGTCCAGGATTTATTGACACAGGTTGATCATATGCTGAATAATCTAACCACATTTTTGTTTGGAAGTGGAAAGAACTAATAGAAATTGCATTAATTGCAATGTGTAAAAAGAGTTGAGATATTGTATTATAATTTTGCTGCATGTCAATGTGGTATATATCATGACTTAATTGGTGAATATGTTTAGTTTGTGAGTTATTTGAAGCAGAAATAATATGTGAATGTAGACAAAAGTGCTGGAGAAATTCACCGGATGCAGCAGCATCTATGGAGCGAAGGAAATAGGCAATCGTTTCGGGCCGAAACCTTTCTTCAGACTGATGGGTTTCGGCCTGAAATGTTGCCTATTTCCTTCACTACATAGAAACATAGAAAACAGGTGCAGGAGTAGGCCATTCGGCCCTTCGAGCCTGCACCGCCATTCTATATGATCATGGCTGATCATCCAACTCAGTATCCCGTACCTGCCATCTCTCCATACCCCCTGATCCCTTTAGCCACAAGGCCCATTCTTAAATATAGCCAATTGAACTGGCCTCAACTACCTTCTGTGGCAGAGAATTCCACAGATTCACCACTCTCTGTGTGAAGCTGCTGCATCCGCTGAGTTTCTCCAGCACTTTTGTCTACCTTCGATTTTCCAGCATCTGCAGTTCCTTCTTGAAGATAATATGTGAATGCTTCATTGAGCATAATTCCGACTAGTAACTACGCACTTTGTCCGAGCACATTATCGAACGCATCATGCAAGCCGTCTTAAATGACCACCTAAATTGTCATTTGGAAACCTAAAAAGCTGTCAAGGTCGCCCGGCTGGCAACAGGGAAAAATGCGAGAGCCCTGGTTAACCACATAAACCACATAACCACATAAACTACATCACCACATAAAGCACATAAAACACTTAAAGGTTAGACTCACAGTTCAGTAGACTCGCAGCAGAATCAGAGTTGTGGCCTCACCCTCGTGATCTTCCAGAGTGACTGACTCGCGTCCAGGCATCCGGGGTTTTATAGTCCTGACCCCCCCTCCCCAAAAGGGGCATTACCTTAATCATGGTGATTGACAGGCGAGAGGACAAATCAGCTGGTCTCAAGATTTTTTAAACATTCATAACTTTTTTATTTTTTTCATCAAACAGAAAAATCCTCGGGGCTGCCTCTGCGGAGGAGGACTGTGAGTAAGATGGCCAAAAATCATAGCGATATATGGTAGCGTTTTTTTCTAAAATCAATATACAGCGCAAACAGGAAGTGGTCAAGATGAGACTTTTAGTTATATAGATGTCAGATACTAATCCATCTGTAGTGTAGTCAATGGACTTTAGTCTGTATTGTCAGTTACCTACATATGTTATTTACTAGGGCATGGTAGTGCTACAGTAAAACAGTTCAAGATTAATTTTATTTCACTGAAGTCATAAATCAGTATTCTTCCAAATTTATTTTATTATCAAACAGTTTTAGTAATGGTAAGTTCTCCAACTGTTTTAGTAGTGATACATGTTGATAAAATGCCAGCAGTGAGACCACAATTTTCTGATTTTTCACTGGATAAAAGATATTTCTCAGTTCCATTTCTAATGCTTTTTCTGGGACTATCAAAGAGCAAGTATTTGGGGAGTATTGTCAGTCTGCATCTTCTGAAACAGTATTGTTTAATAATTTATCATCAAATTTATTTCTGACTGGAGTCCATTAACTACACCACGATGGATTGTTATTTGAGCCCTGCTCTTGGTTTGTAAAGATGATATGTAAATAAAAGTGGTAATAATGAATTATGACTGACAAATGGTCTAACATTTATAAATAATGCAAAACTCAACTTCTGCCAAGCTGGTCTCTTAATTGTTGGAAGTCACAATTGCAGAGCATGTTTTCTCTGAAGCTTATTGCCCAGATGTTAAGTGTGCTCAATAATTCCAATTCAGCTTCCAACATGGTTCGTAATCAGAGGCTCAGGAAATAAAGCATTAATTGAAGCACAAAAAGCTGGAATAACTGAGCGGGACAGGCAGCATCTCTGGAGAGAAGGAATAGGTGACTAAACAGGGAACTAATTTAATACGTGCGAGTCTTAGTTTATTGTGTGGTCAGAGTATCATGTGAAAACTAGAAGCTTTGTCATTCTATTTAATCTTACTTCTAAAATGATGTGTGATTTCTCTATTCCACTCTTGATATACATTTAATCTGAATGCCACTATGCTTTAGGTAAAGCTAACATTTCCAGAAAAACAAATTTCCACAAACTCCGGTTCAGAGTTTAAATCATTGATTTTTTGTATTCAAATATCTCTTTTTAGTGATGTTTAACTAATAACCATCCGAGAATTTGGAATTACCTATTTAAATATCTGTGAATTTTAAATTCAATAAAATGTCATTTTAGGGTTAGCATCAGATAAAATGACTCGGGGGCGGGGGAGGGGGGGGGGGGGGAGGAATCGGTCAGATTTTCACTAAACTGTACTGTTGTATGTCTTTTTTTTTAAAGGGACATGCCATGCTAACACTTGGGTGTGAAGCCAGCCCACATGATATGGCTGACTCTTAGTGCCATCCGCAGATCTAGTAATGGGCAGCAAAGTACCGTCTTGCCTGAGTCGCCTTGTTTCATACACAATTAAATGGCAGCTTTAGTGATTGCTCGGACACTGATAGCTGCAATTTAAATGTTCCTTAGATTCTTTTGCACACTGATGAAAAACTAGACACATTTCTGACAAAACATGATAGAACTAATATTTGAATGACAGTCAGGATCAGCTTTGATAAAATTGTGATATGTGTACCTAAACACTATTTTGAAACTACTGAGTATAGAAGTTGGGAGGTCATGTTACACTTGTAGAAGACGTTGGTGAGGCCACATTTAGAGTATTGTGTTCAGTTACAGAAGGGTACAGAGAAGATTTACGAGAATGTTGCCAGAACTAGAGGGTCTGAGCTACAGGGAGAGGTTGTGAGGGCTGGGACTCTATTCCTTGGAGTGCAGGACTATGAGGGATGATCTTATAGAGGTGTATAAAATCATGAGAGGAATAGATCGGGTCGATGCACAGAGTTCTTTCCCAGAGAAGGTGAATCGAGGAACAGAGGACATAGGTTTAAGGTGAACGGGAAAAGATTTAATAGGAATCTGAGGGGTAAATCTTTCACACAAATGGTGGTGGGGGTGTGGAACAAGCTGCCAGCGAAGGTAGTTGAGGCAGGGGCTATCCCCATGTTTAAGAAACAGTTAGACAGGTGCATGGCTAGAACGGGTTTGGAGGGATAGGGACCAAATGCAGGCAGGTGGGACTAGTGTAGTTGGTGTGGCAAAGTTGGGCCGATGGGCCTGTCCCCACACCGTATCACTCTAGGACAAAGGACAAAGGACATTTATTGACATACACCATTTTTGGTGTAGTGAAATTTGAGTTGCCATGACTTTATGACACTCTATCGAAAATAAGCTTTTTTTTTTTTGTTCTTGAAAAAGTGTGAATAGAATAACACCTGATGCATCAAACATTCTGCAGCATTTCTTACAGGGGACTGGAAAATAAAGATTTGATTTGATTGGTGGTGGTGGGGGGGGGGGGGGGGGGCAGGGTGTGGCATTCACGTCAAACAAACAATCTGCTGGAGGAACCCAGCGAGTCCGGCAGCTTCTGTGGGTAGAAGCAAATTGTTGACTTTTTGGGTTGAAACCCAACATCTTCAATCTCTCTCTAGTTCCTTCATATATTCTGGAAATCAGTCTGGGGATTCAGTTCTAACGAGGCAGATGTAATTAAATTCCAATTTTGAAAACCAAGTGCCACCAAGTGCGAATGAAAATGAGCGGAGTGGTATAAGAGCCACCAAAAGGAGGTGATAATTGGCAATTGATTATTATCTAAAGAGATTACTAGAACTCAAAGTGGTGTACCATCCTTGGAGCAAGATTGCACTGTTACCGACCTGGGATGTTTTAGGAATCTAACATTTTGTACATTTTGACAACCATTTTGGAATCCCAGAAAGGTTGGTGTCAGCTGCGGTTCAGTTGCTGACACTCCCACCCCTCAGTCAGATGGTGGAGGATTCAAAGAGCACTCTAGAGGTTTCAACACAAAAACGATCACACCGAGCGAGGCTCCATCTGTTCTCTCAGCATGCACATTCTGAAGAGGAGCAAAGCTGTTATCCCAGGTGTCCTGGCTGCTATTTATTATAGAATTAGCACTATTAAATAAGTAGATTATTTTCATTGGCGTATTTGTTCTGGGAATTAGCTGTGCTCAAATTGGTTGTCAAGATGTGAGCGCTGTCCTGAAGGTTGTCGATTTATTTATATTTTATCTATTTATCTACTTTTGTGGGGAATCGATGAAGTGAAATTGCATGAGAGAGCAGAGGATTGGAACCACACACAATGTCTTTGTTATGTTGCATTGCAACTGAAGGAGAACGAGCCTACAGTGATCAACAGATCACTGGAATCTCCAGTGCAGCACAAATGCTCAACACAGACATATTAATGTGTGTGTGGGTATATGTATATACATATGTTCACATATATGTGTGTGTGTGTGTATTACACACACACACACACACACACACACACACACACACACACACACACACACACACACACACACACACACACACACACACACACACACACACACACACACACACACACACACACACACCCCTACCTACCTTCCTGCGCTCCAAGGAATAGAGTCCCAGCCCACTCAACCTCTCCCTATAGCTCACACCCTCTAGTCCTGGCAACATATGTGGTAAAAGATACATGTTGTGCGTATTATGTATCTAGCATTGAATATACTGAACAACGTGTTGGTTGAAGTAACTATTTTTCCCAGGCGACCAGAGATTGTTTTATGGGGTGTACACAAAAAAGCTGGAGAAACTCAGCGGGTGCAGCAGCATCTAAGGAGCGAAGGAGATAGGCGACGTTTCGGGTCGAGACCCTTCCTCAGATTGTTTTATGGGAGTTGATTGTTGTCCAAGTGTACGATGTGACCAATCCTGGACATTTGCCTCCTTCAGCTGCTGATCGCACCACTTTGTTGGTGATTTATACAGTCATTTGATGCCCACTGCCACAGGTATTGTTTTTTGATATGCTGATTTTAATAGAAACATAGCGAAATAGGTGCAGGAGTAGGCCATTCGGCCCTTCGAGAAAATCATGGCTGATCATCCAAAATCAGTGCCCCGTTTCCCCATATCCCTTGATTCCTTCAGCCGTAAGGGTTAAATCTAATTCTCTCTTGAAAACATTCAGTGAATTGGCCTCCACTGCCTTCTGTGGCAAAAAATTCCACGGATTCACAACTCTCCGGGTCAAAAGGATTTTGCTCACCTCAGACCTAAATGACCTACCTATTTTTCTTAAACTTTGACCCTTTGTTCTGGACTTCCCCAACATTGGGAACATTTTCCCTGCATCCTGCCTGTCCAATCATTTAAGAATTTTATATGTTTCTATAAGATCCCCTCTCATTCTTGTAAATTCCAGTGAATACAAGCCCAGTCGACCCATTCTTTCAACATATATCAGTTCTGCCGTCCCGGGAATTAACCTGGTGAACCTACGCTGCACTCCATCAATAGCTAGAATATCCTTCCTCAAATTAGGAGACCAAAATTGCACAGTTGTGGTCTCACTAGGGCCCTGTACAATTTCAGTAGAACCTCCTTGCTCCTAAACTCAAATCCTCGCGTAATGAAGGCCAACATGCCATTAGCTTTCTTCACTGCCTGTTGTACCTGCATGCTTACTTTCATTGACTGATGTACAAGCACACCCAGTTCTTGTTGCACCTTGCCTTTTCCTAATCTGACACCATTCAGATAATTCTGCCTTCCTGTTCTTGCCGCCAAAGTGGATAACCTCTCATTTATCCACATTATACTGCATCTGCCCACTCACCCAACCTATCCAAGTCACCCTGCAGCTAATGGCATCCTCCTCGCAGCTCACACTGCCACCCAGCTTTGTATCATCCTCAAACTTGAAGATGTCACATTTAATTCCCTCGTCTAAATCGATAATATATAGTGCAAACAACTGGGGTCGCTGCACCGAGCCTTGTGGCACCCCACTAGTCACTGCCTGCCATTCTGAAAAGGACATGTTAATTCCTACTCTTTACTTCCTATCTGCCAACTAGTTCTCTATCCAAGGTAGACTAAAGTGCTGGAGAAACTCAGCGGGTACAGCAGCATCTATGGAGCGAAGGAAATAGGCAACGTTTCGGGCCGAAACCCTTCTTCAGAATGATGTTCTCTATCCATGTCAGTACCCTTTCTCCAATCCAGTGTGCTCTAATTTTGCACATAATCTCTTGTGTGGGACCTTGTCAAAAGCCTTTTGAAAGTCCAGATACACCACATCCACAGGCTCTCCCTTATCCATTCTACTTGTCACATCCTCAAAAAATTCCAGAAGATTAGTCAAGCATGATTTTCCCCTTCATAAATCCATGATGACTTTGATCCTGTCACTGCTTTCTAAAAATGCTGCTATAACATATTTAACAATCGACACAAGCATCTTCCCCACTACCGATGTAAGGCTAACTGGTCTATAATTCCTGTTTTGTCTCTCCCTCCTTTCTTAAATTGCTACCATTGGCTACCCTCCAGTCCATGGGAACTGATCCAGAGTCAAGAGAACATTGGAAAATTATCACTAATGCATCCACGATTTCTAGGGCAACCTCCTTGCATACCATCCGGCCATGGGGATTTATCTGCCTTCAGTCCCAATAGTTTACCTAACACCATTTCCTGATTAATGTGGATTCCCTTCAGTTCCCCCCTCCCACTAGATCCTCGGTCCCCTAATATTTCTGGGAGATTGTTTGTGTTTTCCTTTATGAAGACAGACCACAGTATTTGTTTAATGGGAACAGACGTAAATGAAAATATGCAAAACAGAGCAAATCAGAATCCAAACTGGAAAAACAAAAATCAAAGCCTTGTGTATTTGAATGCACGTGGCATATGCAACAAGTTAGATGAATTAATACCACAGATAGATTCTGGTGCAGTAGCTATTACAGAAATGTAATAGCAGGGTGACTAGGGCTGGATGCTCAATATTCCACATTATACACGGCTCCAAAAGAAGAGTCAAAGGAATACGAGGTGGGCAGATAGACATAAAGTACTGGAGTAACTCAGTGACTTTGTGTGTGAAGAAGGGTCTCGACCCGAAACATCACCCATTCCTTCTCTCCGGAGATGAAGCCTGTCCCGCTGAGGTACTCCAGCATTTTGTGTCTATCTTTATTTTAAACCTGCATCTGCAATTCTTTCATACACAGCAGGTGGGTGTCTGAAGAAGGGTCTCGACCCGAAACGTCGCCTATCTCCTTCGCTCCTTAGATGCTGCTGCACCCGCTGAGTTTCTCCAGCTTTTTGTGTACCCTCGATTCTCCAGCATCTGCAGTTCCTTCTTTAACACAGGTGGGTGGCATTGTTAGTCATGGAAGGCACCAGAGTATTGCTGAGTCGTGATATAAAAGTGATGAAATCATGAATAGCGGGGGTAGGAAGGCATGGATGTGAGTAGTAGATTCCCAGAATGTGAAGGGAACTACATCGGGTTTAGGGCTCATTACCACTCTACAACCCCAGACACCACCCTCACCACTGCGTCACCTTGTCTTTCATATTGGCCACGTACTCTGTCTATTTCATTTCACCACCTATCATACATGTTACGTCAACCAGGCCAACCTGCTCAATGAACGGTCACCAATACTGCAAGATTCTCTCCACCATTGCATTAAAAATGTCATCTCCTTGGTATTGATGCAGGTTTAGTTTATTTAGTTTAGAGATACAGCGCGGAAACAGACCCTTCGGCCCACTGGGTCCGCACACATTAACACCATCCTACACCCACTAGGGACAATTTTTACATTTACTAAGCCGATTAACCTACAAACCTGTACGCCTTTGGAATGTGGGAGGAAAACAAAGATCTCGGAGAAAACCCATGCAGGTCTCAGGGAGAACGTACAAACTCCGCACAGACAGCACCCGTAATTGGGATCGAACCCGGGTCTCTGGCGCTAAACTACCTTGTGAAATGACTTGCTCTCTCTCTCTTGCGTATGGTGTGCACAGCCTAAAGTTGTAGGACAACTTGTTCTATTTGATCTTATTTGATTGTGCACGCCAGGTTGATTGCATTCGTCGAAACAGGGCGGACCACGTGAAGGTTGCAATCTTCCACCCCAAAATGACTTGCTAAGAATGATTGCTCACACTATGTATGTTCTAAGCTTCATATTTACCAATGAAAGCATTTACATGGAAGATTGATGGAAATAATTTGATGAAAAACATTCTTGCTGTTGTTAACGTTTAGTTTACTTTAGAGATACAGTGCGGAGACAGACCCTTTGGCCCACCGAGTCTGCACTGACCAGCGATATCCGCACATTAACACAAGCCTACACACAATAAGGACAATTTACACTAATACCAAGTGTACAAACCCAAGCCAATTAAAGGGCCTGTCTCACTTGGCCGTCATTTGCGCCTCATTTACGCGTCATATGTAAAATAGGTCGGCGCGTCGTTACCCGCAATGTCGCACACAAATCACGCGTCATCATGCCCTTCTGGTGCGCGTGACGTCATTAGAATACTCTGCGGCGCGAGGCAACGCATGGTTACGCACGGTGACGTAACCACGTGAGTCGTCGGGACGTCAATGCGTCAGCGTGCGTACCCAATGCGTCAGCTTGCGTACGCAATACGTCACGCAGGTGGTGCGCGAGGATTTCGTGAAGCACAAAATCCTGGAGTGCCGCGCGACACCACGCGCAACTCCATAATCCTCCACGCTAATCCATGCGCCCGTCCCGCGCTGCCCACACGCTACCCATGCGTCACAATGCGACGACCACATTTTTGGAGGTCGTGTAAATGGCGCGCATATGTGACGGCCAAGTGGGACAGGCCCTTAACCTACAAACCTGTACGTCTTTGGAGTGTGGGGGGGAAACCAAAGATCTTGGAGAAAACCCACACGGTCACTTGAAGAATGTACAAACTCTGTACAGACATAGTTGGGATGGAACCCGGGTCTCTGGCGCTGCAGACGCTGTAAGGCATCAACTCTACTGCTGCGCCACTGTGCAGCAGATTCTTTATGTGCTTTGGTTTCTATCTGGAGACTTGAATTTATATACATTTTTTCAGTATTTGTGTACTCTTCTCATCACTTGGCCTACTCTTCTCCAAACTGTACTTGCCCTTAAGTCATTACACTCTGTGATGTGAATGAGTTGCTTCTATTTTCTCTTTCACCAGTGTGTGTGTGTGTGACCACCTTGCCGTCCCAGGCTCCCTACCTTGCTGACATTGGGAATTTCATCACACCACAAGCAAAGCCAGAATCCTAAATGTAACCATAGTTACAGAAACGTTGGAGGGATTGCAATCAAAACCACAACAGCCCCCCTTTCCCATGTCCTTTTTATTATTTAGTTCCAAAATCTACTGTCTTTGGCAAGCTGATAGACCATAAATCAAATTATATTAAATGTCTAGAGATAGGCACAAAAAGCTGGAGTAATTCAGCGGGTCAGACAGCACCTCTTGAGGAAAGGAATGGGTGACGTTTTGAGTTGAGACCTTTCTTGTCTACTTTCTTTTTTTTAAATAGCTATTTCACAAATAACTTGAAGGTTTGTGCATCTGTAGGCAAAGTCAACTTGCAGTGACTGGAGTACAGTGCAGACATTGTCTATTTACCTTTGGTGGAATGAATTCTGAAAGTGATGTATTGGTCTACCCCTGCATTAGTATATAGATGGCGTTTATACACCTCTGGTATTTCATTCTGTGGGTGTCCCATTTTCCATCAGTGAGTAATAGCAGGTTTATTTTTCTTTTAAATAAGCCCGAGGTGTTCAACTGTAATTGGGCGGAGACACTTTGCAGTTTTAGTTCAAAAACCAAGGAGGGGATCCGAGAGTAGCCAACAAAAACCTGTTTGCTTCAAAAGCTACAAACTGCTTTTAAAACTGAAGTGATAATTGGAGATCAGCCATGATTGAATGGCGGAGTGGACACGATGGGCCGAATGGCCTAATTCTACTCCTAGAACTTGTGAACTTGTGAAAGGGAGCTGATTTGCGACACAGAGCAGCATTTGCCCATTTACTCCATTTTGGTAAGCTGATGAAAATGAGGTCTTCCTGATCCATTCCGCTCCTTCCGACCCTCCTGACTTGAGACCGAGTAAGGACAAGTTCAAGCTTGGATGTACAATCATGGGTTAATTGGGCAGTTTCATTTTTGTGTGAGAAATTAGAGGGCAGACGGCATTCATAGAACTGTAAGCCAGCAAGAATCCTATGCCTCAACACGAACAGATAAATAGAGACATTTTTATATGAAATCGGACACACACAACTTAAAGTGAGTAAATGTTAAATCAACCTGACTACAATCCACGCCCAAGAGGAAAGGCATGACATGACACGATAAGCCAATAATGTGTCATGAAGTTTGTGTATTTAATACAAGACACTTTTATTCCCGCCCAATAATTTACATGTTGAAGGACAAACCATGACATTTTAACAGTTGAAATGTATTGAATTCATACATTGGTGAGAAAGATTATTAAAAAAAACTTTAAACAAACGTTTATTAATTTTGCTGCCTGAGGAGTTGCATTTTTTGGTGGGGGCGGACTGCAGGCGCTGTTCTATCCCCATTCGGAAGAGACCTGCTTGGCTGATGGATGTGCTGGGTGTGTCAGCAGTATTTTTCTGTTGAGAAGACTTTGTCGTTCTTCCAACCCTCCAGTCCCTTCACTCCAAAGCAGAGTAATATATAAATTGGAGATGTTTGCGGGTTGGACATTAGTAGCTGCTTATGGAGAGAGCCTGTTGAAACCTCTGAGAATGGTGTGTCCCATTCTGTCCCGCTGTCAGGCAACTGAATCATCCTTCCACAGCCAACTACTATCTACCTCGTTGATGACTCCTGCACTCCTAGATCCCTCTGCTCTACAACATTCCCCAGAGGCCTACCATTCACTGTGAAGGTCTTGCCCATGTTAGACGTCCCAACATGCAACACCTCACATTTCTCTGTATTAAATTCCAGTGATAAGAATTAATTCCCCTTTTCTCCTCAACTTTGTCGAACGCTTGGAAGTCAATGATGCGCAATGAAAATCTTGTGAACAGGTGGAGAAGACTGATACAGATATAGGAGAATTCTGTCTAGATAATGCTTACTTGTAGTACAGGTGGGCATGTTATGTGCATAGAAGTTTCCTGGGCACCTGTTCCCTCCATTGTCACTAAACACAACAGCCAGACAATGCGCACTGGAACACAGAAGCATTGATGGCCCAGAGGAAACAAAATTAACCATAACTTTGGTTGCTGTGTAAAAATTGTATTAAATCCAGACTAATATCAAATGCTCAACATATCATAAGGCTCAACATATTGATGCAACTATAAAGAAAGCTCACTAAATCCTCTATTTCCTCAAAAGTTTGAGGAGATTTGGCATGTCATTGAATACTCTATGAAAGTTATACATGTGTTCAGTGGAGAGCACACTGACTGGTTGCATCATGGCCTGGTTCAAATGCCAAAGAGCGAAAGAGTCTGCAAAATGTGATCGATTTTTCCCAGTCCATTATTGACCTTTCCATCATCAAAGAAATTTACAGAAAGCGCTGCCACTAGAAGGTAGCTAATATCGTCGAAGGCCCTCACCACCCTGGCCATGCTCTTATCTCACTGCTATCAACATGAGTTGAAAACTGTTACCTCCATGCTCTGCATCAGCTTCTTTCCATCAACCATCAGGCTCTTGAAGCACCATGCTCAGCTCTAACTACAATCCTACCTCAGCTCTGAACCACTCTGGACTTTGTAAAAAAAAAGCACTACATACTTTGGTTTTGCGCTCTCCTAATCTGGTTCCCTGGTGTAACTCATAATTGATTTTGTAACTTGTTTGTTGTAATTGATGTGCCTGTAAAGCTGCAGCAATAAATTATTTCATTGTTCTTCTTTAATTGCATAAGACAATTAAAAACAACTCTAATATCACCTGCCAGCTCATTGTCCATTCCCAGACTTTCAGGGTGGTCTATCTAAATACCTCGTAAGCTTCTGCTATGTCCATAGCTTGTGCTATGTTCCACACACCCACCTCTCTGTGTTAAAACAAACTTGCCTGATCAGTCACTGGCTATCTATCCTATCTGTGCATCTTGTATATTGATTTATTTTTTAATTACAGCAGGGGGAGGTTCTGGCCGTGTTAACCAATACTTGCATCAAATATTTGCACACACCAGCAGCTGATGTTTGGTCTTCTCTCCTCCGGGTGTGAGTTGAATTTTTAGTTTCTTCCAATTAACAGCTTGTAAGATCACGTGGGAAGATGTCTTTGTGGAAGATTGGAGGGGGGTGGGGGGTGGGGGGTGGGGGGTGATGAGGAAGGCAGACATCTTTTTTCCCCTCTGCTCAGTTGGTTGGAGAAATGGAGCAAAAATTACATGAGTCAGGAATGGGCACTGATTTTAAAAATAACCTGACGCTGTACAAATCCATCCCCACCTTTCTGGTATTTCACAGCCTTGAGCTAAAGGCGTTTGTTTCCATGGTGATTGATTGCCCTGCAATGAAGGAAGGCTGCCGTGTTAGGAGTACAGCCTTTGTACAGCGTTTAGAATCTGTCATTGGCGTCTAACATTTTCTGGCATGTCGCATAGTGTCGCTGTTATTAAAGAAATATTGATTGATATTGCTCGCAAAGCAAATCAAAACCATGATGTTTTTTTTAAATGTAGGAAGGAACTGCAGATACCGGTTTAAACCGAAGATAGACACAAAATGCTGGAGGAACGCAGCGGGACGGGCAGCATCTCTGGAGAGAAGGAATGGGTGACGTTCAGTCTGAAGAAGGGTCTCGACCTGAAACGTCATCCGTTCCTTCTCTCCAGAGATGCTGCCTGTCCCGCTGAGTTACTCCAGCATTTTGTGTCTACGGTTTAAACCAGCATCTGCAGTTCCTTCCTACACTTTTTTAGATGGATAAAAGCAGTGGTAATTTCAACAGAATCAATGCATTCAGGGCAATGATAGCCACTTTTATTACTGACAGGTAATTATATTTCAGTTATCACTACCTATTTATACTGGCCTCCTATTTATAATGGCTGGGTGGCAATATATTGAGAGTTCATGTTTCCTTGTGTCATCCTTACGTCATCATTGCATCTGGTAAACAAAATTGATTACACATTAGTCTTTGCAGAAATTAATGATTCTAAAGTAGTGCTGAAAATAGAATAGATTACTTTTTATGTACAATGAGCCAAAACATACAGCAACCTTGCTTGGTGTTATGTCGCTGCTTGCATTCCTGAATGTAGGATGTCTATTTTACTTTGTGTGATAAACTGCCTTCTGTGCTTCCTGATTCATGTTTTGAAGAGGCGTGTACCTGTTAGGAATGAAGCGGTCTTGAATTTTTCAATCATTATTGTAATTACTATACCACAAATAAGACCTTTTGAGTGGATGCTTTTAGCTTGCTGTCAGCAAGTTGGAACAGCTACAGCGTCAGAAACTCTTTGGAATAATTGTATGCATTCATCACTGTCATATTTTAGCAATGGTGTCCAACTTTGCACCTGGAGAAAGAACATGGAAGAATTATTTCTATGAAATTCATGTTCATAAGTGATAGGAACAGAATTAGGCCATTCGGCCCATCAAGTCTACTCTGCCATTCAATCATGGTTGATCTATCAGCCCCATTCTCCTATCTTCTCCCCATAACCGCTGATGTGAGTTACATAACTTATTATTTCTACTCAGTAATACTTAATTAAGTATAATGCTATATTACACACTTCTGACCCCCCCTCCAATAACTATATGAAGTAAGAAGTAAAAATAAGAATTTCCCTCTGGCCTCAAAAGTTGAAGCCAGATTATTTTTATAATTTACATTTCACGAATTGTTTCAACATGCAATCATCATTTTAATTTAAAAGGTGATAGATAGTATTTAATAATTCACATCAATTAGGAGGATGAGATTAGGGAATTAAAAATGTAAAATAAGGATTGGCAGGCACTTGAACGAATATTTTTGTTATCAGTGTTTAAAATTCTAAATACCTCACAATAATGCAAAATGATGGGGATAAAAGAGGGTGGAAAATAAACCAACCACTGCCACCCGAGAAACGGTGCCAGTGCACTAATTGGACGAAATGTTGACAAGTCCCCCGACCTGATGGAATGATTTTATTATGTCTTATGTAAGTTGACTGTGAAATAGTTAGTGAATTGTGTGATTTTCAAAATGTCTTTCAGTTTTCTTCAGTGAGGGAGTCTAGATCGAGAGGCATTGTTTTGGATTAAGGGAATTTTGGGACAAATTTATTCTCTCTGAGGAACCTCTATACCAGCCAATTGTAGTCACTGAAAATATTCCTAGTTTAGTTTAATATTCGAAGATGGAAACAGGCCCTTCGGCCCACTGGGTTCACACCAACTAGCGTCCTTGCATATTAACACATATCCGACATACACTGGGGGCAATTTTCACTTATACCAAGCCAATTAGCCTACAAACCTGGATGTCTTTGGAGTGAGGGAGGAAACAGAAGATCTCAGAGAAAACCCACGTGGTCATGTGGAGAAGGTATAAACTGTACAGGCAGACAATTTCACACTGTGTGGGGGAGTTGGGTGATATGAGGAACAGGAAAGGAAGTGAAGTTTCATCAAAGATCTGATCTGCTATGAGCTTGTTGAATGTGACCAGGCTTGGTGCGTTATAGAGTCTACCCTTCCTTCGCGTATTGATGAAATATTCCACCCTGAGAATAAGGCTGTATCCCACTCAGATTGTGTTGGATGATCGGGTCAGATGAGAGTCCATTGCTGCCTGAATGGCCAGTTGGGCATTGCTGACCTTTCAATATTTTATTCAACCTGTTATTAAGATTTAAAATTTTGCGTTCTGAACCTGGTAAACATTTTCTGACTTCTATCCTGTTTTCACCAACACATTCTTCAGTTTCATCTGCGCCGTTTACCACTACAGCACAGGACACAGCCTTCCTGCCACATGTTGGTATTTACACTGCACACAATTCCCTACAAACTTTCATCACAAACATTACACTAATCTTTTAATACACCTCTCCGTCACGTATTTCGCCTGTGTACACTTGCGCCGTTCACTTTGAGCACTGCAGCAAGTTCCATGTTCTCACTACACCTCAGTTTGTGTGCAGGCTCCCCTCTGATTCATGCTGCCCTTTGAGAGATTAACTTGGTTGTTGGCTTCTTCTTGATCATATTTTAGAAATTGTGGTCAGATTGCGTGTTCTGGTTCATTGTAACTCCATGTTGGGGTTTACCCAGTGTTTCCACTTTGAAGAAAATTACCCGAAATTCGGGTAATTCTGGTTGTCTTCGGGTAATTTTAAGGGAATGGAATAATTTCGGGAAATTTCCGCATCCGGCCCGCGATGGTAATACACACAGCACTGACGGTTTGGCGCTCAAAAATTTAAACAGAGAGCTGTCAGTTTAACACGTGGGAATTTAAACAAAGAGCTGTTGGCTGCAGCGCTATGGGTTTTAAATATAGCACTACCATATATTGCAGCACTATGGGCTTTTAACCCACAGACTGTTCGGGAAAATTCAGGTATAACAATGAGTCTTTGGAATTCTCTTTCTTAGTGGAAGTTGAGCCTTTGATTATGTTTCAGACAGTGGTAGAATTCTGGATAAGCCTAGTGGTGAAAAGTTACCAGTGGGCGGTGGGATTGCATTTACATTGGGATTGGCCTTGAATTTACAGAACGGTGGGTGGGCTCAAGGGGGAGAGAGGGAGGGGTGGAGAGGGGGGGAGTGGGAGAGAGGGAGGAGGAGGGAGGGAGGAGGGAAGGAGAGAGAGGGATGGAGGGAAGGAGAGGGAAGGAGGGACAGAGAGAGAGAGGAAGGGAGGGAAAGGGGGTGGGAGAAAAAGAGAGGGCGAGGAAGAGAGGGAGGGAGAGTGGGAGGGAGAAAGAGCAGAGACTGAGACACATTAGAGCAGGTTGAAAAAACAAAGACAACAAAAGCTGTTGGAGGCAACAAAAGCTGTTTTGCATAACACTGTACAAGTGAGTAACAGAAGCAGGCAGATACGATAGAGTTACATAGATCTGTTTTGCCTTGTTCTTCTTTGTGTTGTTAACCTGTGCCCGCGAAAAAAAAACAACAACAAATAGCACGCAGGAAGCATTTTTGAAAATTTCGGGAAATACCATCAAATTCCAGGAAATTTGGGATTCTATTTAAGGACATTTTTTTTTGAAGTGTGGAAGCACTGGCATTACCCCAGATTGGCATTGAGGAATCAATTCCCTATTCGTACTGCTCAAAACAACAGTTGGTACAGAGCCCAATCTTGCAGCCAGTGAATCTCTGCAGATTCCTGTTTGAAGTCATTAGGCTTGGTCATATAATGAGGTGAGCATGCTTGGAATCTCAGCAGGAATTTTTCAACGCCCATCCTCGTTGTACAAGTATGTATACTTGTTTATGTAGAGTCTCTGCCAATATTTACTGCTGAGTTACTATCTCTGCAAACCTTTTGTCAGGAAGCAGCTTTTAAAATGGAAGTAACGGCTGTGCAGTGTTTGTACCTTCTCCCCGTGACCGCGTGGGTTTTCTCCGAGATCTTTGGTTTAATCCCACATTCTAAAGACATACAGGTTTGTAGGTTAATTGGCTTTGTATAATTGTAAATTGTCCCCTGTGTGTAGGATAGTGTTGATGTGCGGGGATCGCTGGTCAGTGCGGACTCAGTGGGCCACAAGGCCTGTTTCCGCGCTGTATCTAAAAACAAAACTGTGCATTCATCTCCTCAAGCCCATTGCAGGATTTCAGCCAGAGATTTCATTGTTCTTCAGCTTTTATTATTAGTTGCTTTTCCTGGGTGTGCTTAAAGATGTTAATATTTTTCCACCAGTTTTTTGTATGATCTCTGAGGTCTGAGTCATGTTCAACTGAATGTTATGTTCCTTCCAGGCTTCTTTGCAATGACAATGCATTGATGTTTGGGAGTTATTATCCTTGAATGGTCTGCCTTCCCATCACAAATCTGTCCTCAGTTGATGCTTGCGATGGCATGGCCAAAATGATAACTCATTGTGTGATGAGTTCCATTGGTGTGGGTGTCCCCTACAGTAGCGCATTGCTGGCAAGTGTTGCTCCTCCTTCAGACTTGTGGACAACTTGCAAGGAGGTGTTACTTCAGAATTCCCCGGACGGTGAGAAGTATTCTCTTTCAGCACTGTGTGTTGGATAGTTCAATGCACTTTCACTGAAATGGTAAATGACACAATGAGAATGGGCCCCTTATCTGAGGAAGGATGTACTGGCTCTGGAGAGGATCCAGAGGAGGTTCACAAGAATGATCCCAGGAATGAGTGGGTTAACATATGATGAGCGTTTGGCAGCACTGAGACTGTACTCGCTGGAGCTTAGAAGAACGAGGCGGGGCTTCATTGAAATGTACCGAATAGTGAAAAGCTTGGATAGAGTGGATGTGGAGAGGATGTTTCCACTAGTGGGAGAGTCTAGGACTGCAGGTCATAGCCTCAGAATTAAAGGAAATTCTTTGGGAAGGAGATGAGGAGGAAATGCCTTTAGTCAGAGGGTGGTGAATCTGTGGAATTCTTTGCCGCAGAAGGCTGTGGAGGCCAAGTCAGTGGATATATTTAATGCAGCGATAAGCCATCTGAAATTTCCTGACCTGCCCCAGCCTTGACAGATACTGTCTCTGCTGAAGTTTTAAAACATAGTGGAATGGATTTCTCTCAAACCAAGGAACACCTTCTCTTATCTCTTCTGGCTTTAATCGATTCACCAGTTCCACTGAAAAATTGGCTTTTAAAAAGGAGGTCAGGAGAAAAAAATTAGGATGTGTCATGTCTGAATGAAGGGAGAAGACTGAACTGCTCGGTTCCACTATCCCCACATGAACGTGTTTGCAGCTGGCATGGCTGATGGACATCAGGGCGCAGCGGCAGAACTGCAGAGGTGGGACGCAATTACTCAGATATTTTTGGATTGTTCTGTACTTGATATGAACAGCAATCTCAGAAAGTGAATGAATGATTGATACTTTATTGTCACATGCGGCGAGTCGCGGTGAAATTCTTTTGGTTTGTATACCCAAGGTATGCAAAGTGTCGCCACGTAAAAGGGTGGCGACATAATTACAAAGTATCCCGCGCGGGGTATTCCTTTGTTCCGCTCCTCATCGCCTCCCCCTCGCCCACACCGGGTCCCCCTTTGTTCCCAGCGGCACGTCCTCCAGCAAGGCTCTGTCCACCCTGGCAGTCTCTGCCCCGCTTCACTGCAGCCTTCTGGTTGCAAGAGCAATGGATGGGGCATTAGGGTGGAAGTGAATACTTTCACTATATAGATAATATCATCATTCATCTGCAGGTGGTGAAAGGAAGGTCGTGAAAGGTGAAACTTTAGGCGACATTAGAAATGGCCATACGAGAAGAGGAATCGGAGCTGTTGACTTTAATGAAGCGAAAAACAAATAAAGAAGAAGGCAGTGCCAATTGTGTACCCTCGATAAAGGAATATTGGAGGTGGATGACACCAAAAGCGGAATGAGATCATAAGTCACAGTTTCACAATGTCATCTTTGCATTAATAAATTAAGTTGATTCAGGCTCATTGTACATATGAATACACAAGAAACTGGTTGCTGCAGGCGCAGCTCGCACTCTGATCGCCCTGCACCTTCAGCTTTCGGCCTCACTCAACGGCTCCCGGTCCGGCTCCGGCTTCATTCAACGGCTCCTGGTTCCTCTCAGCTGCTCCCAGCTCGTCGTGCTAGTTGTCGCAGAAGCAGCCCTCATGCTGCTCGCTCCGCGCATTCCGCACTCGATCAACACAATCTGCTCGCACCGTTCCTTCAGCTTTATTCTCCTCGCCGCGATTCATGGTGGGTGCTGGAAGGGGCGATTTTTACGATTTTTAAACCTTCATAACTTTTGTACTATTTCACCGATCGGAACAACACTTGTTGCACTTGCAGCACAGGAGAAAGGCGAGTAAGGTCGTGAAAAATCGTGGTGCTATTGGGTACCGTTTTTGCACAAATGTAAAAACAACGCAAACCAGAAGAGGACAAGATGAGAGTTTTTTTAAGTATATAGATATATATTACTAAAGATATATATTACTAAAACTCTCATCTTGTTTATTTGTGAGTCTGTCTGTGCCTGCATAGTCATGCCCCAAATTACGCCAAACGTATCAAGATAGCGTTACAATTTTAGCGTTACAATGGACCCTCTTACTCACCATTGTCCTGTGATGTGGTGTATCAAGTTTCGTTCAGATTGATGGTATATTCTACAAGTTATTCACATTTTGAACTTTACAAAATCCATTTGGAGAAAAATCAGTTCAAGCTGCAATAGCATTTAGCAGCTATAACGTCACAATAACATCTCATTTACATAAGCTGTCCCTTAACTTTTCACTGTAAAAAATCCAATTGTACTTGCTGGCCCTGCGTTACAATTTTGCATATCACAGTCCTGGCAGCAAGTGCACTTGGATTTTTTGAAGTGAAAAGTCAATTTTTTTAAAGTTTAAAAAGAGGGAGGATGAAGAGGAGGGGAAGGGTCCTGGGGAATAAGGAGAAATGAGCCACCCCTGCGATGTTGGGGCCTTTGGGTGAGTGGTGGGAATATTGTGTTAGGGGAACGGGCTTTTGTTGGGGGACCAGGTCTCCTGTGTGACAGGGACCCGATGGGTAACACTTGGTCTAGTTTGTTTTAAATCAGGTCAATTGTTCACACACCATCATATTTCAGAGTCGTTTTATCATACACAAAGGCAAAAGAGTTGCAAAGTTTCAGCAAAAAATCTGGGGAATCAGACTCTTTGGTCTTGGAGTTATTTTTCTGATGAGCACAACATCAGAAACAGGTAATGTTACTGCAAATCACATGTTAAAATCCACCCTGAAATTTGTTTACTGCCTGTTGATTTGTTTCAAAGACTAGATTTTGGACAAGAAAGAGCAAGACTAATAGTAACTTTTGAGCTGTGATGAAGGAATTTGGGTCGGATTTCTTTGGCAAACTTACTGAAGCTTAGAGGTAACTGGCCAGTTACTCTGGGAGATGTATGTGCAGATGTGTACGCATCTATCAATGGAGCCTATTCAGAATAAAGAAAGCAGCCACTGTTTTTCTTAAGCTGCTTCCTGTCAAAAGTAAAACTTGGTTATGTTTCAGAGCGGGAACTGTCAGTAGCTTGTTGTCGCGTGGAATCCAGTGTTTACTTGGGAGAAGTGAGTGTTCCTGAAAATTTTCCAGTGCCAAAATATCCCTGGCTCTCTTGGCAGGATGCATTCTGGGGCAAATGACCTCAACGTCGTTCTGTTTGGGGGAAAAAACGTTGCACTTCTGTGATGCGGATATTTATTTTGGCTGTTTTGAGAATCAGCTTGACAAGTCTGCAGTGTGGAGGGCTCACATACTATGTCCTGAATTAAGCTGTAGTTATGTCTATGGACCTGCTGTTGATTTTGCTGAAGCTTTAAATTATTTGCTCACAGGATGAGGTTTTCACCGGCAAAGTCACAATTTATAGTCCTTCCTGGATTGATTCCTGAACTAAGGGACATGCTAGGATATTTCAGAGGCTGCTGAACCCGCCCACATTGTGAGCAATATTGGGCCTGTGTTGGCGCTGGAGAGGGTCTACAGGAGGTTTACGAGATTGATCCCTGGAATGAGTGGGTTAAAATATCTTCTTGTTGCGTGTGGCGTGCACAGCCTAAAGTTGTAGATCAAGGGTAGACATCCAGGCCAGGACAGCATCAGTTACTGGGTGGATGGCTTTGATGCCCCCAAGAACAAGCCTCAGTGGGCAGTCATTCACGATGTGTGGGCTGGTCTGGTCTGGATGTCCGCAGTCGCAAGCAGGTCTGTCTGTCATCCCCCACTTATGCAGGTGATGAGCTGTTCTTGCGTGGAGGGTGCGGATTCTGTTCAGGGTTAGCCACTGCTTGCGATGGAGGTCAAAATCCGGTGGTTTCACTGTGAGGTCTGTGTTGGCATCTTTCCAGGCTCTGCGCCACTCAGGTTAACATATGATGAGTGTTTGACAGTGCTGTACCTCTACCCGTTGGAGTTTAGAAGAATGAGTGGGAACTCATTGAAACTAACTGAATAGTGAAAGAGTGGATGTGGATTGAGTGGATGTGGAGAGGTCACAGCCTCAGAATAAAAGGACATTCCTTTTGGAACGAGATGAGGAGGAATTTCTTTAGTCAGAGGATGGTGAATCTGTGGAATTCATTGTCACATAAGGCTGTGGAGACCATGTCAATGGATATTTTTAAGGCAAAAATAGATAGATTCTTGATTTGTACGGTTGTCAGGGGTTATGGGGCGAAGGCAGGAGAATGAGGTTAGGAGGGAGAGATGGATCAGCCATGATTGAATGGCGGGATGACTTGATGTGTAAGAAGGAGCTGCAGATGGTGGTTTAAACCGAAGATAGGCACAAAAAGCTGGAGTAACTCAGCAGGACAGGCAGCATCATTTTGTCCCGCTGAATTACTCCAGCTTTTTGTGTCTATCGTGGAGTAGACTTGATGGGCCAAATGGCCTAATTCTGCTCCTATCACTTATGAAGAATGACCATCCAGAAATATGTCATTAATGGAATTTAAATTCTCCAGTGGCCTTGTGTTTGTATTAGTAACCCAGGACTTTGTATGCTGATCAAACAATTGAACAACTGCGATACTGTTCCCATAGTGATTCATTTTCTGAGTGTAAAATGCAAAATGAATAGAAAGAATATATACTCATCAATTTGGCTTATTTGTAACTCTAGGGATTATGGATGCAGGAGATCTCCACTCTTGCTCCTTCTGATCGCTGTACTTTTTGTGAGGAATTTGTCTTGGAATAGTTGTCTGAACGCATCAACAGTAATGTCACTGTGCTGATACAGCACCTGTGGTGTGGATCTCGTGTGTGCATTATGGTGACTGCAGAAAGAACATAAATGGGTGAGGAGGAGACCAATCTGTACTTCAAGCTGGCTCTGCTGTTCATCAAGATCATACTGAAGCTGATCTTTTACCACAACTCTGTTTTGCTTCACTATCCCTATATCCCTTGATCCCTTAACGTCCTGGCATCATCTCTGTTTTGAATGAATTCGGCAACTGACCCTCCTCGGCCTTCCAGAGAATTCCAAAGATTCAACACTTGGAAGAGAAATGTCTCATCGCAGTTCAGTTTGACAGGTTTTGCACATGTCCTTGTTGAAATACAGATTAGTTATTTTCTGCATTGGTCTCCTTTTAAAACTCAGTCAGTGTATGATGTATGCTGCATTATATATGGAGAATGCAAGGTGCAGTTCAGAGGAGTTACCAATTAACTTATTTCAGTTTGCCTTTGTGTCTTTGTTCTTCACTCTTCTTCTTATGGAGTCAACATCAGGGCCATTCTTTGGAAAGTGCCCCAAAATGTCACGCACGTTACCAAATGGCATCACATAAAGTAATACATTAAAAAATTATTGTACGAGATTAACCTGATTCGTTGCTATTTTCCTACCTGCAGAACTATAATGCATGTCTGCTAAAGATATGAACATTCTAGCTTTTTGAAATTCACAGTTTGTAAGATAAAACTGAGTTATGAAAAAATGTTTCTGTGTGAGGTCACACACGTGAACAGTCCTATTTGACCTCTGACCCTAAACAAACATTGTCAGCATAACATAAATATTTCACTTGATAAACTTCGAAAAAAGTATGAATCATATATGCAGTACAAAACAATATATCTGTGATACTTTCAGAATTAGAAGAGATGTATTCCACAATTATTCACATTTCTGGTCACACACATGACTAAGAATGGGCCATCACAAGATTAGAAATTGTTCAGCCAGAGCTGAACACACTTGTTGGCATCTGCCTACAATTGCATCTTGCGCTTCTTGTGCGCGGTGGTGGAAAGGTTGGTGGAAACAGGCCCACGACGTGTTTCCTTGGCTCCTCGTTACCCTCATATTTGTGGTTATAAGGTCTTAAGTGATAGGTACAGAATTAGGCCATTCGGCCCATCAAGTCTACTCCGCCATTCAATCATGGCTGATCTATCTCTCCCTCCTAACCCCATTCTCCTGCTTTCTCCCCATAACCCCTGACACCTATCCTGAAAAGAGTTTAGTGGTTAAAAATATATGATTTAAAATTCAATAATTAATTCTGCATTAAATCCCAAAGTAAGTTTAAAACTTCTACCCTCTCCACATGGAAGTGTTTTCAAATTACAGTGTTTAAAGGCCTGGTTGTGAATCTTTAAGCTTTACCCGTTGTTTTCTAACTTGTAAACCGTGTAAATTTACTCCATGCATCTCTAATTAATGCAAAACATTTTTTTAATAATCTCCCTTGGGTTCCGATATCATTCTGGTATATCTGTGTGGTATTGTCACAACAACCCCCTGAGCAAGGGTAGAGGACTTTCAAAGTAAGGAAGGGGCTTAGAAAAGAGTAAAAAACTAAAGACCCCCTTACCTTGTCACTAAATCTTCACTGGTATTAGAATTCCAACAATATTTCACTGAGTAGATCTTGGAAATATTTCTTATTTATATTTATATTTTTCAACATTAGTATTGTCTTAATATAATCGATAGAACATTTATTTTGGATGAGAGTTATTTTTATTTTTCATTTGATCACTCGAGTAATAACTCAAAGCAACTCAAATGATTGACCCAGGTGTCTGAAGAAGGGTCTCGACCCGCAACGTCACCCATTCCTTCTATCCAGAGATGCTGCCTGACTTGCTGAGTTACTCCAGCACTTTGTGTCGATCTTCAGTTTAAACCAGCATCTGCAGTTCCTTCCTACAACTATCGACTTTGTTGTTTGTTGTATTATCTGCTTGTTTCAACTTACAAACTTCAGCCTGATGATAGCAAAAAAAAGTAAAGTTTAGTGGATAAATTGTAACCTGAAGCTTGCCATCAAAACGCTGTTTAAAATTTTCAATTGATGTAGCTTGAGCAGTTTTTGCTGTGGGATTAAGTTTCCGATTTATGTGAAGAAAGCCTGTCTCTAGTTCTAAGATTACGTTCCCTTGACCTCCGATTCCACCTGTTGAGTTTTTCTCCCAAAGAGCACAATCTGCTCCATAAAATAACCAGCAGGTTCTGGGACTTCAGTCATAAGTTCTTTCATTCTTGGAACAGAATTAAGCCATTCAGTCATGGCTGGTCCATCTTTCCCTATCAACCCCACTCTCCTCCCTTCTCCCCAAAACCTTGACACCTTTGCTAATCAATAATCTGTCAATCTCTGTCTTAAAAATACCCATTGACTTGGCCTCCACAGCTGTCTGTGGCAATAAATTCCACAGATTCACCAACCTTTGACTAAAGAAATTCCTCCTCATCTCCTATCTATAACCCCATCCTTTTATTCTGAGGCTATGCCCTCTAGTCCTTGACTCTCCCACTTGTGGAAACATCCGATCCATATTCACTCTATCCAGGTCATTCACTATTTTGTTATTTCAAAAGGTCCCCCCTCATCCTTCTAAATTCCAGCGTGTACAGGACCAGAGCCATCAAACACTCAGAACTGGAACATGGTAAGGCCAAAATTAATTGAGGTCTTGATCTCTCCAACTTAGGAGTGAAAAAGCTACTTGTTTTGCAGCATTTCTGCAGTGAAGGAATGGGTGACATTTCGGGTCGAGACCCCTCTTCAGACTGAGAGTCAGAGGAGAGGAAATGATATATGGAAGGGTAAGGTGTGAAAATGACAGATCAAAGCAGACGATAATCAAGGAAATGTAGAATGGTTCATTGTTGGCGGAGCAAAGGTGACGAGGCACAAAATCAGTAAAATCAGGAGGACAGTGAAACCTGTCGGAGAACTAGGTAACTAGGTTGGGGGAGGGATGGAGAGAGAGGGAAAGTAAGGTTTTATATATAATGGGCTCATTAACCACCTTGGAACTCTCAAAACCAGAGTAGAAGCAAGACTCCTTGATCCTGAGGACTGGTGGAGAAATAGAACTAGATGTTAGATCAAGATTCATGGGAGGGACATAATTTATCAAATTAATGTGTGATCTGGGACTGGAGCAAAATTATAGTTTTTATTTTGGACTTAACCTATTTGGTAGAATTAACATGCAGATTTGACCAAGGTGGTGAGTAACTGGGCAACAACACAATTGACAATAGGTGCAGGAGTAGGCCATTCGGCCCTTCGATCCAGCACCGCCATTCAATATGATCATGGCTGATCATCCCCAATCAGTGCCCCGTTCCTGCCTTCTCCCCATATCCCCTGACTCCGCTATTTTTAAGAGACCTATCTAGCTCTCTCTTGAAAGTATCCAGAGAACCAGCCTCCACCGCCCTCTGAAGCAGAGAATTCCACAGACTCACAACTCTCTGTGAGAAAAAGTGTTTCCTCGTCTCCGTTCTAAATGGCTTACACCTTATTCTTAAACTGTGGCCCCTGGTTCTGGACTCCCCCAACATCGGGAACATGTTTCCTGCCTCTAGCGTGTCCAAACCCTCAATAATGTTATATGTTTCAATAAGATCCCCACTCATCCTAAACTCAAGAGTGTACACGCCCAGCTGCTCCATTCTCTCAGAGAATGGTTTGTCCCAGTACTTAGGAAACAAAATTACAAAAATTGTGCACACAGCCCAGACCATCATACAAGCCATCTGCCTGCCATTGATTCCGTTCACACCTCACGCGGCCTGGGCAAGGCCAGCAGTATAATCAAGGATGTGTCGCACCCTGGCCACTGCCTCTTCTCCCCTCTCCCACCAGGAAAAAGGGATAGAAGTGTGAAAACGCACACCTCCAGATTCAGGGACAGTTTCTTCCCAGCTGTTATCAGGCAACTGAATCATCGTACCACAACCAGAGAGCAGTGCTGAACTACTATCTACCCCTCTGATGACTCTTAGACTATCCTTGATCGGACTGCTGGCTTTACCCTGCACTAAACATTATTCCCTTATCATGTATCTATACACTGTAATTAAACATTACTTAGAAACATGGTAAATAGATGCAGGGGTAGGCCATTCGGCCATTCGAGCTAGCATCGTCATTCAATATGATCATGGCTGATCATCCAAAATCAGTATCCCGTTCCTGCCTTCTCCCCATATCCCTTGATTCCCTTAGCCCTAAGAGCTAAATCTAACTTTCTCCTGAAAACATCCAGTGAATAGGCTACCACTACATCCTGTAGAAGAGAATTCCACAGGTTCACAACTCTCTGGGTGAAAAAGGTTTTCCTGATCTCAGTCCTAAATGGCCTACCCTTTATTCTTAAACTGTGAACCCTGGTTCTGGACTCCGCCAACATCGGGAACATTTTTCCTGCATCTACCCTGTCCAACAATTTTTAACAAGATTCCAGTGAATACAAGCCTAGTCGACCCATTCTTTCATCATATGTCAGTCCCGCCATCCCGGGAATTAACCTGGTGAACCTATCCTGCACTCCCTCAACAGCAATAATGTCCATCCTTGAATTAGGAGACTAAATATGCACACAATATTCCAGTGTGGTCTCACCAGGGCCCTGTACAACTGCAGTCGGTCTTCCTTGCTCCTAAACTCAAATCCTCTTGCAACGAAGGCCAACATGCCATTACCTTTCTTCACTGCCTGCTGTACCTGCATGCTTACTTTCAGTGGCTGATGTGCAAGCACACCCAGGTCTCGTTGCAACCCCCCCCCCCCCCCCCCCCCCCCTTCTACTAATCTACTAAGATAAACATTTGCCTTCCTGTTCTTGTCACCAAAGTGGATAACCTTACATTTATCCACATTACACTGCATTTGCCATGCTTCCGTCCACTCACCCACCCTGCAGCCTCATAGCATCCTCCTCACAGCTCATACTGCCACCCATCTTTGTCACATCCGCAAACTTAGAGATGTTACATTTAATTCCCTCGTCTAAATCGTTAATATATATTGTAAAGAACTGGGGTCCCAAGAGCGAGCCTTGCGGCACCCCACTCGTCACTGCCTGCCATTCTGCAAATAACCCATTCATTCCTACTCTATGCTTACGGTCTGCCAACCTGTTCTCTATCCATGTCAATACCCTACCCCCAATACCATGTGCTCTAATTTTACACACTAATTTCTTGTGTGGCACCTTGTCAAAGGCTTTTTGAAATTCCAGATACACCACATCCACTGGCTCTCTCTTATTTATTCTACTTGTTACATCCTCAAAATTCCAAAAGATTAGTCAAGGATGATTTCACATTCATAAATCCATGCTGACTTTTTACCGCTCCCGTCACTGCTTTCCAAATACGCTGCTATAGCATCTTTAATAATCGACTCCAGCATCTTCCCCACTGGCAGTGTAAGGTCAACTGGTCTATAATTCCCCGTATTCTCTCTCCATCCTTAAAAAGTAGAGTTACATTGGCAACCATCCAGTCCACAGGAACTGATCCAGAGTCGAGAGAACATTGGAAAATGATCACCAATGCATCCATGATGTCTAGGGCCAGCTCCTTGAGTACTCTGGGATGCAGATCATCTGGATCTGGGGATTTATCCGCCTTCATTCCCAACAGTTTACCTAACACCATTTCCTGACTAATGTGGATTCCCTTCAGTTTCTCCCTCCCACTATATCCTCGGTCCCCTAGTATTTCCAGGAAATTGTTTGTGTCTTCCTTAGTGAAGACAGAACCAGTCAGTTTTTATATTCCCCACAAGCTTTCTTTCATGCTCTGTTTTCCCCCCCTTAATTAACCCCTTTGTCCTCCTCTGTTGAGTTCAAAATTTCTCCCAGTCCTCTAGTTTGCCGCCGCTTATGGCCAATTTTTTGCCTCTTCCTTGCATTTAACACTATGTGATCCGAACACACGTTAAGATACAACACATGTTTATTAAATCACTTACAGCATAGGATCTGCAGTATGTTACAACTCCGAGCTGCTACATCTACTGCCTAGTGTAGACGAGCTCTTGATATTATAAAGCACGTACTAGGCGGAGCTCAGTGACTCCAACTCTCCCGCTTTCGGCGGGAGATCTCCCGCCGAAAGGCCATTTTCGCAAAATCTCCCGCTCTCCCGCTTGAGATTTAATTTCTCCCGCCCTGGCTTTGTGTCTCCCACTTAAGATGTATTTTCTCCCGCTTGAAATGTTCCTTCTCCCGCCCAATCACCTTTTTGAAAAGTGGAATTTAATTTTCATGCATTTCCACGGTGTATAAATCACTAAATGCGCACACGCGATGCTGCATACGTCTACCCCCCCCCCCCCGCCCCCGGACCCCGGCCGCAAGGGACTTCGCGCTCGTGATGTGCGCTTTGCGCACATGAGTTTGGAATCTCCAGTTTCCTAGGGGATCCAGTCGGGAGAATCTCCAGATCAGAAGGTGCTTGGGGTTGGAGTCTCTGGGAGCTACTACTAACAAACACTATAATTGGCCAGCATGCAATAACCAATCTACATCTCTTCTTGTAGAAATAAAGAAACATCGATGGCTAAGCAATATAAGCGGAATGTTAAAAATATACCAGCAAAATTACACAAAATCGCCATACCTAACGGGTGGCCTACAAACCCGTCCGGCCCGAGACCGCCTCACCTCCTGTCGCGGGAGAACAGACTGGGGAGGGGAGTAGGGAAACGACTGGTGACCCGACAGGCAGGGTGGAAGACGAGATAGGTGTGCCATGCGCCAAACGAAGTGGGGAGACTGCGGTAGGAACGACGGTTGGTGGTGGGGGAGCGGGGCCGACTGTGGGAGGGAGCACAAGACCCGGGGCATCAGGATATGGAGTCGCAGGACAGGTTCCTTCACAGGAAGGATGTGTTGACGGTTGTGTCTGTAGATGACTCCGTCCACTTCGACCAGGTGTCAACGTGGTTCTTTGGCAAGGCCGTGGATGTGTCCCAGTCGTATATGGCCCTTGTCGGTTTGCAGATGAACCACTTGTCCACGTGCAAGAGGTTTAAGTTGCTTGCTGGACTTGTCGAAGAACCGCTTCTGCGTGTCACATTTAATTTGTAGTTGTTTCTGAACCGCAGGCGGGGAACGAACTTGTTGCTGAGGTTGGGAATAAATTTATTGAGGTAGTTAACCATGCCGAGGAATTGTTGTAAACTCACAACATCAGTAGGAACCTGCAGTTCCTTGATAGCTGCAGTTTTCAGCGGATCTGGTCTGAGACCATCGCTGGTAAAAACATGTCCGATGTAAGTGACCTCAGGAACTCGAAACCTGCACTTTAGTGGATTGAGTTTAAGCTGAATGTCTTTGGCACGGTCAAGTACTCTCTTCAGATTGGGGTCATGTTCAGCCAGATCGCGTCCGCAGATGAGAGTATCATCACCAATGATGGTGCATGGGTACTCTGCAAACAATTGTTCCATCGTGCGCTGGAAAACTTCACTGGCGGAGTTGATGCTGAAAGGAATTCGTAGAAATTTGAAGCGGCCAAAGTATGTGCCGAACATAGTGAGGTTGGATGAGTCTGGGTCTAGTGGAGTCTGCCAAAAGGAGCTTTTGGCATCCAGGACTGAGAATACTGCTGCGTTGCCAATCTGTGCAGCGACATCTTCTGTGGCTCGCATTGGGTAATATGGGCGCTTGATGGCAATGTGAAGATCTCTGGGGTTGATGGATCTCCTCCTTGTTTCTCTTCGTTGCAACAACCATGGTGGAAACCCAGTCGGACGGGTCAGTTACTTCAGCAATAACACCCATTGAGACCATGCGTTTGAGTTCAGCGTGTATTCTGTCACACATGGCATGTGGGACACGATGTGGCACTCAGACCACGGGTGTGACTTTGGGATCAACAGTAATGCGATATTTGACAGGCAACTTGCCAAGTTCATCATTGAACAGGTCTCTGTATTGACAAACAGGTATTTGTATTTGTCAAGGAGGACTCTCTCTAACTTCTATAGGTGCACAGTAGAGAGCATGCTGACCGGTTGCATCGTGGCTTGGTTCGGCAACTTGAGTGACCAGGAGCAGAGAAGACTACAAAAAGTAGTAAACACTGCCCAGTCCATCATCGGCTCTGACCTCCCTACCATCGAGTGGATCTATCGCAGTCGCTGCCTCAAAAAGGCTGGCAGTATCATCAAAGACCCACACCATCCTGGCCACACACTCATCTCCCCGCTACCTTCAGGCAGAAGGTACAGGAGCCTGAAGACTGCAACGTCCAGGTTCAGGAATAGCTACTTCCCCACAGCCATCAGGCTATTCAACTCAATGAAAACTCTGAACATTAATAGTAAGATTAAACGAGAACTTACCAGTTTGAAGTTTGATCTTTATTTTATGAGGAGTCGAGTTGAGGGACTACGTGAATAGAAGCCCGTACAGCCGTTGGTGCGTCAATCTTCAAAGCAGCGGAATGAATTCACAGCTAACAATGACCGAAGTATAACGGTAAGATGATAAAACTAGAACTACCAGATGAGATCTATGAGGGTGGGAGCGGAGGGCACGTTGTCCCTCAACTCGACTCCTCATAAAATAAAGATCAAACTTCAAACTGGTAAGTTCTCGTTTAATCTTACTATTTTACTTCGGAGTCACGTGAGTGACTACGTGAAGACTTCAAAGCACTGTGAATTCACGCCGCAGACTCACATCCGCCGTTCACACTGCCTGGATTGACTCAAAAGTCGTTAACAATCAATCATGCATCAGTAATACATTTGTTAAATGAAATAACAGTTTATTTACAAACAAATCATAACAAACCCCTCTAACCCAGGGGAAAAATGTAACAGTACTGACACCAGAATCAGCAAAACACCCGAGCCTTGAAATCGGCTTGTGACAAAACCTCTGAAAAGTTAGCTCACTGGACCATCCTGCGGCCGCGAGGACCTTGAAATCGTTTGCACCGACACCTTACTGTGTGGTTTTTTTGTGACTAATAAACAAAGCCAACTCTGTTCCTCTCAGAGGTTTAGTAATCTCAATGTAAAGAGATAAATGTGAGACTATACAGAAGCGATCATCTGCGGGGTATGCTGAAAACACCATCTTACATCCTGTCATGCCTCTTTTATTATGTTTAAGCAAAACATAGACATAAAATATAATGGCATCAGCCGACACATGCATTCTATCTAGCCGTAGCTTTTGCAATGTTTGTACACGTTGGGCTGAAACCAACACCAGAAGCATGACCACCTTCATAGTTACTTTGGCTATAGATAGGCTTGTAACCGGAGCCCACTGGCGAAGAACCATAAAAACCTCACTCACATTGCAAATACCGGCATACCTGAGTTTAGGAGGATTAGAATTGAAAACTCCCTTCATGAATCGTGAACTAACGGATGTGTCCCTACTGTATGCAATTCTGCATTCATAGGTAAATAAGAAGACAGAGCACTTCTGGCTGAATTAATTGCACTGTAACTCAATTTTTTGGTCAAAATAAAGAGTTGACAAACTCCAATACATCCGTGATCCCTGCCGTGTGATATACAATATCCTGCTGTAGGCAGAATTGCTCCCACTTCCTTATATAGGTGATATATTGCTGCTGTGTACTATCCCTGCAGGCCGACGTGAGAACATCCACCGTCCGATGAGACAGTCCTCTCCCCAGGTATGGCCTCCTTAAAATCTGCAAATTAACAGATCAATACGATCCTATAAAGGATGTTGATCCCCAGTGACTGGATTTACCAGTAGATTTTTATTCTTGGGCATAAGCATGTAAGGCTCCCTAGCCATTTGTAATACAACGGGAAACCATGCTCGTGTAGGCCAATCTGGCACTACCAATACCCCTGAAGCGGAGTCCTCCTTGATCTTTTGCAAACATCTGCTGATGAGACAGAATGAAGGAAATACATACACAAACATTCCTCCCCCAATGCAGCGAAAATACATCCACTGCTACTGCCCCAGTATCTGGTTACCATGAAACATATCTAGGTAACTGATGATTTAATCGAGATGCAAACAAGTCAATATCTGGCAATGCATACTGATCAATCATTTGGTTAAACACATCCTGATTTAACATCCATTCAATGTTGTCATTAACTGACGTGACCTCTTCCTGGCAAATAAAGTGCTGAAAGCCAGATATTTTGGTCAATACACCAGCTCCAAATCTGGTTAGCCAGTCTATCACAAGACTGTGACTTAACTCCACCCATGTGGTTTACATATGCCACTGCTGTGGTGTTGTGAATCTGAGCTGCACATGCAGATCCCTCCTTGTAGAACAATAAGCTTTGAGCCCATACCAGGTGCCCAACAACTCTAAATAATCAATCCCTCTTAATTGAGGAAGCGATGTCTCATCCACATTCCATCTGCCTCCACAACTAGAAGACATATCTGTTGCACCCCAACCCAGTGCACACACATCAGTCTGTAATATCAGTGACGGTGATTCCACGAAACCTTCCTTAAATTTTTTGAAACATGTACTATCCACCATTGTATGTCAGCAATCGCCCCAGCTGACAACTGCATAGGCCTATCAAAAATAGCCCCTTTGTATTCTCTGTGCCTGTTCCTTTGATGGTTGTAATTGTTGATAATGCAGAGGACAATACTGCACAGCTGGAAAGGCTGCAACAACTTCCCAATAAAACTGGCTACTTGTCTAATCAAAGGCCGTTGTTCTCCAACGAGATTAACACAGTCCTCAATTAACTGATTCAATTTATCCCTGGGCAAAGTTACCAACATGTGATTGGAATTAATGGTAAATCCCAGATAATCAATAATTTGGACTGGTGATAATGTAGATTTACCTGGGTGAATAACAAATCCCATTTGTTCAAAAGTGATTTTAACAACTGAAACTGATGATTGAGTTTCAGCATGAGTCTTTCCAACAATCAGAAATCATCTAAATAGGCCATTACCACATGCCCCTGAGCTCTAAGCAATGCTAACACAGGTTTTACCAATTTAGTAAATAATCTAGGAGCTGAAGTTAATCCATTCGGCAATGTCCTGAATTGCCACAGCTCAGTCATCCAAATAAATTTCAAATATCTTCTATCATCACCATGAATAGACACTGCGTAATACGCATTCTTTAAATCAATGGTTGCCATATAATACCCTTTGGACACTAGATGTTTGCCCGTGGTAAAGTTCTCCATTTTGAAATGCCTATAACAAACAAATTTGTTCAAATTCGATAAATCCAGAATAATTCTACGTCCCCCAGTCTTTTTAGATCTGGGAAATATACTTGACAGAAATTGTTGACTTTGATAGACAGAAGGCTCAATTACCCCTTCTTATGTAACGACTGAATCTCTGCTTGAATAAGCACATTTTCCTCATCTGAAAAATAAGTTTACGACTAGGAAAATGTTGATTAGGTAGACTGTCATAGTAAAATCCAATTTTTCACCCCTTCAATACACTAAGTATGAACAAATCTGATGTCAACTGCTGCCATTGTTTGAGAACAATTTTAACCTTCCCCAATTTGAACAGGAACATCAGTTAATTCATCGTCTGTCAAATGTTATATTCCTTACCAGCATCTTTCCTTGCGGCCTTGTTGTCCTCGACTTCTTGTAGAGAACCTTTTTTGCCTTGCTTCCAGCTGGCTTAATGAGGGCCATGGTTATAACAACCTCATAACAGTCTTTGACCCTTTTTGCAAGGTTACCACCAAACAACAGATTTCGTGGTGGTACACTGGTCGGTTTGCACAACTCGCCAAATTCGGGTTAGCACTGGCCTAATAGCGGCCCTCCCGACATTATTAATTTCAAAATGCATTACAAAGGAGTCCCAGTTCATCCTGGTGTGCTTCAACCATATCATTTGTATCAATAACTTTCACCACAGCTGTAATACCTGCTTACAACAGTTTAAGCACTTTTTTAAAACTTCATCTCCTGGGCCCTAGCAGGCAAACCCATCTATGCAAATTTGGTGATTAACCACCGGTACCTTCAGGAGATCACAATTAACAGGAGCTTCATAGTTTTTTTTTTTTTTTTTTTTTTTTTTTTTTTTTTGCTACTTCATCCATAGCTAGCTCCTGTAACTGGTGGGAGAGCATATACTGAATGGCTTCGGCCAATTCTACATCAATCGCCTTTCCTGCCACTCTACACTCAGCAAACTTCCCAGCAATGTTCGGAATTACCTCCAACCGAACACCTTGCTCTCCCCCAGCATAGAAACAGTGTCAGCAAACGGCCCTGATAGAACATCCTCCTCACAGGCAGGATAGTTCTGCAGCCCTGAAACAGGTGCTGCTAGCACAAGCTCTCCATCAGCCTGGCTTGGGCACCACTCCTCCTCACGGAGCTGGAACATCCTCCTCACAGGCAGGATAGTTCTGCAGCCCTGAAACAGGTGCTGCTAGCACAAGCTCTCCATCAGCCTGGCTTGGGCACCACTCCTCCTCACGGAGCTGGTCCCTGTCGAGCATTCTTTTGTAATAGAATCTCGACGTGGGAGAGCCGTGAGCAAACGGACTCTCCTATGGAGGGTATAACCTCCAGGCCCGACTCATCTACGGGCCACAGAGACTTGCCAGTGGCCTTCCACCCTACTGTGCAAGCCTCCACTGCCCCCCGGCAGTGGGTCCGCAACCACTGGCTGTGTAGCCAGCACCGGACCAGGTGTACCAGACGGGCCTCCATCCTCAACACTCTCCTGGTCACTCTCCTTTCTACCCCCGGAGCGCCTCGCCGACACCTTCTTCACTTTCTGCAACATATCTACTCCCAACCGTCGCAGAAAATGACCTGTGGTAAAGTATTTCAACAAACCTTACCTCCGTTTAAACCTGTTAACGAAAACTGCAGATGCTGGAGAATGGAGGGTGAAGTCTGAAGAAGGGTCTCGACCCGCAACGTCGCCCATCTCCTTCGCTCCTTAGATGCTGCTGCACCCGCTGAATTCTCCAGCTTTTCGTGTAACCTGTTTAAACTTACCGCTCGGAGGAGCGCTGCTGCTCCAATCGTTCCCGACTGCACCAGCGTCTGACGTCATGACGCACGAACGGCTGTACGGGCTTCTATTCACGTAGTCACTCACGTGACTCCGAAGTAAAATAGCCCATTATCTGTTTATTTGCACTTTATCTGTTTATTTATTTATGTGTGTATATATTTATATAATGGTATATGGACGTGCTGATCTGTTCTGTATTCATGCCTTCTATATTCGGTTGTGCTGAAGCAAAGCAAGATTTTCATTGTCCTATCTGGGACACTACAATAAACTCTCTTGAATCTTGAATGTTGAGAGTAGTTACTGAGAGGGCTCATCAGTGAGGCAGAGTTTGTGGACAGTGTGTCCGAAGTACACCAGGCCTAGATCGTGGCATGCATTGCTACTGAGCAAAGTCTCTGAATTTGCTTTAACAATGTAAAACTGCAAGATGCGGGTCTGTTCATCTACAGTGCACTTTAAATCAGCTTTTCCAAGTGGGTGCAGAACCTCTCCCCCGTAAGCCCGAAGTGTTGCGGAGGCCTTATCTATATGTTCAGCATTGCGAATTTTTTTGAACTCCCTTGAACGAGCCAATCTACACTATCCTTGACTTCCTTCATCAGCCACGGTTGAGCCGCCTTCCCAGTTTTATGTTTTTGCCAGACAAGGTGAACAATTTCTGGAGTTCATCCATGCGATCTTTAAATCTTTGCCATTGCATCTCCATTGTCAACCCTTTAAGTATAATTTGACCATCTATCCTAGCCAATTCCCGTCTCATACCTTCACACTCTCCTTTCTTCAAGTTCAGGACCCTAGCTTCTGAATTAACCATGTCACTCTCCATCCTAGTGCAGAATTGCACCATATTATGGTCACTGTTGCCCAAGGGGCCTTGCAAAACAAGATCGCTAACTTAGGCATGAGATTTTTCTGCGTCCCTCGGATTTTTAAATTCATTTAAAAAAAAAAGAAGAAATCTCTATAAATCTATAAATGGCTTTCTGCTGGTCTGATGATCGTGGGCGCCGATTGGACGAGAGGGACGTCGGTCAGCGGGCAGTGGGGGGGGCAGCGGGACATGATGATTCAGCGCGATGATTGGAGGAGGGAGTGCGTGTGAGCCCTGGTGAGCAGTGGGGAGAGTCCCCGTGAGTGTGAGTAAAGGTGAGGGGACGTCCATGTGCGTGTGAGCAGTGAGGGGTTCCCTGTAAGTGAGCAAAGGTGATAGGTTTCCTATGATTCAGCAGTGAAGGGGTCCATGTGAGTGTGAGCAAAGGTGCGGGATTTCCTGTGAGTGTGAGCAGTAAGGGGACCCCTGTGAGTGTGAGCAAAGGTAAGGGGGGGGGTCCTGTGAGTGTGAGCATTGTGGGGTTCCCTGTGAGTGAGTGGGGAAGACCCTGTGAGAAATTAAGGATAAACAGGCAAGAAAACGGTGTCATTCATTGTAATATACAATTATCAAACCGATTCTGCATAAAGGGGGCACTGCCCCCATTTACCCCCACCAGGGCCGATGCACCTTGTAATCCTACCGGGGGGCGATGGCCCCTGAACCCTCATCTCTCTTCTTCTTTTTTCAGGTTCTTCCTGTCTCATGCCTGCTAACTAATCCTCATTGCACAATACCCAGTCTAGGATGGCCTGCCCTCGATTCGGTTCCTCTACATATTGGTTTAAAAGACCATCCCGTATACATTCCAGGAAATCCTCCTCCTCAGCACTGTTACCAATTTGGTTGGCCCAATCTATATGTGGTCACCCATGATAACCTCGCGATTGCAATCATGTATTGTCTTTCTACTGACTGGATAGCTCGCAACAATAGCTTTTCACTGTACCTCGGTACACGTGACAGTAATAAACTAAACTAAACAGTGTTTACCCTGAGATCGAAAGTACTATTAGTATCGAAAGTATGGAAAGTAATCTGGCCACACGAATTCTGTCAGAAGTACCTGAATCACACTGTATTATATCCCCTGTTAAACTGTTATGGTTGGTATTGTAGCTTGTGGCAATTTGTGTGGTAAGTTGTGGCAAATTGTGTATCTTATCAGCTCACTCTGTCTCTCTAGAGGCAGCAGATGAGTAATACCACAGATGATACCTGGTACAACATTGTGCAGGAAGGAACTGCAGATTGCGGTTTAAACCGAAGAGTCGGAAGAAGGATCTCGATCCGAAATGTCACCCATTCCTTCTCTCCAGAGATGCTGCCTGTCCCGCTGAGTTACTTCAGCTTGTTGTGTCTGTCCTGGTACAACATTGTTGCCTCTGGAATTGTCACTGGACCTTGTTGCATTCAAATGATCACATACACAGAAATGTGAAACTTTCAGAGGAAGAAATAAGGAAGGCCAGAGGAAGAGATAAGGAAGGCCAAAAATAATCTGCATTTTTGAAAGCACAATGTATTAAAAAAAATGTAACTTGGAAAATATTGCAAATGCATGTGAATATTCAGGATCCCATTTAGATGAAATGGTAGAGAAATTTGCATCGTTTTTTTTACAACAGTTAATTTCAAAGCATTTTCCCCCAAATATTTGACTTGCATGGCAAGTAAAGATCATTGTAAAATAATCTCAAATGCAGTGGGATGAAAAGTAAATGCTGCCTCCTTCTGTGTTGCCTCACTCTCCTTGTCTAGAATCTTCTTTGTCTTTCTTTGGTAAACCAACATCTGTATTCTTTGATAGAAACATAGAAAATAGGTGCAGGAGGAGGCCATTCGGCCATTCATTGTGATCATGGCTGATCATCCCCAATCAATAACCCGTGCCTGCCTTCTCCTCATATCCCTTGACTCCACTAGCCCCAAGAGCTCTATCTAACTCTCTCTTAAATCCATCCAGTGATTTGGCCTCCACTGTCCTCTGTGGCAGGGAATTCCACAACTTCACAACTCTCTGGGTGAACACGTTTTTTCTCACTGTGGCCCCTGGTTCTGGACTCGCTCAACATTGGGAACATTTTTCCTGCATCTAGCTTGTCCAGTCCTTTTATCATTTTATATGTTTCTATAAGATCCCCCCTCATTGTTCTAAACTCCAGTGAATACAAGCCTAGTCTTTTCAATCTTTCCTCATATGACAGTCCCGCCATCGCAGGGATCAATCTCGTGAACCTACGCTGCACTGCCTCAATCACAAGGATGTCCTTCCTCAAATTAGGAGACCAAAACTGTACACAATGCTCCAGATGTGGTACCACCAGAGCCCTATACAACTGCAGAAGAACCTCTTTACTCCTGTACTGAAATCCTCTTGTTACGAAGGCCAACATTCCATTAGCTTTCTTCACTGCCTGCTGTACCTGCACGCCAACTTTCAGTGACCGGTGTACAAGGACACCCAGGTCTCGCTGTACCTCCCCCTTACCCCTTGATATGGCATTTATTACTGTTCTCTATCTGTGTAGAAGGGGATATGCTGATTGGGATGCTGTTCATGCTGTATAACCGAGAGCATCAATGAAAGAGACTGGCGATGTGTAGATTTAGTATACTGCATGTCTTGAACGGCAATTTAAAAATAAATTATTGGCCTTGCGTGATCTTTCAGCGGGACATGAAAAAATCTGTTATACCAATGTCAGTGAGACAATGTGTAGGAAAGAACTGCAGATGCTGGTTTACACCAAAGATAGACACAAAATGCTGGAGTAACTCAGCCGGAAAGGCAGCATCTCTGGATAGCTTTGGGTCGAGACCCTTCTCAGACTCTGAATTCTCTGAAGAAGGGTCTTGACCTGAAATATCATCCATTCCTTCTCTCCACAGATCCTGCCTGTCCTGCTGATTCACTCCAGCATTTTGTGTCAATATCTTCATTGAGACAATGCTTCACCTCAAGTTTTGGGTCAAATCGCTACTGGTGCATGGCCAGCAAGGTGAATTAATTTGCCTTTTGCAGTCATAGTCATTGAGTGATACAGCGTGGCAACAGGTCCTTCGGCCCAACATGTCCCAGTTACACTAGTCCCACCTGGCCCATTTCCCTCCAAACCTGTTCTATCCATGTGCCTGTCTAACTGTTGCTTAAACGTTGGGATAGTCCCTGCCTCAACTACCTCTTAACAGAGTCCTAACACAGGGAAGTCTCAGTGTTAGAAATGTACAGAGAGCAATTTTTTTTGAGGGGTATGGGCCAAACACGGGCAAATGGCACTAGGTCGGAATGGATGAGTTGGGCCGAATGGCCTGTTTCCGTGCTGTATGACTCTGACTCGACATCAAAGCCAATTATCTGATTGGTCAACGTAATTGGTGAAACACCGGCTGCTGTTATTTCTCATCATTCCATAGCTGGTGTTATTTGGAGAGGGATATGAATGCAAATTATTGTCAATTATGTTGGAGTCGCTCTAGCGCAGTGCCTTTAATATTCTTTACATACAGCAACAACTGCAGACAAGGAACCGTTTTCTCTTTTGTTCATACGCTGTAAAGACACCAATACTGAATAGTTACAGAAAATCTGCATTTGGGCTGTTAGTGGCTTCCTTAATCTTCATGTTAACGACAGTAATGTTCGTCTTCTATTTTATTTTAGGTTACTGTAAACCCTGCTGTAAAAATAACTTCCTTTATCCTGTATCTGTACTCTGTGGATGGCTCTCTTTTCTCTGCCTGCTTTACAAACAATACGATTTTGCTTATCCAAGAAAGAGATTGTGCTAATCCAAGAAATCCAAGGAAGAGGCCAGAAGAAGCAGCAAACCAAAGGACTGGGAGAAGTGTAGAATTCAACAGAGGACAAAGGGGTTAATTAAGAGGGGGAAAATAGAGCATGAGAGAAAGCTTGCGGTGAATATAAAAACTGAATGTAAAAACTTCTTTAGATATGTGAAGAGGAAAGGATTAGTGAAGACAAGTGAAGGTCCCTTAGAGTCAGAGACAGGTGAATTTGATTTTTGAGGTGTCACTTGTAAAATAGCTTTACCAAGCCTTGCAGGGTGACCTTTGTTTTTCAATTAGACAAAAATAGGTACTAGAGTCTGATCATGTAAAACAAGCAAGTAGTTTCAGTTCCGTTTATGGGCACGTGTACCGAGGTACAGTGAAAAGCTGTTGTTGCGTGCCATCCAATCAGCAGAAAGACAATACATGATTACAATCGATCCATTTACAGTGTACAGATACATGATAAGGGAATAACGTTTCGTGCAAGGTAAAGCCAGCAAAGTCCGGTCAAGGATAGTCCGAGGGTCATCAAAGAGCTAGATAGTAGTTCAGCACTGCTCTCTGGTTGTGGTAGGGTAATCCAGTTGCCTGATAACAGCTGGGAAGAAACTGTCCCTGAATCTTTTGCAATTACTTTTGCAATTTCTGCTTTGTCCTTGTTGTAACTGACATTTGAAGAATATTTTGATTATTTTGTTTTTGCAGAGTGCCCATTTGGCTATGATTGACACACTGATGATGGCTTACACTGTCGAAATGATCAGCATTGAGAAAGTGGTCTCTTGTGTGCAGCAGTTCACAAACTTCTTCCCAGCCACAGAACTTCCCTATGACATTGAAGATGCCATTGTCTGCTGGATAAATAAGGTAACATGTCACCAATCTGATGAAATAAAATTCTTCAGCAACGATTGAGAATGGTGATAACCGAAGTACCGTATCGTGTGGGAATGAGGCTTGTCCGGAGGAACTGCAGATCACGAGTGATAGGAGCAGATTTAGGCCATTCAGCCCATCGTCTACTCCGCCATTCAATCATGGCTGATCAATCTCTCACTCCTAACTCCATTCACCTGCCTTCTCCCCATAACCTCTGACACCCGTACTAATCAAGAATCTATTTATCTCTGCCTTAAATATATCCACTGACTTCACCTCCACAGCCTTCTGTGGCAAAGAATTCCACAGATTCACCACCCTCTGACTAAAAAAATTCCTCCTCATCTCCTTCTGAAAAGAACGTCCTTTAATTCTGAGGCTGTGACCTCTAGTCCTAGGCTCTTCCACTGGTGGAAACATCCTCTCCACATCCACTCCATCCAAGCCATTCACTATTCTGTATATTTCAATGCACCTCTGGTTTACACCGAATGACATTGTAAAGCTTATTAGAAGATCAGATGGGAATTCAGCCGAAATATTCCTAGTTAGCTCGCAAAAAGAGATCACGGCTTTAATTTGGCTTTGTTTAATAGTTGCAAAGCATTTTCACTTGCTTCTTTTTACCCAAAGCATATATCATAATTTACATCTGCAAACAATGATGCAAACAGCATTTGGCTGTTAAAGCCTACTCTGGCTTTTAATAGAATTACTAGTTCAGCTCTACTTGCCTGCACTAACCCTAGAATACTTCATCTCTCTCCACCCCCCTACCCAGTAGCCAATAATTCTATGTATCTTAGACTTTAACTTACTCAGCTACGGAACCTTACCAGCCACCTTAGACAGACATTTCCAAAAAGTCACTTCAATCTGGATGCAATTTTTATTTTTTACTCATCTCTACATTGCACGAAGACATGGCTCACCTCCAGCTCTATGGACTCTGCCCTCCAGCACAAAGTGTTCACAGTCCATCACATAGATGGTGTCGTCGGGTATAGGAAGAGGTTGCGGCATCTGCCTCATGGTAAACTCTTCATGGTGCATGGACAACTCCCGCTCTTCCCAACTGGATCATCTGCCAGTTGATGTTGGATCAACTGCTTCCCATCCACTTCCCTTGGGAATTCACCTCCACCATCATGTCTACGGTCTACATTCCACCCCCCGCGGCCTGATGTTTGGCTTGCTCGAGGAACTGTGCTCAACAAACACCAGATGGCATATCCCAACATCCATCATTGCCAGGGACTTCAATTGGGTTAGTTTTGTAGAAGACACTTCCAAACTATGATGACCACATTTCCTGCAGCACCAGAGGATCAGGTACTCTGCACCATTGCTACTCCATCTTCAGAGTCAGTTATCACTCCATCACTTGCCCGCACTTTGGAAAATCAGTCCACCAGGCTGTGCTGCTTTTTCATGAATACAGGCAGTGACTAAAAAGTGCAGCTCCAGTGGTGAGGATAGTAAAGGTCAGAGGAGGCAAAGGAGTGACTTTGTGACTGTTTGGACATGGTAGACTGGATTATGTTCAAGACTTGGCAACAGATCTGAACGATTACACCATGGTTGTTACCAACTTCATACGGTAGCATTCCTGCTAAGACCAGCCAAGCGATCGTGAGCCAGTAGCCTTGGCTGAGCCAGGAGATGCTCAATATATGGAGAACCAGATCTGCGACGATCATGTCAGGCGATACGTGGAGTCCAGGTACAACCTCCTGAAGGCCATCAAGAAGACAAAGGGACACCTTTGATCTAAACTGGAGGGCAGAATGATGCTCAGCCACTTGTAGACAAAAGACAATAGGTGCAGGAATGGGCCATTCGGCCCTTCGGGCCAGCACCGTCATTTAATGTGATCATGGCTGATCATCCCCAATCGGTACCCCGTTCCTGCCTTCTCCCCATATCCCCTGACTCCGCTATCTTTAAGAGCCCTATCTAGCTCCCTCTTGAAAGTTTCCAGTGAACCGGCCTCCATCATCATCTGAAGCAGAGAATTCCACAGAATCACAACTCTCTGTGTGAAAAAGTGTTTCCTCATCATCATTCTAAACGGCTTACCCCTTATTCTTAAACTGTGGCCCTTGGTTCTGGACTCCCTCAACATCGGGAACATGTTTCCTGCCTCCAGCATGTCCAAACCCTTATTAATCTTATATGTTTGAATAAGATCCCCACTAATCCTTCTAAACTCCAGAGTGTACAAGCCCAGCCGCTCCATTCTCTCAGCATATGACAGTCCCGCCATCCCGGGAATTAACCTTTTAAACCTATGCTGCACTCCCTCAATAGCAAGAATGTACTTCCTCAAATTAGGGAACCAATACTGCACACAATACTCCCTATAGAGTCACACAACACGATAAAAAATGAAGTAGCTGAATTGAAAGTGACACATCACTCCTGGACACATCCCGGTTTTCAATGCTCGCTTCAAAAGTGAGAACAACACTGCACCTTCATGAGCTCCCATACCCCCTGAGGGTACTGTGCTCTCAGTCTCTGAGACTGAAGTCAGAGATCCTTCATGAAGGTGAAACTTCAAAACACATCCAGCCATGATGGCGTCCTTGGCTGCATTATTAAACCCTGCATGGACCAACTGGCTGGAGTTTTCACGGACATCATCAACCTCTCACAGCTACAGTCCAAGGTCCCCCCTTAATTCAAAAAGGTATCTGTAATACCAGTGCCCAAGAAGAGCAATGTAATATGTGTAAGAAGGAACTGCAGATGCTGGTTTACATCGACCATAGACATAAAATGCTGGAGTAAATCAGTCATTCTCTGGTCTCTGGTGAAAAGGAATCGGTGAGGTTTCGGGTCGGCACTGAAAAAAGGTACAGGAGCCTGAAAACCATGGCCTCCAGGTTGAAAAACAGCATCTTGCCAGCAACCATCAGGTTCTTGAACCAAAGATAAACAAAGTGCTGGAGTAACTCAGAACTGGTTCCAAGCCAAAACATCACCCATCCTTTATTCTCCAGAGATGGTTCGTGAACCCACTGAGTTACTTGAGCACTTCACGTCTATCTTTGATATAAACCAGCATCTGCAGTTCTGTTGTTTCTGTCGGTTTAGTTTAGAGATACAGCGTGGAAGCAGGCCCTTCGGCCCACCGGGTCCGCGCCGACTAGCGATCCCCGCACATTAACATTATCCTACACCCACCAGAGACAATTTTTACATTTACCAAACCAATTAACCTACAAACCAGGATGTCTTTGGAGTGTAGGAGGAAACCGAAGATCTCGGAGAAAACCCACGCAGTCACGGGGAGAACGTACAAACTCCGTACAGTCAGCACCCATAGTCGGGATTGAACCCACGTCTCCGGCGCTGCATTCGCTGTAAGGCAACAACTCTACCGCTGTGCCACCGTGACCACCCGTTCTTGAACCACCCTGCACAACCATAACCATCGCCCTCTCATTATTTAACTACTATCGGCCTTGTATAAGGTTGCACTATTATGGTTTGGTTTATCTAGTGTAGCTGATAATTTGTTGTGTCCATATTTGTTGCGTTGCGTTCAATTACTACTTAATCTGCAGTAAGTAAGTATATCATTGTTCCATTCCTGATGCATATAACAGTTATTCTAGATTTATCTCTTGATTTGACTCTCTGACCCCATGTTTCATACACACAGCCAGGGTAAACGTGCATTGTATGTTTCAATGCGATTATGTCTAATTCTTTCCCTGAGAGTGTGGGTCCAATCTAATCTAATGAATCTTCAGGGCACACCCTCAATCGTCCTTGCAGGAAGTGCAACCCAGTTCTCAGTATTTCAGGCACGGTTGTGGCTGGTACTGCATAATTAGAGCAAGAATACTGTACTCTCGTGCTCCTTCACTAAAGTCCAGTAAATAGGTTTACTTTCTTAATTGCTTGGTACAGCTACATGTTTCTGAGCACGACATTGGCACAGCAGTTTGTTCTGCTGCCTCTCGGCTCCAGGAAGGCGAGTGTTTTCTCCCTGTGACCACATGGATTTCTGTGGGGTGCCCCTGTTTCATTCCCACATCCTTGGAGACACGCGGATAGTCAGTTTTGGTTAGTTTAGAGCTACAGCGCGGAAACGGGCCCTTTCGCCCACCGATCCCCGCCCATTAACACTATCTTACACGCACTAGGGACAATTTTACATTTATGCCAAGCCAATTAACCTACAAACCTGTACAACTTTGGAGTGTGGGATGAAACCGAAGATCTCGGAAAAAACCCATGCGGTCACGTGGAAAACATACAAACTCCGTACAGACAGCACCCATAGTCAGGATCAAGCTGTGTCAACATTTAAAATATATTTAGACAGGTACATGCATAGGACGGGTGTAGAGGAATTGGGCCAAAAGTGGGCAGTTTGCACATGGGGCACCTCGGTGGGCGTAGGCAAGTTGGGCTGAAGGGCCTGTTCCCGTGCTGTATGAGCCTAAAATGGAATTTGTAATGGCACAATAAGAATTGCACAATTCACAGCAATAAAAGTATAAATATTTTAATTACTACCAACAAAATTCTGGTGATAATTAGAGCCTTTAAAAAGTAATGTTTTATAATTGAAGCGATGTTCTTCACTGTTTATAACTCTGACAACTTAGCAATTAGAACGTTTACATTTTCTATGTCTACAACAGCTAATAATAGGCATATAATTAAAGGGTTTTTGTTTGAGAATTGAACTTGAACTCGGTTACAGTAAGGGAAATATCTGTTCTTCAGCTTAATGCAGTTCTGTTGAGAAAGTACGAGTTTCCACAGTGGAGACATCAGGACTGCCTTTTCTATGTCCTTTATTGTTGGTGTAAGCTTGCCCTTTCACTCCATGCAGTCAATACAAATTCTGGCATTGGCCATCTACAGTGGTGCCTCAAACCCAGGGCCTGTAGAAGCTGAAGAAATAGACCATAGACAATAGGTGCAGGAGTATCTTTTGGCTCTTCAAGCCAGCACCGCCATTTATTGTGATCATGGCTGATCATCCACAATCAGTACCCCTTTCCTGCCTTCTCCCCCTATCTCATGACTCCGCTATCTTTAAGAGCTCTATCCAACTCTCTCTTGAAAACATCCAGACAATTGGCCTCCACTGCCTTCTGAGACGGAGAATTCCACAGATTCACAACTCTATGGATGGAACATTTTCATTTGGGAAGTTAAATTTCCATGTGGACTCGCATGCTGAAGAAACTCAGCATGAGGCAATTTGAAAAAGATAATCTTGTGACAGGATTTAAGTTTCTAATAAAAGTGAGAGTTGGATCAACATTAGGTGGCACGATGGCAAAGCGGTAGAGTTGCGACCTACCAGCGCTAGATGCCCGGGTTCGATCCCGACTACAGATGCTGTCTGTACGGAGTTTGTACATACTCCCTGTGACCAGTGTTTTTCTCAAGATTTTCGGTTTCCTCCAACACGCCAAAGATTTGTAGGTTAATTGGCTTGGAATAAATGTAAAATGGTCCCTGGTGTTAACGTGCGGGGATCATTGGTCGGTACAGACTCGATGGGCCGATGGGCCACTTTCTGCGCTGTGTCCCTAAACTAAAATAAACAGCTCATACAGCTTTTGAATCGCCCATTGACACACATAATATGCTTCTAAACTGCACATTTTGGTTTTCAGAATTAGTTACACCCAGCCCCCCTCCCTCTTGCATTATGATAAAGAAGAATGTAATTTAAAGACCGTTGTCATTGATAGCACTGAAACGAACCTTATTGTCAATTCATCTCTGTGATCTTAATTATTGGGAAAAAGTCTCCCAAAGCATTTCACATGAAATGAGCTTGGATTATTTCCCTCCCCCCCCCCCCGTCTCTAAGCCTCCATATCAGTGCTCAAATATTGGAGTAGTGTAAATCTCCACAACAATATGTCCTTTCACCCTTTTTGTTATTTTTAGTGCGTCTAAATGTATGTTTTAATGTTTCTCAGTATGTCTTATGTGGGGGGGAATAGGGAGAAACCATTTCTCAGTCACTTATCAGGACGGAGATGCGTCTTTCCTCTGAGTCGTATCTTCGCCCCCCCTTTCCTACCGGAGACCGGCCCAGAGCTTCAGCAGCAGGCGCAGCACGGAATTACCATCGCGGAGCAGGGCGATGGCTTGCCGGGGATCGGCAGTGTTGGGGCTATCGGAGTATTGGGCTTGCTGACTAACATCGTGGAGCAGCAGTCTGCTGAGCTTTTAGCAGCGGGCACGGTGCTGACTTTAACATCGCGGAGTGGGCGATCTTTTGTCGGGGATCTTTTGCCAGTGTTGGAGCTCCGTCCAGCGGGGCCTGTGGTCTCGGAAGCCGCTGTCTCTGGTAAGAAGCGGCCGATTAGGGAACTCTAAGCCGCAGAGTGTGTTCCTCCGTCCCGACGTCGGAGTTTTGACATCCCGGCGACAGGGACCGTACATTGGGCTGTCCGTAGCGGCGACTGCGGAGGGTTCAAAGGCCCTGACCACGGGTGAACAAAGAGGAAGATGACTGAACTTTATTGCCTTCCATCACAGTGAGAAATGTTGATTCCACTGTGGTGGATGTTTATGTTAAATTCTATTGTGTTTTGTGTTCTTTATTTTTGTCTGGCTGTATGTTTACTCATATTTCACTGTACCCGTTAGTGCATGTGACAATAAATGTGAACTTGAACTTGTTTCTGTCAATCTACTGCACTCACTTATGTGTCACCTTACATTTCCTGTTCGAATCTCTTGCATGGATATAAAGCCAGAGATCAATAATGTAAATGACAAAGTTTATAGCAGCGTTGCCTATATTGAATATAATCTTAAATATTTTATTTTTCTGATTGTTCCAGGTAAACGAACATTTGAAGGTAATAGTTGGCCAGGAGCAGAGGCCGAGGCGAGCAGAAGGTCCAGAAATACCTGGAAATCAAAGGGTAGGAACTCGGAGTAAACTTGGTCAAAAGCATTGTATTTCTCAGAAACAACTTAAGTGTGCATGTATGAAAACATAAACTTTATTGCCTGAAGAATGTGCCTGCTGCCTTGCCTGTCAAATAGCAGGATGACTATCTGTCTTTTCAATCATTGTCGAGCCATTTTTTAGAGGTAATGTGTTTACAGCGGTAAAATTCTGTACTATAAGACCCATTGAAGAATACTCTTTGGTTTCATGGAAATCCGTGACGCTAAATAACAAGACATTCTTTGATATTTCTTTAAACAAAGCCCAAATGGCATTGTTGGAATGCAGAAAATCTAGATAGCTTCAAATGAACGAACTGAGTTGGAGTTCTTGGCTAGATTCCAGTTGATTTAGTGATACAAATCCTATCGATAGAAATAAGTATTATTATTACAGTGACTGTTTTATATATTCTGTTCATGAACCCATTATTTTAATGTTCCAACATTTTGTGATTTTTTTTCCATACTGGTTCAAAAACTCATCGTGGCAATTTCTGTTGTACATCATCTTGGTCTCATTAAGTGGTCAGCTGGTGTTTGGCCTTTTTAGGCCAACTGATAAAAATCATATTTTCCCAGCCAAAATCTAATGGCATTTAGCAACAGAGGCAAAATGTGCTGGTGAGGATTGGCCCTCATTCTGGAGAACGTTTCATTGTGTAGCAACTGCAGTGTTGTACAAAAGAGATTTGCAATCAAGGTATGCAATAGTCACCACATAAAGGATGTTTCCAAAGTTACAAAGTATCCCACGCCAGGTCCACCCTTGTTCTCCCCCTGGCCGGGTCTTCCTTTGTTATCCACGAGGCAGAAGTGGAGACTGGCATGTACCAAAACTCTCTATCAGTTCAGGAAGGATTGTTGTAATTTAACTGAGATAGATGGGTGGCAACCGTGGCGCAGCTGTAGAGTTGCTGCCTCACAGCGCCAGAAACCCGGGTTCAATCCCGACTACGGGTGCTGTCTGTACGGAGTTTGTACGTTCTCCACGTGACCTGCTTGGGTTTTCTCCGAGATCTTCCGTTTCCTCCCACACCCCAAAGACGTACAGGTTTGGAGGTTAATTGCATTGGTAAATGTAAAAATTGTCCCTAGTGGGTGTAGGATAGTGTTAATGTGCGGGGATCGCTGATCGGCGCAGACCCGGTGGGCCGAAGGGCCTGTTTCCGCACTGTATCTCTAAACTAAACTAAAGTAAACTAGATAAGTCAACTTAACTAATCACTTTTAGAAGCTAAAGATATACACAAAAGGCCTGTCCTGCTGAATTAATCCAGCATTTTGTGTCTATCTTTGGTTTAAACCAACATCTGCAGTTCCTTCATACATATTTAGAAGCTAAATACTTTCTCATCTTTCACAGAGGGTGGAACTGCTGAGGACACACAGGATATGGGTGCCAAAAACTCTTATAATTAATTTTAATAATTGACGATTTTCTAATGGTAGATTTTTTATTTAACAGCGCATTGTGCGAATCAGAATGTCAACATTTCCCAGCAATGTGACAATCCCAGATATGCTTGGCCCTAGTGGTTGTCTGCTTGTCTCAGACCATTTTTAGCTGTGTGTTTTGTTTTCTTACTGAAGCTGGGCAGGATCGCAGTAGATCCAGCCCCGCTGGCTGTGCAGACCTGCTGCCCATGGAGCCCAGCCACCCGTAGGAACCTGAATCGGGCACTGTGAAACAGCCATGCCCACCCCCACACCACGGAGTCCTCCTGAAGAGTGGGCAGTGATTCCTGAAATTCCCTCCAGTCCAGTCCCAGAAATCTCCCATGGTCTTTTGACAGCTGGCTATTTTCGAAGAACCTTGAACTATTATTAATGTTTAAGAAGGAACTGCAGATGCTGGTTTACACGTAAGATAAACACAAAATGCTGGAGTAACTCAGCGGGACAGGCAGCATCTCTGGAGAGCAGGAATGGGTAACATTTCGGGTCGAGACACTTCTTCAGACGAAGGGTCTCGACCTGAAACGTCACCCATTCCTTCTATCCAGAGATGCTGCCTGTCCCGCTGAGTACTCCAGCATTTTGTGTTTATCTTCCAACGGTTAGTTTTATGCCATTTGTATAATGTCAAAGTGAATTTGTCATATGTTAATTTGTCTTTCACATCAGCAATAAACAAATAAAAAGCAACTGCTGGGGTAACTCAGCACATCTGTGGGATCACTGGTCTATTGTTACAGATGCTGCTCGATCCGCTAAGTTCCTGCAGCAGTTTGTTTTTCTCCAAATTCAAGCATCAGCAACATGTATTTGCTAAGAATTAAATGTGCACTGGATGTGGCTAATTCATTTGAGATTCAATTAGTCATAATTTTCCTCTCAAATCAGCTGCAGATTCATGGTGCTGAGGAATGTACAGGACAAATCTACATTTGTCCCTTGCTCATCTCTCACACATTAGATATATAACTCTGCAGAGATTTATTGCAAAAAGAAGCCAATTAATTCCCGATTTTATTCTTTGAATTTGATAATTTGGTGTCTGGTGGATAGTATTTTCTGAAGCTAAAGATCTGCTTATAAATCGCCAAGATGTGCTCGATGGGATTGTTCTGTGCAAACATACATTATGCACAGGGGCAGGTGAATCCGAGTTCCAACTTCAGCAGTTAACTTATCACAATTATATTTCAATCCCATTTGGCCATTGAGAAGCAGAGTAGCCAAATAGCATCAAGTTAAAAAAGTCCAAAGAATAATCTGCAATTATCAAACGAATGAAGCGAAGTGATTAATGGATAAGATGGGGCTTCTGTGCAATCCTCTGCACCGTTCCAATGCAAGCTCATCCTCCATCCGAGCATGTTGCAGCCTCCCATGCCAAGTATCAAATTCTACCACTTTTGTTCATGCACTCTCTCTCTCTCTGTGTAAGAACTGGCCTTTGACAATGCAAGTCATCCTGTTATAACACTGACCTGGCTTTCTCTCTCCATTTACACAGCCTGATCTGCTGGGCATTTCGCAATATTTTGAACACCTTTGACTAGTTTTGCTCTCTAAGTGTGGCTATAAACCCCTCAACCATCACCTACCCACATGTTCAACCTGTCCAAATTTGCTCCTATCCCATCATAGATGTGCCGTTTCTCTAACTTTCCCAACATAATTAATATGTTTTTCTCATTTTCCCAGTTTTGATAAGCCTTCAACTTTGTCCCCCAGCCCACAGATACTGCCTGACCTTTCACTACTTTCACAAACCCTTTCAGTTGTTTTATCTTTTCATCATCAACGTGAGGGCAGTAATGGATTTTGAAGTTAGCACATATGAACCTTGACAAAATTGTGACTTTTTTTCCCTCTCATTGCTTCCATCTTTTCTCTCTTCCTGATGCTGCTTCCTCTGAAGTGTCCTACCAAATGGTATTGGAAACTGGTTCCTGTAAGTTAATTCAACGAGTACTGATCACTGTATTTGTGAATATTTCATTTTCTCTGTTGCCCGTTCTGATTAACACACGCTGGTTTTCGCCCGCTGTGATCCATTGTTATTTTTTGCTATTAACCTTCATTTCTGCTGTCCATTTTATTTAAAGATGAATCGCACCATTCTTGCCGCTTACATTCACTCCTCTCCCTTGTATCGGATGTTTACTTTTTAAGGAACTTCCTATGTTTAAGATTTTTTTTTTCAATGTGTCAATTTGGAACTTAGTATTGAGTATGTATGTGTGTGATGAATTAACTGAGTCCATTCTTACTACGAACACATCACAGGTAAAAATCTTTTTTTTAATATTCACTGAGACAAGGATGTTAATTAATAGTTAGCATAAGTTGCACATGCTTGGAGTCCAAAGTTAACACTTGGTCCACAACATCTCTGCTTCAAGCAAAAATCTCATGAACCAACTTCCACATGGGGAAGACGCTGAAACCATTTACAGCAATTTAGGCAAAAAATATAGGACATTCTGTGGCCTGATTATTAAAGAATGGGCAGCAAGTTTTGGAAATTATTATAAATGTGAATAGAAAAAATGTTTACTGTACATAATATTTCATATTATAAAGTCACCATAAACACATATAACATATAACCATATAACAATTACAGCACGGAAACAGGCCCTCTCGGCCCTTCCAGTCCGTGCCGACCATTTGTTTTCCCCTGGTCCCATCTACCTGCACTCAGACCATACCCCTCCATTCCCTTCACGTCCATATACCTATCCACTTTACTTTTAAATGTTAAAATCGATCCTGCCTCCCCCACTTCTGCTGGAAGCTCATTCCACACAGCCACCACCCTCTGAGTAAAGATGTTCCCCTCACGTTACCCCTAAACTTCTGTCCCTTAATTCTCATGTCATGCCCTCTTGTTTGAATCTTCCCTACCCTCAATGGGAAAAGCTTATCCACGTCACCTCTGTCTATCCCTTTCATCATTTTAAAGACCTCAATCAAGTCCCCCCTTAACCTTCTGCGCTTCAAAGAATAAAGACCTAACTTGTTCAACCTTTCTCTGTAACATAGTTGCTGGAACCCTGGCAACATTCTAGTAAATCTCCTCTGTACTCTCTCTATTTTGTTGACATCCTTCCTATAATTAGGCCACCAAAATTGTACACCATACTCCAGAATTGGTCTTACCAATGCCTTGTACAATTTTAACATTACTTCCCTACTCCTATATTCAATGCTCTGATTTATAAAGGCCAGCACACCAAAGGCTTTCTTTACCACCCTATCTACATGTGATTCCACCTTCAGGGAACTATGCACAGTTATTCCTAGATCCCTCTATTCCACAGCATTCCTCAATTCCCTACCATTTACCATCCCAAGCACTTCAATGCCAATTAGGTATATAGTAATTGTGGACACTATTGCAAGTTAAATAATGTTGGTTTAACATTTAATTCAAAAGACAACTTCTCCAATATTGAAGCATTTGCACAGTTGGGTCACAAAGTTTTGATGGCATCTCAAATCCCTGGACCCAATGATCATAACCTGCTGGAAGAATGAATCCAACAGCATCTTCGACCTCACTGCGGACATTGTTGTGAGATGAATTTACTGTCTGACCTCATTGTTGTGAGATGAACACACTGTCTGGGGTTTTAGTGACCAAGCCAGGTTACCTGGTTCACTTATTGGATTTCTACAATGACGGCACATGACAGGGAATTATAAACTACAATTCAAATCAGACACAGAAAGAAAAATGAAGAAAAGGGTAAAATGGGATTAGGGGAGAATTTAAAAAATAATAAACGTTTGCGAAAAACATGAACATTTTATATTATCCCGTTAAAACCAAAAGCAATGAGAATATTTTTACTTAGTTCTCAAGAAGTAGACTGAGAATTTTTTGTTACTATATCGAGATGAGAATGGATGAGAGGGATGGTGACCTGTGTTAAACCACTCGTGTGCTGTACATAATAATAGGTTTGGTTCTTGTAGCTAAGTCAATCTTACAGTAGATCCTGCAGAGTGTCATAACATCACAGCAGCACAGACACAGGCCATTAGCCCCCATCAAGTTCAGGCCAGTTCTCTCTGGAGTAGTTGGTGCAATTGCCATATATCCCCTACAATATTATTTCCTTCAAATGCAGGTGTAAAGGGACTTTGCTCTCTTCCTGCCAATGTTATGGCAGCAAATTGTAGCACAAAGTGTAGAAAAGCAGCAGTAGGCAAGTCTCAATGTCTGCAACAATGAAATTACAACACAAACTGTAATACTGCACCGAATCAATTTAACAATCAAATGTTGAAGTAGCAAATATAAGGAAATGACTCGTCAAGACGTTATTTTAGGTTGAAAGTGCCACAAATAAATCTTGATTCAAGGATACCCCTAAAACCTGGATTCTACTAGCAAAGATGACCTACCTTATCAGACAATTGTGAAATCCTGCCAAATTACATATTAACATTTTGTTCTCTATGATAACACCAGCTATTTTATACAGAATAATATTTTTCTTTCCAAAATAAATCAGTAGAACCACACGCAATGTCCGCTAGTTAACTAACCAAGCCTTTGTTAGTCTCTACAAAACTTTCTATTATATTCCAGCCTACTTATTATCAAGGGGCTTTTTCATTTGCCATTTTGAATGGGTTTTTAACTTGATTATTATATATATAGTCATAGAGTGATACATTGTGGAAACAGGCCCTTCGGTACAAGTCTCCCACACAGGAGATACATGTCCCTGCAACCTGCCCGCATTTGGCCTACATCCCTCCTAACCTGTCCTGTCCATGTACCATTTAAATAATTTTTGAACAAGGACTTCAAAATCTTCAGATATCCGATCTTCTCATTTGCTTTTCCTTATTTAAGTAATAACCAGAATTGCATTTTGCATTCAAAATAGACAATCCTTGAAAGTGGCCTCACACTCCATCTATCAGTATCTCTCAGTTTGTTATTAACTGGAAATGGGTTTCATTAGATACAGTGATTGCCATCACTGATATGTAGCATCTCAGGAATACATCTTTTCATGTGAACCATAAAGGTTTGATTCATGCATCACAAATTACATAAATGTATTCGTAGCTCATTAAAGATGAGGATGGTCAAAGAGCATGAGGTCATAAGTGATAGGAGCAGAATTAGGCCATTCGGCCCATCAAGGCTACACTGCCATTCAATCATGGCTGATCTATCTCTCCCTCCAAAGCCCATTCTCCTGCCTTCTCCCCATAACCCCTGACACCCGTACTAATCAAGAATCTATCTATCTCTGCCGTAAAAATATCCATTGACTTGGCTTCCGCAGTGTTTTGTGGCAAAGAATTCCACAGATTCACCACCCTCTGACGAAAGAAATTCCTTCTCATCTCCTTCCTAAAAGAACGTCCTTTAATTTTGGGGCTATGACCTCTAGTCCTAGACTCTCCCACTAGTGGAATCATCCTCTCCACATCTACTCTATCCAAGCCTTTCACTATTCTGTACGTTTCAACGAGGTCCCCCATCATTCTTCTAAACTCCAGCGAGTACAGGCCCAGTGCCGTCAAACGCTCATCATAGGTTAACCCACTCATTCCTGGGATCATTCTTGTAAACCTCCTCTGGGCCCTCTTTAGAGCCAACACACCCTTCCTCAGATATGGTGTCCAAAATAGCTCACAATATTCCATATGTGGCCTTACCAGCACCCTGTAGAACCTCAGCATTACATCCCTGTTTTTGTATACAAGCCCTCGAAATAAATGCCAGCATCGCGTTTGCTTTCTTTACTACCGATTTGACTTGCAGATTCACTTTTTGGGAATCCTGCACCAGCGCCCTCATGTCCCTTTGCACCTCCGATTTCTGGATTCTCGCCCCATATAGAAAATAATCTACACCTTTATTCCTACTACCAAAATGAGAGTCCACACTTTGCTACACTATATTCCATCTGCCACTTCTCTGCCCACTCTCCAACCTGTCCAAGTGCCTCTGCAGAGTCCCTGCTTTCTGTATACCACCTGCCCTCCACCTATTTTCGCATCATCTGCAAGCTTGACCAAAAAGCCTTCAATCCCCTCGTCCAAATCATTAATATACAACGTGAAGAGTGGCGGCCACAGCACCGACCCCTGCGGAACTCCGCTTGTCACTGGCAGCCAACCTGAAAAAGCCCCCTCTAAACTCCAGGGAGTGCAGGCCAAGAGCCATTAAACATTCAACATATGTTAACCCAATCAACCATTAAACTATAGTGTGCTAGCATAGAGCAAAATACCCGTACTTATGTATTGTACATTCTGCTGTTACTGCTTTTTTAATTAATTTCTGTTTCGGCTGCTGTAACCAAGACAAAAACATTGGATTGCATAATGTGGCATATTATGAAGTAAAATGACACTTCCCAGTGTCAGCCACTCAATGATTATGATCTGCCTAGGGTGTCCAATTATTTAAAAGGGAATGCCCTGGATTTAAACTTAGCAGTAGGGCGATTGGAGGCTGACGGCCTGAGCCATGTGGCAGCTTCTCACAGCCCACACTGCCATCTTGTGTTGCATCTGATTCGTGTTTGCAGTGTTGCTGGTACAGAGCTAGGTGGCAGTGTTACACATACAAGGAACACAGAGTGCTGGAGTAACTCAGCGGGTCAGGCAGCATCTGTGGAGAACATGGATAAGTGACGTTTCACAGAGTGCTGGAGTAACTCAGCGGGGTCAGGCAGCATCACTGGAGAACATGGATAGGTGACGTTTCATAGAGTGCTGGAGTAACTCAGCGGGTCAGGCAGCATCTGTGGAGAACATGGATAGGTGACGTTTCACAGAGTGTTGGAGTAACTCAGCGGGTCAGGCAGCATCTGTGGAGAACATGGATAGGTGACATTTCACAGAGCGCTGGAGTAACTCAGCGGGTCAGGCAGCATCTCTGGAGAACATGGATAGGTGACGTTTCACAGAGTGCTGGAGTAACTCAGCGGGTCAGGCAGCATCTGTGGAGAACATGGATAGGTGACGTTTCACAGAGTGCTGGAGTAACTCAGCGGGTCAGGCAGCATCTCTGGAGAACATGGATAGGTGACATTCGTCAGTTTTCAGCATGTTTAGCGGCAGTGCTGGCTGTGAACGGATGCATGGAGGCCTCGGGGAATTTTAGAGAAGTTAAAGGAATGGGCAGATGGAACTTCATGTGGGCTGAAGTGAGACCACCCCCTTGTGAAAAAAACAAAAGAAAGGTGCAATATATTTTTAAATGGCGAGAAACTGAAATGTTGGTATTTGAAGGGACCTGGATGAAGTTGTATGTGAACTACGGAAAGATAATTTGCAAGTACAGCAAGTAATTAGAGAGGGAAACAGTACACTGGCCTTTAACAACAAGAGTTACCAATCTGGATGTAAGCCAGTGCACTGTTGAGAATGTGGCCGTCAGAACCAGTGGGTTAAATCAGCAACGTCAACAATGCGACTATACTGATAAGAAATTTAAATTACATTGGCCCCTATGTTTGCTGTGACCATAGAGCACCGGTGAAATTGCCTCTGGATTTTTGCATCTGGTCTCCCTATTCTGGAAATAATGAAAGAATCCACCCAGTTGTTTCCAGAGGAATACTTTATTGTCACATGTGACTGGGCACAGTGAGATTCTTTGATTGCATTCACAATGTATACAAATAACAGCCACCTATGGCGCTGACAAAGTTACAAAGCTCTCGTCGACCGTGGGTTGGCCCACGAGGGATCGCCACCACCGTAGCCCCATCGTCACGGGGCCTCACCGCTGTCGATGCCCCACTTCACGCCTCCGTGGTGACGTCCCGGGCCCCAGCCGTGGGCTGTGTCGGCCTCTTCGCCCGACCAGGGCTTCTACCCGTGAGGCCCCGGCCGGGCCCCGACCAGCGCTTCTACGCGGCGATCCGGGAGCATCGAGACCGCGGCATCTCGATAAACGCCTCCGGCCGTGTTCCCAGTCCACAGCCACGCCCCATCTAGAAGCCATCTGGCCGCACAAGATGAAAGGAAATCTTTTCACAGGGAAGGTAGTAAATCTTTGACACTCCACCCAAAGGTGCTATTGTCAGTTGTTCAGCTTATTCAAGAGAGAGTCCAGTTTTTTTTAGATATTAATGGAGTAGACATATGTGTCAAATGTAGAGGAGTGGAGGTGAAACATTTAACAGGTGGAGCAGGCAGGAACATCAAGTTGTCCCAGTCCCATTCCTGTTGCTGATGTTTCTGTGTTATCTACTGCATTTTGTTAGTGCCAGAAAAGATTCCACAATTGGTGATAAATGCTGGAGAAAATATATTTCCATTCTTGTGCTAAATGACAAGGTCTAAGTTGTATGAGCACTGCTTTAAAATCGTGTTTATCTGCCCAAAACATCTGTTTGGTGACAGGCTCGCTACAGGAAGGATCAAGCTCTACCCAAGCAAGTGCCCTGTATCCCAGCAGTGGAAAACCTGCTGAAGGATACCACGGATGGTTGCTCGTTAGCTGCTCTGATTCATTTTTACTGTCCTGATATTATCCGAATGGAAGGTGAGCCTTTCTTTGTGAGTGGGGATCAACATCAATGAATTTACCTGAAATGGATTGGGAGTTAATTTGGGATTAATATGGTGGGAGTCTGCTGAACATTGCTCATCTCAATTGTCTTATTTTAACTGGGATGCATGTCGTCATCATTAACTAAAGCGCGTACATACCACAAGAGTTTTGATTTGCCATCAACAGCCCAGCTCCTGCTTCAAGAGGCACAACATTAGCCACACCCCTGTCTTCCTGCACCCCACCTGTGCCTGACGATGGGGCAAATATCTCTGCCAGGGCACCTGCAATTTTATTTTCGTTAGCTTCCCACAATATCCTCGGATACCTTTGGCCAGGTCCTGGGGATTTATCCACCTTAATATTCCTCTCGCACCGCTCTTAGAATTTGGATATGGTTCGACCATCACCTACTCTTTTCCCCTCAATTCCTTTGAGTAAATACAGTGTACAGTAAATACAGATGAAAACTAGTCATTTTCATGTGGCCCACCCCTGTGGCTTGATGCGTAGGTGATCACGTTGAACCTTAAGGGAGCCTATCCACTCCCTGTTTACCCTTTTGCTCTTGATAAACTTGCAGAGTCTCTTAGGATTCTTCTTTCACTTGTCTGTCAGAGCTATCTCATATCCTCTTTTTGCCCTCCTGATTTCCCTCTTAAATCCACTTGTACATTTGTTATATTCCTCAAGGGATTTACTTAATCCTAGCTACCTATACCTGACACCTGCCTCTTTTTTTCCTGATCAGATCCTCAACATCCTTTGTCAGCCAGAGTTCCCTACCTCTTCCAACCTTGCCTTTTACTTGACTGGGTGTCCTTGTACACCGGTCACTGAAAGTTGGCGTGCAGGTACAGCAGGCAGTGAAGTATGCTGGAACCATGAGCTGCCAGTCCTGCCTATCCCTCGACCGTGTTTGTGGAAGACCTGTAATATCCCAGTGCCTATCCCTGCTTTGAGTTCACCTGCCATACCTCCCATTAAAATAAATACTGTTTAGTATTTCTTGCAATAAAATAAATACTGTTTCGAACTCAGATCTTCCTCACCCCCTGTCCTCGCTTACCAGTCCTGTGTAATGAACTTGCTCGGTTTTGCTCTAAATAAACTTGTAGAACCCCTGAGGATTTTCCTTTATCTTACTTTGGGTACAGCCATCCTGCCAGAGGAATTTAAATCTTCCCAAGTAGCTCTAGCAAATCTCCTCACCAAGATACTAGTGCCCCTCCAGTTATCCATCGATTTGTCAACAAAATGAAAGCAAATGAACCTTAAAATTGCGTTGGCAAGTCTTGAGATTTCACCTCACAATGTTTTCATTTAAAATGCAATTTCATTTTATAAAATGTATATAGTAATGTGGAAAGTTAGCATGAACAAATTAAATATGGGCAGCATGGTTGCGCAGCGGGAGAGTTGCTGCCTTAAGGAGTTTGTACGTTCTCCCCATGACCGCATGGTTTTCTCTGGGATCGCCATCAGATGGGGCTGCAGGGCTTTATTTGGGTCCAAATGTTGTAAAAATCAACGTCAGTATTTAAGTGTCACTCTTAGTTTAGAGATACAGGTTGGAAACAGGCCCTTCGACCCACCGAGTCCGCGCCGACCGGCGATCCCCGCACATTAACACTATCTACGCACACTAGGGACAGTTTACTATTTTTCCATGCCAATTAGCCTACAAACCTGTATTCTTTGGAGTGTGGGAAGAAACCAGAAATCCTAGAGAAAACCCACATGATCACGAGGAGTATGTACAAACTCCTTATAAACAGCACCCATAGTCAGGATGGAGTCTGGATCTCTGGGGCTGTAAGGCAGCAACTCTACCACTGCACCACTGTGCCACCCATATTTTATTTGTTCCGGAAGGGATTCTTGCCAAGAACTAGTGGAAAGAATCGGTGACACTTAATCAGTGTGTAACTTTCTTGTTGCAGATATATGCTTGAAGGAGACTATGTCGTTGGCTGATGGCTTGTACAATCTACAGTTGATTCAGGAATTTTGTGAAGGTTACCTGAATCAGTGCTGCCACTTCCTTCTGGAAGACATGCTCTATGCATCTTCATCAATCAAGGTAAAGCTGTAGACAGACACAAAAAGCTGGAGGAACTCAGTGGGACAGGCAGCATCTCTGGAGAGAAGGAATGGGTGACGTTTTGGGTCGAGACCTTTCTTATTGCTTGGAGAGACTGCTGAGTTACACCAGGATTTCATGTATATCCTGCTTGGTACTTATTTGCTTCATATTTGGACTCTGATTTTTGTGTTGCTCCAACAATTGAATTGTCGGCTGGTTGAGCAGTAATGTAGAAGCCTAGCATAGATCAAACAAAGTTAGAAAATAAAGATAGACCCAAAATGCTGCAGTAACTCAGCGGGACAGGCCGCATATCTGGTGATGTTTCAGGTCGACACCCTTCTTAAGTTAAAAGTTCAGTTAAAAGTTTTAAAAATGGTTTCATTCACGGTGATACTGTAAAAATCTCTGCTTTAAAAGACAATGGAAGTGAATTGCTGAATATATTTAAAAATAAAGTAGATAGCTTTCTAAACACAAGGCATGAGAGATGGAGCATTTGGTATTGACATCGAGGGCCAGCCAGGATTGTGCTGAATGGCAGAGCAGAGTTTAAGGGCACAATGACCTACTCCTATTTACTGTGCTTCCTGCTAAAGTAAGGACATTAGGCAGGAAATGAGGACAAGCTGCAGACATATGAAAACTGCTGAACTTTGCACGATCTATTGTGACAAAAGCTGGTGTCTTCAATTGCTGGATTTACACCCCATGAACCATGTCTGAATCCAAGGTAGACAAAAATTCTGGAAAAACTCAGTGGGTGAGGCAGCATCTATGGAGCGAAGGAATAGGTGACGTTTCGGGTCGAAACCCTTCTTCAGCCTGATTTGGAGGTGGGGGGGCGGGAAGAAGAAAGGAAGAGGCAGATACAGTAGGCTGTGGGAGAGCTGGGAAGGGGAGGGGAAGGAGGAAGAAAGCAAGGACTACCTGAAATTGGATGAAGTCATTGTTCATACCGCTGGGGTGTAAAATGCCCAAGCGAAATATGAAGTGCTGCTCCTCCAATTTGCGGTGGGACTCACTCTGACCATGGAGGAGACCCAGGACAGAAAGGTCGAATTCGGAATGGGAGGGGGAGTTGAAGTGCTGGGCCACCGGGAGATCAGGTTGGTTAGTGCGAACCGAGTGGAGGTGTTGGGCGAAGCCATCGCGAAGCCTATGCAAAGCCGAGGTAGAGCAGCTGTCACCTGGAGCAGCGGATGCAATAGATGAGCTTGGAGGAGGTGCAGGTGAGCCTCTGACTCACCTGGAAAGACTGCTTGGATCCTTGGATGGAGTCAAGGGGGGAGGTAAAGCAACAAGTGTAGCATTTCCTGTGTAGCGTTTGCAAGGGAAATATCAGGGGAGGGGGTGGTTTGGGTGGGAAGGGATGAATGTCTGAATCCAAGGCCTTTTGCTCTTTTAAAAAGTTGTCATTCCCCTTCTCCTCCCTTTAAATGTTACTGGTTGCGCTTATTTATGGAATTTCTGCATTGAAGACTGTTTACAGTGAAGAACTAGGTGCACGGTTCAGAAATTAATCTTACACAGGAAATATTTCTTATTTTGTGTCATTGATTCCTGCCTCATTGTTAGTGATGCAAAAAGCGAACCTAATTTAGAGTTATTGTTACCATGGTTGTGTTTCTGAGAGCAAATGGGGTGATGTGTTGAAAGCGTGACCCACCATCTGCTTAAAACAGATTGCGGTTCAAACGATTCCTGAAAATCAGAGAGAAAGAATTCAAAAGGCAGTAAAATAGCAATAAATTTCGGATCTGCTTCAATAAAGAAAATTGTTCTATAAATATTCACTGCAGTCAGATGATGGTTATGATGAATGAAACATCATTTGGTAATATCATATTGAAATCTTTGTGTTTTGAATAACTGCAATTCGGCCACAGGGCACTTGAGAAGCTGCTTATTTCATAACTCCCATGAAGGTAAGTCTGGATTAATGAACTGCAGGGGTGCACTGTGGCATAATAATTAGACGTCCCCTACAACAGAAGTGACCAGAAAGTATTTGAGCTTGAATTATGCAGGACCGTGAAAATGTAATTAAGCATTACAGTCAAATTACAGTCAGCTTTAAGCAATTTGCCCAAACCTTTTTGAGCCCAACATATATACAGACCATTTAAACCCGAAAGGCATGTTTCCAGCCTTGAAAAGAAAAACAATTTAGAATACAGCAATTACGATAAATCATGGTACTGCAGGACAAACAAATAAAATAAAAAATTGTGAGCAGTTACTTAACAGGTGTCTGATAAATAATGTTTGTCAAATACTTTGTTCATTGTTAACATTATAAATTGTAGCAAATTTTAAATGTGATTAACTTTAACAATGTTGAATTAAATCATGTAATAATAGTCAAGAAAATCTAATTGCAGTTGATCATGCGCTCAAAATAAATAATGAAACACCAATGTTTTTAAACATTGTTACAGGAAAGGTTTGAGTGAGGGTTTCACCTCACTATGCCCATGACAACACAAAAACATAATTTGTACATGAGGGTGTAAAGTGAAGATTGTGCGCAAGCAAGGGTTAGTGCGAAACACGATAAGAAAATCAAGTCCGTAGTAGTGCAAGAGGGAGTTGTTAGCGTTGGTGCTGGCTCGTAGGGCCGAATGGCCTCCTCCTGCACCTATTTTCTATGTTTCTATGTTCGTTAGTGAATTATTATTAGCATTGAGCAGGTCAGTTTAAGAGTCTGATGTTTGTATGAAAACTGTTCCTGAACCTGGCAGTGTTGGACTTCAGGCTTCTGTGCCTCCTGCCATATGGTAGCAGCAAGAGGGCACGGCCCGGAGAGCGGGGGTCCTTGATGATAGATGCCGCCTTCATCAGTCAGCACCTCGTAGATACTTTCGATGGTGGGGAGGGCTGAGTCCACCACTTTCTGCAGCTTCTTGCCTTCCTGTGCATTGGAATTGTTGTACCAGTCCATGATGCAAACTACTCAGGATAGTTCTACCGTACAACTATAGAAGTATTCAATGTTTAAGGATTATGTGTTGAGGTTAATGTTTAAATAAGAACAAGTCTAGTTGTATGCATTTTCCCCTGTGGGCAATGGATGTGTTTTAACGTGGAAATACAGAATTTTTGTTACAAAATGTGTTGAATTTTGCATCTACTAAATATATATATATTTTTTTTTTTGCAGAATAACTACCTGGTATTTATGGCAGAGCTGTTCTGGTGGTTTGAGGTCGTGAAGCCCCCATTTGTACAGCCCAGATTGGCTTCTCAGTTGGAAGGTGAATTTTATTGCGTAAAGTGTGTGATGTTCTCATATGTTGTGGTTCCAACTGAGATTCTCTGGAGATTTTGGGTCCTGCAAGGGATATCCAGTGGTTGAAATTTAATTTTCTTACAACTCGTCACAGATTAGCTGATAGTCATGCCTGGCTTTGCCATGATGTTCCACTGATCGTGGCTGAGAAAAATACACTATCAAGCTTGTCATATTTCCTGATCACTTTTATGGCAGGGAAAAAACAATGGAGAAAGTTGTGGAACATTATAGAAACATAGAAAATAGGTGCAGGAGGAGGCCATTCAGCCCTTCGAGCCAGCACCGCCATTCATTGTGATCATGGCTGATCATCCCCTATCAATAACCCGTGCCTGTCTTCTCCCCATATCCCTTGACTCCAGTAGCCCCTAGAGCTCTATCTAACTTTCTCTTAAATCCATCCAGTGATTTGGCTTCCACTGCCCACAGTGGCAGGGAATTCCACAAATTCACAACTCTCTGGGTGAATTTTTTTTTTCTCACTCAGTCTTAAATGGCCTCCCCTTTATTCTAAGACTGTGGCCCCTGGTTCTGGACTCGCCCAACGTTGGGAACATTTTCCTGCATCTAGCTTGTTCTGTCCTTTTATAATTATAATTTTATATGTTTCTATGGAATATGCATTCCCAATTTCGATCCTTCTGGTTTGACAAACTTGTTGAAGAATAAATACAATGAAGATTCTCACAACATTAAAAATGTGAGCGGGTTAAACAAGATTTTGGTGTGCAGTGAAGTGCGTGTGAACAAATACAATTTTTATGGTAACATGTGGCAAAACATACGTGCCTTTCTTCAGTATATTTCTCCTAGCTCTAGAGGCCCAGAGGTTTAGCATTATATGTCTGTTTGTACTTTTCAAATATTGATTGTTCATCGTTTTTCCCAGCAGAACCGCTTCACCCAACAAGGAACACGCCTGCCTCTTTCCCGATATCAAACGCTACTAGAAAAAGCTTCACAGACACCAGTTCCAACTCTGACTGCAGGTAGAATTTTGCTGAATTATTCAGAGCACATACTTTCAGTAGAAATGTAAGATAGCAAATGTTGACCAGATTAAATGAGTTGAGCTGAGCTGTTGAATCAGATGACAACTAATTTCATCCGTGTGCATGCACACAGACTCATTTTTGTCGTGTGTATTCTTAAAGGAAAAAAATGAATTTCTGTAGATGCTTCAGTATTATACCAGATAAGCAAGGTGATTTACAAATGGGATTATTTTTCTATTGTTTCATTGAAATAGTTTTGTCTTAAAGAACAAGTTTTCAGATCTCACCATGAGTGTAGTGCTCAACACTTGGGTAAAACTCAACAATTTACTGAATAAGCATTCCAGCAAGACTATTTTGTGATTAATTGAGGAATCACTCTGAGTGTCAAGAGCAAAGCCCAGCTCATATTGGAGGAACTGCACCTTATATTTTGCTTGGGCAGTTTACATTGCACATTAATTTCTCTAACTTCAAATAGCCCTTTGCTTTCCCTCTCTATCCCCTCCCCCTTCCCAGTTCTCCCACCAGTCTTACTGTCTCCGACTACATTCTGTCTTTGTCCTGCCCACTCCCCTGACATCAATCTGAACAAGGATCTCGACCCGAAACGTCACCCATTCCTTCTCTCCAGAGATGCTGCCTGTCCCGCTAAATTACTTTAGCATTTTGTGTCTTATCTTCGATTTAACCCAGCATCTGCAGTTCTTTCTTACGCAAGTAGTTGAGGCAGGTACAATAGCAACATTTAAGCAGGAACATGGATAGGAATGGTTTAAAAGGACATGGGCCAAACGCGGGTAGATGGGACATTGTGGTTGATGTGGACAAGTCGGGCCGAAGGGCCTGTGTCCATACTGTTTGACTCTATGACTATCTGTATTGGAGTGGGCACACAACATCCAATGGCCAGTAATGGCCTGTACACAAATCCATACAATACCTGTATAGAGATCTCGGTTTCACAGTGTAGGTTCTCAACCCCAAACTTAAGCTATATTCTCTCCTGAAATATATTTTGATGAAGAATCTTGAATGACCCATTACGCACAAAGGGAATTGAAAGCCCACTGTTTCCTCATTGCATGTGCCCGGTCCAAACTGTGCACGAATGCCCATAACATTTGAATGCCCATAACATAACAGTCTGAAGAAGGGTCTCGACCCGAAACGTCGCCTATCTCCTTCGCTCCTTAGATGCTGCTGCACCCGCTGAGTTTCTCCAGCTTTTTGTGTGCCCATAACATTTGCTGCAGTCAGGTCATTTTGGAGGTTACATTAGTCTTGGTGAAACTGAAATTTTGTCTTCCAAACTCATTGACGATTCCTCCTTCCACTTTTTGCTTTCAGTCTGGCAAAGTCTCCACCTGCCTTTCTAATTACATAATGCTGGTGGGGCTTTCAATAAATATGATCATGCGCACCCAGACTTGGACGGCTAATTCTCCGGACATTTTAAAACATTCTCTGGCAAATCGTTTAACTTTTCCAAGTTTATTGTATTAATCACTGATCGTGGATATCCTATTTTGTGGTAGCTTTAACTATATTAATATTGTATTATAAAGCAAAAGATGGAAGCAGCGCCCCTCAGTTAGAAGGATAAAATATTAATCTCAAAGCCCATCCAAAATGGACCGACTCTAATAATTATGGTTTGACTGAACTGGCAGAAGATAGACAATTTGGCAGAAGATAGACACAAAAAGCTGGTCAGCTGGTCAGACAGCATCTCTGGCGACATTTCGGGTCGAGACCCTTCTTCAGACTCAAGCTGGCACGATGCCTTGTTTAGTTATCAGACCTTTTTGTGGGGCATAAAATGTGAAGACTGAAGTACTCGTTTGTAATGAATCAAAATAATGCATTTGTGTGGTTAGCAACGAATGAACATGAAATGCTTGCTTCTATCTGGATAATTCCTGGTGTTATTTAAGAAATGTCTCTCTTTCAGCAATGTGAGTCCAACATTTTCACCATTGCAGCCCCTTCTGCCCTTGCGGCAAACTCGGCAACGTCCGCATTCATCTGATTCAGGTACAAAAATGTGTCACATATTTACCTGGCATATGCCTTGTGTTGAGCTTGAGTTTCATTCCACTGACAGGTTCCAAACCATGAATCCACTGGTAATTCTGCTGCACTCCATGTTTTACAGCTATAGCAAATGTAATGGGATCAGATCACTGATAGAAACTGTATTGCCCAGATGCACCATAACTTGCTGCACTGCTGAGCTTGAAGTGATCCAGTTTCTTTAAATTTGTTAGAATTTCATTTGTTGTGTACTTTTTGGCCCCATATGCAAAGCCCATTATCCCATATGCTATTTTTTCTGATTCTGCAGCTTGTCCTGAACTCTCATTATTTTATATTGGCATCTTTATACACTTGATCTTCCTCATTGCTAACTCACCATTTGTCTCAAGTCTGCCTGTTCCTGCTGTTTTGCCGCCACCAGCAACTCCCACAACGTTACATGCCACATACCTGTTCCCCAGCATAAAAACAAAGTGCTGGAAATATTCAGCAGAATGGTCAGAATCGGAGAGGGAAACGTGAATTGCAAGCTTCCGCTGCTTTCGGGAATTGGAGGGTTCAGTGGGGAGCATTTTCACTTGAGTCTCGTGGTTGCAGGTTTAATTCCCACTGCAGAGACCTAGGTGCACACACCACTCAAATACTGAGGGAGTTTGAGACTGTAAGAGTGCTTTCTTTTGGATGGTGTACAAGGCAAGGCTCCATCTATCCTTTAAGGTTGAGTAAAACATCCCGCAGTGATCTCTTAGAGAATATCAGGTATGTTCTCCCAGGTGCCCGCCAGTAATTTTTCCCTGGCCATCTTTATTAAACCATCTGCATATGATCATTCAGTAGTTGTGAGATCTCTACTTTGGAATCCAGCTTCTTTTCCAAAGCTTTGATGCTCAAGTCTCTGTTGTGGATGTGAATAACTATAGCTTCATAAGGTCGTAAGGAATAGTAGAATTAGGCCATTCGGCCCATCAAGTCTACTCTGCCATTCAATCATGGCTGATCTGTCTCTCCCTCCTAACCCCATTCCCCTGCCTTCTCCCAATAACCTCTGACACCTGTAGTAATCAAGAATCTATCTCTGCCTTAAAAATATCCACTGACTTGGCTTCCACAGCCTTCTGTGGCAAAGAATTCCACAGATTCACCACCCTCTGACTAAAGAAATTTCTCATTTATTTCCTAAAAGAACGTTGGTTAATTCTGAGGCTATGACCTTTAATCCTAGACTCTCCCACGAGTGGAAACGTCCTCGCCATATCCCTCTCCACAGGCCTTTTACTATTCTGTATGTGTCAATGAGGTCCCCCCTCATTCTTCTGAACTCCAGAACTCTGTCTCAACATTACATCCCTGTTTTTGTATACAAGCCCTCTTGAAATAAATGCTAGCATTGAGTTTGCTTTCTTTACAAAAAAAAAGATTCCCAAGTCCCTTTGCATCTCTGATTTCTGGATTCTCTCCCCGTTTAGAAAATAGTCTACACCTTTATTCGTACTGCCAAAATGCATGACTCCACACGCTGCTGCACTAAAATCCATCTGCCACTTCACTGCCCACTCTCCCACCTGTCCAAGTCCTTCTGCAGAGTCCCTGCTTTCTCTACACCACCTGCCCCTCCACCTATTTTCATATCATCCGCAAATTTTGCCACAAAGCCTTCAATCCCCTCGACCAAATCATTAATATGCAACGTGACGGGTAGCGACCCCAGCACCGACCCTTGCGGAACTCCACTCGGCCCTTCGCTTCCTCACTTCTGAATTCCAGACCCGTGAGATTTCAGTAGGTAGCACTCCCCTGGTCTTTTTGATTACTTTTTAATCCTGTTCAAACTCCAGATATTAAACTGAATCTAGCAACCGTGTTTATTTACACAACTAGTTGGGTATGTGAAAGATGTTACAAAGTATGCCATTAAGATATAATCAGGATCAGTAGTAGTGGAGCAAGAGTGAGAGATAAACATTGTCAAAGAGATGGGTTTAGTTCGGGGGTGGGGAACCTTTTCATGTTGGAATGCCGCATTAAGTTAGCTGTAATATAATAAAGCCGCATCCAAGAAACTTCAATTAGATATACTTCAAAATGTACATTATTTTGTAAAAATAACCCTGATGACTTACTAATGTTTTAATTGTGGCCGTCAGTCGGGGAGGATTATTTTGTTGAATCTTCTTTTACTCGTTGGTATTTTAAATACATTCATTTTAAGATTAAAATAAAAATAGTAAAAGACGAACAAAAACATACTAATAAAAATAAAAGGTAGACAAAAATGCTGGAGAAACTCAGTGGGTGAGGCAGCATCGATGGAGCGAAGGAAATAGGCGACGTTTCGGGTCGAGACCCTTCCAGTAGCCAACCAGTCTTTCCAGGTGAGGCAGAGGTTCACTTGCACCTCCTCCAACCTAATCTATTGCATCCGCTACTCTAGATGTCAGCTGATCTACATAGGTGAGACCCAGCGTAGGCCCAACACCTCCGCTCGGTTCGCACTAACCAACCTGATCTCCCGGTGGCTCAGCACTTCAACTCCTCCTCCCATTCCGAATCCGACCTTTCTGTCCTGGGCCTCCTCCATGGCCAGAGTGAGCACCACCTTAAATTGGAGGAGCAGCACCTCATATTCCGCTTGGGCAGTTTGCACCCTAGTGGTATGAACATTGACTTCTCCAATTTCAGGTAGTCCTTACTTTCTCCTCCCCTTCTCAGCTCTCCCTCAGCCCACTGGCTCCACCTCTTCCTTTCTTCTTCCTGCCCCCCTGCCCCCCACCCTCACATCAGTCTGATGAAGGGTTTTGGCCCGAAACGTTGCCTATTTCCTTCGCTCCATAGATGCTACCTCACCCACTGAGTTTCTCCAAAACTTTTGTCTACCTCAGATTAAATATAGTCTGAGCATCTCCAAAGAGGTAGATAGCAGGTCAGAATTGTTCTCTAGCTGGTAGAGGACGGTTCAGTTGCCTGATAACAGCGGGGAAGAAACTGTCCCTGAATCTGGAGGCATGCTTTTTCACACTTCTGTACCTCTTGCCTGATGGGAGAAGAGGGAGTGACTGGGGTATGACTAGTCCATGATTATGCTGGTGGCCTTGCCCAGGCAGCATGAAGTATACTGTTTTAATGAGGTGAGTAAATATGAGAAGTACATTTTTATGGAAATATCTGGAAAGAAATTGGTGCAATTTAAACTAGATCGGTTGGGGGGGAGAGACTCAAATAGAGAAGGCAAGTAGTCCGTTTGTGAGGCAGGAGGCAGAGATGAGAAGCAGTCAGACGCAACACGTAGGGAGGAAAGAAGAAAAAAATAACAAACGGAGAATAAGAAGTGGAGGGTTTCTTAAATGTGTGAGCAGAGAGACAGAGGGGTGTAAAATGAAGATAGGAGCAATAGGTAGCAAAGTGAAAAGTGGCAGGAAAACAAATCCGGGGCAAAAATCTAAAAGGGTCAATTTTCAACATAATTGTGCAAGGGCTTTGTGTCTCAATGCGAGGAGCATTCGTAATAAGGTGGATGAGTTGAATGTGCAGATAGCTATTAATAATTATGATATAGTTGGGATCACAGAGACATGGCTCCAGGGTGACCAAGGCTGGGAGCTGAACATCCAGGGATATTCAATATTCAGGAAGGATAGACAGAGAGGAAAAGGAGGTGGGGTAGCGTTGCTGGTTAGAGAGGAGATTAACGCAATAGAAAGGAATGACATTAGCTTGGAGGATGTGGAATCGATATGGGTGGAGCTGCGAAACACAAAGGGGCAGAAAACGCTAGTGGGAGTTGTGTACAGGCCACCTAACAGTAGTAGTGGAGTTGGGGATGGCATCAAACAGGAAATTAGAAATGCGTGCAACAAAGGTAAAACCGTTTTAATGGGTGACTTCAATCTACATATAGATTGGGTGAATCAAATTGGCAGGGGTGCTGAGGAAGAGGATTTCTTGGAATGTATGCGGGATAGTTTTCTAAACCAACATGTGGAGGAACCAACGAGAGAGCAGGCTATTCTAGACTGGATATTGAGTAATGAGGAAGGGTTAGTTACCAGCCATGTTGTATGTGGCCCCTTGGGCAAGAGTGACTATAATATGGTTGAGTTCTTCATTAGGATGGAGAGTGACATTGTTAATTCTGAAACACGGGTCCTGAACTTAAAGAAAGGTAACTTTGAGGGTATGAGACGTGAATTGGCCAAGGGACTGGCAATTGATTCTTGAAGGGTTGACGGTGGATGTGCAATGGAAGGCATTTAAAGACTGCATGGATGAAGTACAACAATAGTTCACCCCAGTATGGCAAAAGAATAAATCAGGGAAGGTGGCGCATCCGTGGATAACGAGGGAAATCAGGGATAGTATCAAAGAAAAAGATGAAGCGTACAAATTAGCCAGAAAAAGCAGCCTACCAGGGGACTGGGAGAAATTCAGAGACCAACAGAGGAGGACAAAGGGCTTAATTAGGAAAGGGAAAATGGAGTTTGAAAGAAAACTGGCAGGAAACATAAAAACTGACTGCAAAAGTTTTTATCGATATGTGAAGCGCAAAAGATTAGTTAAAACAAATGTAGGTCCCTTGCAGTCAGAAACAGGTGAATTCATCATGGGGAACAAGGACATGGCAGACCAATTGAATAACTACTTTGGTTCTGTCTTCACTAAGGAAGACATAAATAATTTGCCGGAAATAGCAGGGGATCGCGGGTCAAATGAGATGGAGGAAATGAGTGAAATCCAGGTTAGCCGGAAAGTGGTGTTGGGTAAATTGAATGGATTAAAGGCCAATAAATCCCCAGGGCCAGATAGGCTGCATCCCAGGGTACTTAAGGAAGTAGCCCCAGAAATAGCAGATGCCTTAGTGATAATTTTTCAAAACTCTTTAGATTCTGGAGTAGTTCCTGAGGATTGGAGGGTAGCTAATGTGTAAGCCCACTTTTTAAAAATGGAGGGAGAGAGAAAACGGGGAATTACAAACCAGTTAGTCTAACATCGATAGTGGGGAAACTGCTAGAGTCAATTATTAAAGATGGGATAGCAGCGCATTTGGAAAGTGGTGAAATCATTGGACAAAGTCAGCATGGATTTACGAAGGGTAAATCATGTCTGACGAATCTTATTGAATTTTTTGAGGATGTAACTAGTAGAGTGGATAAGGGAGAAGCAGTGGATGTGTTGTATCTGGACTTTCAGAAGGCTTTCGACAAGGTCCCACACAAGAGATTGGTATACAAACTTAAAGCACACGGTATTGGTGGTTCAGTATTGATGTGGATAGAGAACTGGCTGGCAGACAGGAAGCAAAGAGTAGGAGTGAATGAGTCCTTTTCAGGATGGCAGACAGTGACTAGTGGGGTGCCGCAAGGCTCAGTGCTGGGACCCCAGCTATTTACAATATACATTAATGATTTGGACGAGGGAATTAATTGCAACATCTCGAAGTTTGCGGATGACACGAAGCTGGGGGGCAGTGTTAGCTGTGAGGAGGATGCTAGGAGGCTGCAGGATGACTTGGATAGACTGGGTGAGTGGGGCAAATGCATGGCAGATGCAGTATAATGTGGATAAATGCAGACCTCCCAACATTTGATTGTCAAAATTCATAATATTTCCCCTCAAAATTCATATTTTTAATGAAAATTCATAATATGTCGCGGCGCCCTATTCGGGGTCCCATGTCACAAATTCTAAATTGTGAAGAAGTATTTTAAATGCCAAAATGTGAAAAAGGTACATGTATGCTGAAATTTATAATTCTTTGTTAAACTTTGATAAACTTGGCACTAGACTCACCTTAATTTCTCTCACTTGGGGTTGTTGCCGGCGGCTATGCGCCTGCGCACTGGTGCAGATCAGCGGGCTGCCGGCGGGCGGGTGCGGCACATGCGCACTTGGCCAGGTTGCCGGCGGGTCTGCGCCTGCGCACTGGGTGGGGGTGGGGGTGGGGGGGGAGGCCCGGTGATGGGGCTTTAAAGAAGGAACTGCAGATGCTGGAGAATCGAGGGTACACAAAAAGCTGGAGAAACTCAGCGGGTGCAGCAGCATCTAAGGAGCGAAGGAGATAGGCGACGTTTCGGGTCGAGACCCTTCTTCTAGCTGAAGAAAGGTCTCGACCCGAAACGTCGCCTATCTCCTTCGCTCCTTAGATGCTGCTGCACCCGCTGAGTTTCTCCAGCTTTTTGTGTACCCCCGGTGATGGGGCTGCCGCGAGCGGCCGGCTGGCGGCAAGAAAGTGCCGCTGATCGCGCGGGCCGGCGCCGCCCGGGCTCTAGGCCGGGCGTGGCGTGGCTCGAAATGGCGCCAGGCCCGGCAACCCTCCCCCACTGCGCACGCGCGGCCACTGGGGCCCGGCAACCCTCCCCCACTGCGCACGCGCGTCCATGGGGCCCGGCAACCCTCACCCACTGCGCACGCGCGGCCACTGGGGCCCGGCAACCCTCCCCCACTGCGCACGCGCGGCCACTAGGGCCCGGCAAAGTGCCGCTGATCGCGCGGGCCGGCAAACCGGGGACACATGGCGCCGGCGTTCACCACGGGAGGAAGAATTTAGCGGGATAATTAGGGTACAAATCGGGATGGCGGGAAGGGAACCTAAAAAGCGGGAATATCCCGCCAAAAGCGGGATAGTTGGGAGGTCTGTAAATGTGAGGTTATCCACTTTGGTGGCAAAAACAGGAAGGTAAACTATTATTTGAATGGTGACCGATTAGGAAAAGGGGAGATGCAGCGAGACCTGGGTGTCATGGTACATCAGTCATTGAAAGTAGGCATGCAGGTGCAGCAGGCTGTGAAGAAAGCGAATGGTATGTTGGCATTCATAGCAAAAGGATTTGAGTACAAGAGCAGGGAGGTTCTACTGCAGTTGTACAGGGTCTTGGTGAAGCCACACCTGGAGTATTGCGTACAGTTTTGGTCTCCTAATCTGAGGAAAGACATTCTTGCCATAGAGGGAGTACAGAGAAGGTTCACCAGACTGATTCCTGGGATGGCACGACTTCCATATGAAGAAAGACTGGATAGGCTCGGCTTGTACTCGCTGGAATTTAGAAGATTGAGGGGTGATCTCATAGACTTACAAAATTCTTAAGGGGTTGGACAGGCTAGATGCAGGAAGATTGTTCCCGATGTTGGGGAAGTCCAGGACAAGGGGTCATAGTTTAAGGATAAGGGGGAAGTCTTTTAGGACCGAGATGAGAAAATCGTTTTTCACACAGAGAGTGGTGAATCTGTGGAATTCTCTGCCACAGAAGGTAGTTGAGGCCAGTTTGTTGGCCATATTTAAGAGGGAGTTAGATGTGGTCCTTGTGGCTGAAGGGATCAGGGGGTATGGAGAGAAGGCAGGTACAGGATATTGAGTTGGATGATCAGCCATGATCATATTGAATGGCGGTGCAGGCTCGAAGGGCCGAATGGCCTGCTCCTGCACCTAATTTCTATGTTTCTATGTCTTTGAGCTTGTGGTTGCCATTCTAATTTTTCTCACTTTTGCCTTTGGTTTACCAGTGATACAATCTAAGTTGAAGGAATAACATCTGCAGTCAGGACTGAATGTTGCAGATAACCAATCTGGCCAGTTTTGATGAAAGGTCTCTGTGTCGTGGTCCACAGGTGCTTTCTAGGACGTGTTGAGTACTTCTAACATCTTCTCTTGCTTTGTGATTGAGGCAGTGCAGCGTTAGTTCACGAGATTGATCCCTGATGTTGGGCGAGTCCAGAACCAGGGGCCACAGTCTTAGAATAAAGGGGAGGCCATTTAAGACTGAGGTGAGAAAAAACTTTTTCACCCAGAGAGTTGTGAGTTTGTGGAATTCCCTGCCACAGAGGGCAGTGGAGGCCAAACCACTGGATGGATTTAAGAGAGAGTTTGACAGAGCTCTAGGGGCTAGTGGAATCAAGGGATATGGGGAGAAGGCAGGCACGGGTTATTGATTTGGGACGTTCAGCCATGATGACAATAAATGGCGGTGCTGGCTCGAAGGGCCGAATGGCCTCGTCCTGCACCTATTTTCTAATACTGGAGAGGCCTTGAGGGAATTGGAGATAATGGAGCATGAGCAGTTGAATTTTGACTTGGAATGGTGTGCAAATATGCTTGGGTGCTAGGATCAGTGCAACAAACGGTTCTGCTGCTCGAGGATACTGATGTAGGGAATCGGTGAAATTGTGCAGGAAATTCAGCGTGAGAATGAAAATTGGAAATTGGGAACCCAGAATCATGTCAGGAGGCAGTTTGATGGATGAGCTGATGATTGCACTCTGTGCTAACGTAATTGAACTTTTGTGGGCAGAAGAAGGAATACTATTGTCTGGATTCAGAGAAAAAAAATCACAGAGGGTTTCTGATGAACTGGGATGAGTTCCAGATTGACAGGCACCCTAGATCAGAACATCTCATCAAACTCTCATTTAGGCTATTGTATCAAGCACAGAGATTTAAGAGAGAAGAATTTTAGAATTATGTTTTTGTTCATTTAGGTTAAAATATCATGCATATTACAAACGGCCTAGGTTCCTCTCTCTTACACTAATACAAATATGGAAAAGCTGTTTTTCACAAGCCTATACAACAAGGTGCAATTTGGTAATTTCCAACAGAGACGGAGATTGTAGCCAAAGTTTATGGAACGGGCATTGCACATACTGGAAACCCCGAATGATCAGCAATCAAACTGTTCAGAGATCCTTTTGGTTGGCATCAGGCTCACTTGTTCTGTTTCGTGAACCCTCTTTAAATTCACATGAGACCCGATTTCCATGCTCCTTATAAACACCTGATTCACTGGACAAATTTCTGTGTAACGTCGAACAAAATAATTACAAGTGTGTGTGAATATCTGCTGATCCAGTCCAAATTCTTGAGGATTCCACATTATTGGAGTTTTACTTTCTTGTGCATTCTTCAATTCACAAATACATTTATTTTAAATTGTTTCTTTTAGGAATCATGCGTCGATCTACCTCCATGTCTTACATGGAGGGTTATGCTGGGACTTGGCCAGAAAAGAAACACAGGTTAGTAATTTTTTCCAAAGACACAAAGTGCTGGAGCAACTCAGTAGGCCAGGCAGCATCTCTGGAGAACGTGGATAGGAGAAGCAGCATCTGCAGAGTTACTCCAATATTTTGTGTATTGTTTTGTAAACTAGCATCTGCAGTTCCTTGGGGCCGGAGAAACTCAGCGGGTGCAGCAGCATCTAAGGATAGGAAGGAGATAGGCGACGTTTCGGGTCGAGACCCTTCTTCAGACTGGTCAGGTATCAGGGAAACGAGAGATATAGACGGTGATGTGGAGAGATAAAGAACAATGAATGAAAGATATGCAAAAAAGTATCGATGATAAAGGGAACAAGCCATTGTAAGCTGTTTGTGGTGTGAAAATGAGAAGCTGGTGCGACTGGGGTGGGGGAGGGAGATAGAGACAGAGGGAATGCCAGGGCCCGAGGGCTGAGGGAGAGGTGGGAAGGGGAGGAGACAGCAAAAGTTAACAGAATTGAGAAAATTCAATGTTCAAGCCCAAAGGATGCAGACTCCCCAAGCGGAATATGAGGTGCTGTTCCTCCAGCTTGCGGTGTTGCTCACTCTGGCCGTGGAGGAGGCCCAGGACCGAGAGGTCGGATACGGAATGGGAGGGGGAGTTGAAGTGCTGAGCCACCGGGAGGTCGGCTTGGGTATTGCGGACCGAGCGGAGATGTTTGGCGAAACGATCGCCAAGCCTCCGCTTGGTTTCACCGATATAGATCATCTGACATCTGGAGCAGCGGATGCAGTAGATGAGGTTGGAGGAGGTGCAGGTGAACCTCCGTCGGACCTGGAAGGACTGCTTGGGTCCCTGAAAGGAGTGGAGGGGGAGGTGAAGGGACAAGTGTAGCATTTCTTGCGGTTGCAAGGGAAAGTGCCCGGGGAAGGGGTAGAGCGGGAGGGAAGGGAAGAATTGACAAGGGAGTTGCGGAGGGAGCAGTCTTTGCGGAAGGCAGACAGGGGGGGAGATGGGAAGATGTGGCGAGTGGAGGGGTCACGTTGGAGGTGGCGAAACTGGCGGAGGACTATGTGTTGTATTTGACGGTTGGTGGGGTGAAAGGTGAGGACCAGGGGGACTCTGCCCTGTTTGCGAGTGGGGGAATGGGGAGAGAGGGCAGTGTTGCGGGGTATGGAGGAGACCCTGGTGCGAGCCTCATCTATAGTGGGGGAGGGGAATCCCCGTTCTCTGAAGAATGAGGCCATTTGTGATGACCTGGTGTGGGACACCTCATCCTGGGAGCAGATGCGGCGTAGACGGAGGAATTGGGAATAGGGGATGGAGTCCTTACAGGAAGCAGGGTGGAAGGAAGAGTAGTCCAGGTAGCTGTGGGAGTCAGTTGGTTTTTGTAGTGGATGTCGGTCAGGAGTGTATCACCTGCAATAGAGATGGTGAGGTCAAGGAATGGTAGGGAAATGTCGGAAATGGTCCAAGTGTATTTGAGTATCTGCAGTTCCTTGTTTTTTTCCAAAGATTAGTGCTATTTTAAGAGGTTTTTGACTTCAGTTGAGAATTATCACATATGGAATTTAACCTGAGGGGTCTTGACATGGTGGATGTTAGGACAATACTTTCTCTGGTGGGATAATTTGGAATTAGGGGTCACGGCACTAAAAATAAAGATTGCTCATTTAAACTGGAAATGTGGCAAAATATTTTCTGAGGTGTAGCTTTGGACCAATCTTGCTATAAAAGCCGAGTAAATAGTCTGTTAGAAAATTGTTAAGGCAGGTTTAGGCAGATACTTGATAAGCAAGGGGGTGAAATGTTATCATGGATGGCCAGGATGTGGAATTGGGGTTATATTTGGATCAGCCATGATTGAATGGTGAAGGGCTGAGGGCCTGCTGCTCCTTATTCATTGTTCATATAATCACCAGTTTGTGGCTTGATGATGACATTTGATTCTGGTACAATTGAATCTTGCTTCATATAAAACAATTAGATTTTAATTTATTAGATTCTGCTTTTAATTCCTATATGCATGCTTCCTAAATATTGATCCGTTGTCATTATTTACAGCGTAAGATATCTAAAATTGTTATATTCTACCAAGAACATATATAGTTGCCTTTACTATGGAGAGGAAGCAACTATAGTATAAGGATAATTTACTCAATGTGAGTGCAGAATAGATCGAGTTGAGGGGTGGCAAAGTAGAAACAAATCACTTCCAAGTTCGTGCCACTTTTTATATTTTAAATCCACTGTTTTAGTGTACCCAGGATTTTAGAAGTCTGTTGAAGGGTCTCGACCTGAAATGTCACCTATTCATTTTCTCCAGAGGTGCTACCTAACCAGCTGAGATACTCCAGCATTGTGTGTCTAATTTAGAGGTCGAGTTAATTGTCATATGCACAAGTAGTGAGGTACTGGTGCATCGACAATCTAGCACACAGCAGCATCAGAGATTCATAGATACATTAGACAATAGGTGAAGGAGTAGGCCATTCGGCCCTTCGAACCAGCACTGCCATTCAATGTGATCATGGCTGATCATCCACAATCGCGTTCCTGCCTTCTCCCCATACCCCATACCCCTTGAATCCGCTAGCGATAAGAGCTCTCTTTAATTATCTTTTGAATGCATCCAATGAATCGGCCTCCACTGCCTTCTGAGGCAAAGAATTCTACAAATTCACAACTCCCTGGGTGAAAAGGTTTTTCCTCATCTCAGTTAATTGGCCTACAGCTTATTCTTAAACTCTGGCCCCTGTTTCTGGACTCCCCCAATATCGGGAACATATTTCCTGCATCAAGCATGTCCAATCCCTTAATAATTTTATATCTTTCTATAAGGTGTCCTCTCATCCTTCTAAATTCCAGTGAATACAAGCCCAGTCGCTCCATTCTATGACAGTTTCATCACGATGGGATTAACCTCGTGAACCTACACTGCACTCCCTCAATAGCAAGAATGTCCTTCCTCAAATTAGGAGACCAAAACTGCACACATTACTCCAGGTGTAGTCTCACCAGGGCCCTGTACAACTGCAGAAGGACCTCTTTGCTCCTATACTCAAATCCTCTTCTTATGAAGGCCAACATGCCATTCGCTTTCTTCACTGCCTGCTGTACCTGCATGCTTACTTTCAGTGACATCCAGGTCTCGTTGCACATCTCCTTTTCCTAATCTGACACCATTCAGATAATAATTTGCCATCTTGTTCTTGCCACCAAAGTGGAAAACCTAACATTTATCCACTTTATCTGTCATGCATCTGCCCACTCACCCAACCTATCCAAGTCACCCTGCATCCTCTTCGCAGTTCACACTGCCGCACAGCTTTGTGTCAACTGCAAATTTGCTAATTCTATTTAATTCCTTCATCTAAATCATTAATAAATATTGTAAACAGCTGCGGTCCCAGCACCGAGCCTTGCGGTACCCCACTAATTACTACCTGCCATTCTGAAAGGGACTCGTTAATTCCCTGCATTCTCATAGCATCCTCCTCACAGTTCACACTGCCACCCAGCTTTGTGTCATCTGCAAATTTGTTAATATTACTTTGAATCTAAATCATTGATGTATATTGTAAATAGCGGCTGTCCCAGCACCGAGCCTTGCGGTACCCCACTTGTCACTGCCTGCCATTCTGAAAGGGACCTGTTAATCCCTACTCTTTGTTTCCTGTCTGCCAACCAATTCTCTATCCATGTCAATAGCCTACCCCAATACCATATGCTCTAATGTTGCCCACTAATCTCCTATATGGGACCTCATCAAAGGCTTTCTGAAAGTCCAGGTACACTACATCCACTGGCTCTCCCTTGTCCATTTTACTTGTTACATCCTCAAAAAATTCCGGAAGATTAGTCAAGCAAGATTTCCCCTTCATAAATGCATGCTGACGTGGACCGCTCCTGTTACTGCGATCACATGCACAAAGACTCAGTCAACATGGAAAAACATAAATTATAAATTACATAAACATTAACATTACCCTACATACACTAGGGACAAGTTGCATTTATACCAAGCCAATTAACCCACAAACCTGTATGTCTTTGGAGTGTGGGAGGAAACCGGAGCTCTTGGAGAAAACCTACGCCGTCACAGGGAGAACGATCAAACTCCGTACAGACAGCACCTGTAGTCGGGATCGCACCCGGGTCTCCGATGCTGTAAGAGCTGTAATGCTGCGCCACCAAAAATTCACAATAAGGAAAACGGGACCAAGGTAGTTCAAGAGTCGGTCTGCAGAGTCCCGTTGTTGAAGTAGGATTAGGTTCTGAGGGTCAGTTCAATAACCTGAAGGCTGTAGGAAAGTAGCCATTCCTGAAGCTGGTGATTTGAAACTTACAGCTTCTGCAAGACCCACCAAATGCTGGTGGCAAGAAGAGAGTCCGCATCCAATGGTGGGGATCCTTGATGATGGATTCTGCCGCCTTGAGGTAGCGATTCATGTCGATGCTTTCACTGGTGGGCTGTGTATATGCTGATAGTGTCTAGTGAGTACAGCAGGGGCTAAACACTGTGTTGATGATCAGTGAGGAGATGCTGTTACCAATCTGCATTGGTTAAGGTCTACTGATGAGGAAGTCAAGGAACCAGTTGCAGCAGGAGGTACAGAGGACCAGCTTTTGGAACTTTGGACCTGGTTCATGAGTTTGGAGATTTATAGTGTTGAACGCCTCACAGTGGTCGATGAACAGCTGCCTGATATATATTTTTCATGACTTTATTTCTAAAAATGACAATATTTGTTAGTTATAAACCCCTTTTTTTCTTCTACAGATCCTTTCCCCAAGCAGTGTCATTCAATATACCCTTTGATTCAGACAATGATATTGATCCATCCAGTAAAACTAACCAAACGATAATTAGATCAATTAGTAATGACAGCTTAATTTCAAACGTTAACAACACTCCTAAACATTTGGTTAGAAATGAATCTTTGCAGCCAATGAATGGACAGAGCAACGGGACAGAAGAAACACATCTGTCTAGTCACGATGAGAAAGTTGAAGGCTCAGCCAGGAGTCCTGGTTCAGCAACGGACAATCTGCGAAGATGCCCCCTGCAAGGTGCAGTGTCAAATGGCCCAAAGGAAAATAGCTTTGGTGTTGGAGACTATGAGAATCACAATGGCCCACCAAGCATTGAAGAAGCTCTCCATATAATTCATCATGTAGACAAGCCTTATTTAGAACTTGAATCTGAACATCTAGCTGATGGATTTTTCCTGCATGTTAAAAATTCCAATGACACTATTGCAAATTCCAAAATGAATCAAACCAGCAGCCTGAATTCTATTGCAGAGGTTAAGGACACGACAAGCTCCTTGACTGATAATACTGAGGTGGACACAGGAATCCATGTTCCATCTGAAGATATTCAGGAAACAATTGATGAAGATTTTTCCTTCAGAGATTACACCGTTAGTATGGATTCAGATATGGATGACACTTCCAAACCTCATGACTCTGATATGAAAAATGATGATCCTTTCATTTTACTTTCAGGCTCAAATTGCTTGACTGCTGGTTTACCATCTGGAAATGGCATTTCGCCAGGTTCTGCAATTAAGATGACAAGTTTTGCCGAACAAAAGTTTAAGAAGTTGAACACCCCTGATGCCAGATTGAGCAGCAGTAGTTCCCAAAAGACTACTCCAGAGAGTTCAGAGCTTTGCACCCCTGGTGTGGTCCCCAGTTGCCAGTTAACTGAGCTAAGTCTCAGCAAACTAACCAGAGATCCGGCTCAACTGCTGGCTTCAGAAATGATTCAGCTTAAAATGAAGCTTGAAGAAAAACGTCGAGCTATCGAAGCCCAGAAAAAGAAGGTTGAAGCTGCTTTCACGAGGCAGAGGCAAAAAATGGGCAGGACAGCATTTTTGAATGTTGTGAGAAAGAAGGGCGATGAAAATTCTCCATTGAAGGAGCCTGGAAGTGAACATGAAGAGACATTGGGGGGTGGTGAGGAGAAACATGATGCAATTGGAATGATGGGCAACTCCACAGATAGCAGTAAACACGGCGTTCGGTCTTCAACCACTGCCGTTCAATCAGAAAAAAGAGTTGGCTGGAATTTAAATAGCCCCACTGAAGAAGCTATGGGAGATGTTGACATCATGGAATACAACAGACTAATTGAGAAGATGAATACAGCTTTACACGCCTTACAACAAGAGATGCAACGGTTGGCAAACCAGCAGGAATTAATAATGCAGATGAGAGAACAACAGCAACAACAGGCGTGGGTAATTTCCCCGCCTCCTCAATCAGCCTCACCACAAAAACAAGTCAGAGAGCTGCGATCCGCTTCACGGTCAACCGGGTCACAATCTCCTTCCCTTTCCTCTTCTGGAGAATCTCCTCGTTCCACCCAACGCTCTCCTCAAACTGTTAACAGAAGGTCTTCATTCTCGCACATCAAGAATTCAAAATCGAGGCCAAATGAATTGAAGATAAAGCCAGTAAATCGTGTTCTCACCCCGCCATGTTCTGTCGACCGTCTCCCTCATCTCAGGAAGTTTGCCCCCAGCCAGACCCAGATGAGGTCATTCATTTTCCTGGGAGATGTAGAACCGGAGGCAGTTACGAAAGCAGAATGTGGAAAATCTACGACTCAGGTAGCGGAGCCACAGACAGAGGAAAGTGAAGTCACAAATGAAAAGCCTTTTAAACCAGAGGCTTGTGGGCCGCAAGTTGAGCCCGAAATATTGCAAGGGCCCATGGTGTTGATGGAAAATTCTGGGCCTTCAGCAGACACTCCGACTAAAAGAAAATATCCTGTTGACCGGACAGGAAAGCCAAGCTTAATTGAGGTTTCCCTTTCTGAATTAAAGCTGTCTGAGGATGAAACGGAAGGGGATGAAGCAAATAATGGTGAAAAAGAACATGTTGAAGAACAGAAGTTGTGTTGTGGATTCTTCTTTAAAGTAAGTGGCAAAGGGTTTGCATTCTCAGTTGAAAGTGTATCAATTAAAATTAATTGAAACCAAAGGAGATTGATAGTTTACATCAAGATTTTTATAACTAATTCAATTCCAACAACTAATCCTTTAATCATTTATCACCCCATGTCTGAAGTTGCATCAAAAACACTGTATTTTGGTTTTATGATGTGGCTACAAATTTTGCCTAGTTAACAGTTTTTGGTGTTTTTCATTTGATTTGCCTGTAGTTATAATTATTGCACATTGCCCACTCATCGACTCCCCTTTAATTTCTTCATTTGCCTTTTTTGGGACTGCATTAAAGTATAAAATCGCAATCCAATTCCACACAATGTAGAGCAATCTTGCAGGGAATATCAATAGCAATTTTCTATTGAATCATTCCTATAAAAAGTCTGCTAGAATTGATTAGTAGCTTCAGTATACTGAGCAAAAAAAATATTTATACCCCAGGTTGCCAAACCTATGTGCGTAATTAAATATTTCTTCAATTAATTTATTTGTTTCTTTTTTAAAAGCCTGATAAAAAATATATTTCAAACTTCTGTTCTGAACAGCCAGATCCATTCCCATCACCCAGCTCGCACTTACTATGTATGTTTCTTTTAAAACGAATTACATATTGAAATAAGTGTTTTGTAAATGTACAGTCAAGCGAACAACCTTGACCAAATACAGATTTGGTGACCTGCCTTTCTGAATTCCAGTAGCCACTCACTGAGTGAACCATTATTTCCTTTCCTCGCCATATTTTCTTTCTAGGTTTCTTTACAAATGCTCTTGTAATTTAGCAACTGCATTTTCTAATTAGAAGTAGTCATTGTTCAAGATTCAAATAGTTTAAAAATTGTTTGAATGGTCTCTGGTATGATTTTTATAGCATGAGATTACAAAGTGTTTCGATTGTCATGGTGGCAGTTTGTCTGAATAGAATATATACCCACTACGCATCATAGTCGGGACTAGGATTTGTCATGGAGAATTTGAGCTTAATTGTTAAACTGCCATGCTATGTATATTTGCTGAAAATCGTGGAAAATTTTACCATGGGAGAATAAATTGCTGGGAGATGGCATATGATTGTCAGCATAGTTTGTATTAAGAGAATAATTTTAATTTGTCAATCCTGCACCCACACCTTAGTAGTGAAAGTGTCAGGACCATAGCAAAGACTTCCTCAAGACATTGTGATCAGGCAACTTTACCATATATCAAAAGAAGAAAAGTTTCCTTAACAGACATGCAAATCACCAGACATGAGAAAAAGTGATGGTATTTGTAATCTTCATGATGAAATCTCAAGTGTCACAGTCAAGGGAATCATTTTTGAGCTGGTGTAGCTAGGTGAGAAGCACTCTTTGTCAATTCTCAACCTTTCCTTTGCATTTAACTGTGTAGATGTTGAGATGTAACATGAAGGGACGACATGTAACAATTAAACAAGATACCTTGAGTTGTTGGTAGATGCCTGTATGGTTACATTCGAGAATCAACTAATATGAATTTGATCTGTTTAAGACAGGGGTCGGCAACCTACGGCCCCCGGGCCGAATGCGGCCCGAAGCCCAAAATCATCAGGCCCGCAGGCGTTTTTCTTTTTCCGTAATCATCCGGCCTGCAGACTTCCATCATCTCCGGTACCTCCCGAGGCCGTGGAGCCCAGGCGCAGTGATGCAAGTATGGTTACGACGCAAGGAGGGCTGCGCTGGCAGCCACAATGGCGGAGCTGCCGAGCGTTGACAGAAACCTCACCCATTCCTTCTCTCCAGAGTTACTGCCTGGCCCGCTGAGTTACTCCAACATTTTGTGTCTATGCACAAGTACCCATGGAGGCATTATATGGAATTATATAACTGGTCTGGACTGATGGTGGGATGGGACAGGTGGAGTGTCTGCAGTCCATATGCTTTCTGTAAGAAGCATAAGAAAGCTGTTACTGCCATTGTTTATGTATCTCCTGTAACCTGTTTCAGTTCAGATGCTTACCAAAACATAAATTATACATAAATTGTACAAGACTGAAAAGAAAAGTACTGTGTAATGAAATCAAAACATTACACCCAACAACCCAAACTCCGGTGCAACCCGTTCCACCTTAATCCTTCTGCCCGCGATGATTTTGAACCAAATCTCCTCTCAGCCTTTGCTCCTCCTAAAAGATATTCTCCAGTATTGCAACCAAATTTCCAGGTCACAGGGCTGTTCTCAGAAATAGACACAAAATGCGCAAAATAGACATAGCCGAAGAAGGGGCTCGATCTGAAACGTCACCTATTCCTACTATCCAGAGATGTCCCGCTGAGTTACTCCAGCAATTTGCGTCAACCTTCGGTGTAAACCAGCGTCTGCAGTTCCTTCCTACACCGTTCTGGTAAATCTTGTCTGTGCTCCCTGCCGTGCTTTCACGCTGTATATTGCAGCGCCCAATTTCCACCCTCAAGGAACCCAATGTTTTAACAAAGTTCAACACAACCTCCTTGCCTTTGTACCCAGCACCTTCAGTTACAAACCCGTGCAAATGGTTGGCATTGTCGATATTGCATATTGTGCATAGTGCATATACTGCATAGTGGAGTATCTTGCTCCGCTCTATGATCTTTAGCCAGTGTTCCGGGTGGCGTCCTCGAAGGGGCGGAATCTCTGTGAACACGTGATTTGATGCCTGCCATCCGGGGCGGGATGCGGGCAGGATCCATGTGTACACGGGATATATGTGGCCCGCCATCCGCTCACAAACATGCGTCCTGGCCCCTGTGCAGAACAAGGTTGCCGACCCCTGGTTTAGGTGATATGTTTTACCACCGGGGGCACCGTAGGATGGCTGCCTCGTCAACGGCCTCTCGTCTTTTTCCTTCTTTGTGTTTTTAGTTTGTTATAAAATGTGTTTTAGTTTATCTTTAGTTTTGTGTTATGTGGGGGAAAGGGGGGAACGTTTTTTATCTCTTTCCACGACGGAGATGTGACTTTTTCCGTGTCGTATCTCCATCCGCACTGCGGCCTAACATCGTGGAGCTGGCAGTCCTGACCGCGGGGGCCTGTGGGCTTAACATCATGGAGCTCGCGGTCCCTGGTTAGAGACCGACTTCGGGAGCTCCAACCGCAGGAGCTTCAACTGCCCCGACTGCGGATGGTTCGACTCCCCCGACCGCGGGAGTAAAGGAGGAAAGAAGATAAGACTTTATTGCCTTCCATCACAGTGGGGAATGTGGAGGAGCCGCTGTGGTGGATGTTTATGTCAAATTTTTATGTAGCTATGTGACTTGTTGCTTTTTTGGTATGACTGTATGGCAAACCAAATTCCTCCTATGTTGCAAAACATACTTGGCTAATAAATTATGATTATTATTATGATAACTGTGAATCCCTAATGAAGCCCTCTTTTTGAAGGATGATCAGAAAGCGGAAGAGATTGCAATGAAACGAGCAGCTCTCTTGGAGAAACGTCTGAGGAGGGAGAAGGAAAAACAGATCAAACAGCAGCAGTTGGAAGCAGAGCTGGAAGAGAAGAAGGAAGAAGCAAGGTGCTGCCTCATAAATATTTTACCATGTGATTTGCATAATAATACAAAAAGCAGTGATTACAGTCTAATGTGATAAATGTTAATTTTTTGGGGATTTCAGAGGAAATATAACTTGTACTGTGTGTTTCTCAAAGCGTAAGTCATAGGGCCAACATTTGGCCTGTCATGGTGATCAGATGTTGGATTCCACATCTGTCGACACCTGCCTCCCATCTGCCTACCCTCTGTCAGACTCCCATTTCCCCCCAATGTCAGGCCTTGCTAATCAGATATGAAGTCATGAAACGATCTCTTTCAGAACACTGAAAATACATCTAAGGAAATATTTATTAAACTATAAAACTGAAATTGTTGGTCATATTAAAAAATCTGCTGAAGATCTAATGCTACAAACAATACTTTATAATCCTAACTAATAATTTTTTTTTTAATTAAGGAGACCTTTGGAGCTGTTATGTTTCAGTCTCTATTCTATTAACTGATTTAACTGTAATGCGCTGCACTTGTAATCAGGAGTAATCATCTTTGTTGTAGCTCTGATCCATTAACTCTATTTTCTACAATGTTTCACCTGTTGTTGATACAAGAACGGAGAACTATGTTCATAAGTTCTAGGAGCAGAATTAGACCATTCGGCCCATCAAGTCTACTCCGCCATTCAATCATGGCTGATCTATCTTTCCCTCTCAACTCCATTCTCCTGCCTTCTCCCCGTAACCCCTGACACCCATACTAGTCACGAATCTATCTATCCTCACCTTAAAAATATCGATTGACGATCTCCAGCCTTCTGTGGCAATGTATTCCACAGATTTACCACCCTTTCACTCAGGAAATTCCTCCTCATCTCCTTTTATTCTGAGGCTATGGCTCCACTGGTGGAAACATGCTCTCCACATCCACTCTATCCAGGCCTTACACTTTTCAGAAAAGCTTCAATGAGGTCCTCCCTTACTGAATGCATTGGATGGACCTGGCAAGGGGAGGCCATCTCAGAAGATTCTGACCTGACATTAATCAGCCCGCGTAGTGCGCAGGCGCATAGCAACAACCCCTTACGGAGAGAAACATTTTCATACGGACTTATTTCTGTGAACAAAATTTAGGGTTGGCATCTCTGAATCAGAAGGTTCACATCCTCCAGGCTGACCCTTCATTTAGTAATGAAAGATTGATGTACTTTTGGAAGTGACAATTTAGTGTGTGACGCAAAACAAAGTTGTATCTTATTTCTTGTGTATTCGATCCCTTGACCATTTTCCAGGGAAGGCAGAGAGTTCACCTGTGACCTGAACAGTGTGATCCCACAACACAACATGATATTTTTGAAATGCCGACTGTAAACCTTATTGCTGATTAGGAGCATTCATATTGGCTGCTGTGTTTTCTTGCTTGACGAGTTGCCTCAGTTCAGGTGTATGTCATTGATTGGGAAGCACTTTGAAATCAAAACATAAAAAACTGCTGGTGCTGGAATCTTGAGCAGAAGTGCTGGAGGAACTCAGCATGTCAGGAAATGGACAGATGATATTTTGGGTCGGGACCTCACCTGGAGTATTGCGTACAGTTTTGGTCTCCTAATCTGAGGAAAGACATTCTTGCCATAGAGGGAGTACAGAGAAGGTTCACCAGACTGATTCCTGGGATGGCACGACTTCCATATTAAGAAAGACTGGATAGACTCGGCTTGTACTCGCTGGAATTTAGAAGATTGAGGGGTGATCTCATAGAGACTTACAAAATTCTTAAGGGGTTGGACAGGCTAGATGCAGGAAGATTGTTCCCGATGTTTCCAAGGGGTCACAGTTTAAGGATAAGGGGGAAGTCTTTTAGGACCGAGATGAGAAAATCATTTTTCACACAGAGAGTGGTGAATCTGTGGAATTCTCTGCCACAGAACGTAGTTGAGGCCAGTTCGTTGGCCATATTTAAGAGGGAGTTGGATGTGGCCCTTGTGGCTGAAGGGATCAGGGGTATGGAGAGAAGGCAGGTACAGGATACTGAGTTGGATGATCAGCCATGATCATATTGAATGGCGGTGCAGGCTCGAAGGGCCGAACGGCCTGCTCCTGCACCTAATTTCTATGTTTCTATGACCCTTCTTCAGATTGATCTGTCACTGGTCTGCTGGAAGAGCTCAGTAGACCAGACTCCACTATGCCCCCTTTGGAAAATGTTCACTCTCCAACAGGAGCTCTATGAGACTTTAACTCATCACTCCCTCTCTGAGATCAGTCTGAAGAAGGGTCCCGACCTGAAACCTTATCTGTCCATTTCCTTTCTCTCTCCCACTGAGTTCGTCCAGCAATTAGTTTTCATCACGTTGAAGTCGTAAGGTTCAGATGAATATATTTACTAATGTGAGAGCTTTGTGCCTTGAACTCCACACAGACTCAAAGCGGAAGAGGAGCGGCAAAAGAAGGAAGACGAGAGGTCACGAAGAGAGTTCATTAAACAAGAGTATCTCAGGAAAAAGCAGTTGAAACTAATGAAGGACATGGATAGCGTGGTCAAGCCTCGTCCTACCAGCCTGAAACTGAAGAAGGCCCGTCCAAGATCTTTTCGAGAGGATTCATCAAGTCCACGAACACCTGTCAGATCATCAGCAGGTTTGTTAAAGGGCTTTGTTTCTTTGGAGATTCTGCCATTTGTAAATCATTTTTCTTAGTATCATTGATTGAGGAATGTAGAAACATGAGCGGAAGAGCTCTAAATGCACAGTGGGAATTTTTTGTTTACTGCGTTCTGCATTCAACTTGTATCTTCTGGTTGCGCACACACACGCATGTACGCACAGACAACTAACACACACACACACACACACACACACTCTTTGTGTTTCTCTGTCTCAGTTTATCCCCCCCACACCACCATCAATACCCACCAATATTGGTCTCATATTTCACAGAAAATAGTAAAAAGTACTTTAAAGGGGAGCATTAATTTGTTGCTTAGATATCTTGTCTATGTATACATTCATATGTGCTCATTATTTTCCAGTTTCCTGTCTGTCTCTGGCATCATTGAACACTGCAGATGCTGATAGTGTACGTTCAGGAAAGAAATCTCCCAGGTAAGACTAAACATGCAGGACACAATCCTTTCAGTTTGAGATGGCCGTGTACTATCACATTTAGGAATCAGATTTGAATAGCTCTGTGAAATCAGGTCACCTGTATCCTAATTTGGCCACTTGCATCTTGACATTGAATTTTGTTTGATTCATGGTTCTTCTGATGGTTCTTGGAACTCTTTCACTGTGATAATATTAAGTAAATGTTTGCTTTTGCTTAGCAAAGAAATACATTTGCTTGGTCAGGTACAAATGTTTTATTATTTTGATCATTACATTGAAAAAGTAATGAAATCACTGAAATAAAGACGTGCAAGAACATTTGTGGAACAAATAAAGTATATGATGTCACTTTCTTTTACACAAAGAAATACAGCCATATTACTACTCGCATTCACTCAAAAATAAGTTTGAAAAATATCTTAAATTCTGGGAAGCAGATCACTATCAGGTCAAACAGTTGGAATTTTATCAAAATTAACACCAAAGTGCTTGTGTCATTTGACAGTGATATCCATGCAGGGCGATTTGTACATATTTTAAAAATGCACAGTCTCTGGAGGACATAGATAGTAAACATTTTGGATCGGGACCATTCATCAGATATACCTCTCATCTCACTGTCCGCAGCCTTGCAGGTGACAGCATTTTCAGTTGTTAATTCGTGTTCTTTTTACATTGAAACTGCATTGTTCTCACTTTTGTCTGTGGTAGACCCTCACCTCCTCAGATGTAAAGAGCTTTGCTTATCTCCCCTCCAACCCATGTCTCTTGGCTTGAACCTCACTCCTTCCTACCACCCAGCCCTGACTAGGTCTATTATCATTTTATTTATGACAATTAAAATGTTTCTGCTGTTATTTTCTCCCTTTCTTAATTGAAGAGCCCAGGGTACATTTTATCTGCTTGAGTTGAGTTGCATAGTCTCTTTTTTCTCAAATTGACAACGAGTGAAGCAACTTGGATACAGAAAACAATGATTTGAAAAGTGCAGTTAGTCATCTGATTCTAAACATCCCCTTGTTATATTAACTTGGTTCACAATATCAATATAATAGTAAGATTAAACGAGAACTTACCAAGTTTGAAGTTTGATCTGTATTTTACGAGGAGTCGCGGTGAGGGATTTCGTGAAGAACCCGCCAGCACGCCTGCGCAGCATCCTTCAAAGCAGCGGTGTGGAATCACAGAACCAACCATGACTGAAAATAGTAAGATGAAAACCGTAGAACTACCTGTTTGACCTGATGATAGAGGGTGGGAGCGGTGGGCACGAAATCCCTCACCGCGACTCCTCGTAAAATACAGATCAAACTTCAAACTTGGTAAGTTCTCGTTTAATCTTACTATTTTACTTCGGAGTCACGTGAGTGACTTCGTGAAGATTTCAAAGCTCTGTGATTTCACGCCCTGAACAACGTCCATGCTTATCACACTGCCGCCATTCTGATGGAGTAAGACTGTTAATGGAGTTCAGTTGACAGTGGCTGAAAAATCAACACAATTTATTAATCAACTAAACAACAACCCCTAATTCGGGGCCAGACATTTACTGAGCGGTACCCAGGATAGCTTCTGCGAATGTCGCAGGAACGGCCAGAGACTTGTTATAGAACCGTTGAAAGGTTTTTCCCCCACTGGCCCAGCCCGCAGTGGCGAAAATGTGGTCCATGAGCACCTTCAAGGCTCTCGCTGCAGCCCTGGTGGAATAAGACTTAAAAAACGTTAGTAGCAACTCCTGTTTTTAATAACTCATGGTTTTACCAAAGAGTCTAGTTTAATTTTCTGCAATACCCGACTGGTGAGGCAGCATGGGGGAAACGCGTAGCAACCCATTTCCCCCAACGGATAAAAATGCATCCAATGCTATTACCCCAGGGTCTGGTTCCCACAACACATACGTTGGTATTCGATGGTTCAGCCTGGACGCAAATAGGTCAATATCTGGTGTCCCCAATTTGAGCTATAATATCTCCAAAATCTGGGGGTTCAACATCCACTCAATGTTGTCATTGAAGACACGTGACCTGGTGTCCGCCACTGAATTAAGCTTCCCAGGCAGGTCGCAGTAATCCAAATATTTCTTTCAATGCACCAGTGCCAAATTGTATTAGCCAATTCATTGCAAACTAGCGACCTAATACTACCCATATGATTGATGTAAACCATTATTGTAGCATTATCTATTCGAAAGCGGACATGTAATCCCATGAATTAGTACAGAAACCCGCAGTCCATGAAATACCCCCAGCATTTCTATATAGTTTATCCCATGTGACTCCAGGAATGTAGACTCATGAGAGTTCCATCTGCCACCACAACTGGACATCGTACCAGTTGCTCCCCAGCCTGGTGCACTTGCGTCAATTAGTAGCACAACATCAGGGTTGCTCCATATAATAGGTCAATGACATTCTTTAATATTATCTACCCACCATTATAGCTTGTTTCTAGCTTCCGGTGGTAACCAAAGTGGCCGATCAAAGCAGCCAGCATTTGTTTTTTTTAAAGCTGTGATTTGTGACCTTTGTGAATTTCGGTAGTGTAGCGGTCCGAATCGTGCAGCTGGGAATGTAGTTACCAATTTAGAGTTACCAATACCAATAACTTTGCTGTTTGCCACATGGTCGATACCCTGGCGCAAGCAAGATTGTGGCACTCTTCTGATATAGCAGTAGCTTTATTAGTGGGGATGATAAACTTCATTAAATTAGTGTCTAAGGTGAACACCAAATCCATAACCCGTAGCGGGTGCAGTTTTTGATTTGTCTGGATGGATTACAATCCCAGCTTCTCAAGCAGAGCCTTGGTTGCAGCCACTCCTTGAATTGCCAATTGGAGGTTCTGCCCCATTATAAGGATTTCATCCAACATGCCATCACTATAATCTTGTTGTCGGAGAAAGCCAATACAGGTAAATACCAACTTGGTAAACAGCCTAAGCTGTGATGGTTCCATTAGGCAATGCACCCTTCCAGACAACTTCAGAATTCCCTGTGAGCCTCAGCGATGGGTACCGTATAGCATGCTTCTTTCAAACTGATACATGCCATAAAGTACCCTGAGTAAAGCTTCCACCTAGCTGTTCCAAAAGCATCCATTTTGACATGGGTACATTGTACAAAAGTGTTCAACTCAGCTAAATCGATTATAACCCGACATTCCTCTTATTTTTACTGCTGGTGAACATATTAGGCTCAACTCAATATGTCCATGCTTGGTTATGCCAATTACCACTTTTCCCTGCTTCGCCATATAATTTCAGCATGCCCTGCCTCCACCTCTTTTCGGGATAGAGTAAATTCCTACGAGGCGAATGCTGGGTATGGGAATCTATACCTCCCACGAATTATATATACCCTTGAACACTTTGTAAAATGAACTCATCTGTGGTTACAGTTTTCCCCATATGTCCAAGGCCGTCCGCAATCGCCCACCTATTCGTACAGGAGGGATACTACGGCGTGAGAGGAGCCAGACCCCCTTACCTCCATAGTGAACGGCGGTTCCATACATACGGTGCTTCGGGTGGACGTTATGGAGGTTGACGGCCCGGCGGCCGCATCTCCCATGCAGGCCGCTGTTGGCCTTGCCCTAAATGGTCGTTGTATTTATTGAGATGGAGGTAGGTAGAATCTTTGTGCCCTATCCGGCAGCCTTGGTTCACAGGTTGTATTAGGCTGTTGCCGGTGATATGGGTGAACTCTGGCCGATGGAGTTTCATGAGGCCCACTGTTTTGGCCTCCTTTGTCCAGTCCCTTCACCTGTTTGTACAGGTCTCCAAGCAACTGATGCGGCGGTGGAGCGGTAATGGTCGGCACAACCCCGCGAATTTGGGGTTTAGTGTGGGCTATATGGAGCTCTTACGCAGGCAATATATCTCATACTGGGCGTTGCATAGGAGTGCTAGCGCATCATGCTATTTACTGGACACATTATCCCCGATCAGGGTTTTCCAGAACGCCGTTATGCCCGTGGAGAACCTTTCTCCAAGGTATTATTGAGAATCTGACTCCAGAGTTGGTGCATACGTAGGCAATCAATGGTGCCCGCCAATTCGTGGTGCAGGGTTCACCTGTCTGGGTAGAAACGGCAAACTTCACTCACCACATCCAGCATCCTCCTCATGCTCTGGTTCAGCGGTCACTGGCTGTCCCTGGTCGTCGTCAAACTCAGCAGCTGGGCAATCATTAATGCTTCTGGCTGGAGACGATGAGGAGCTGAGCGGAGTCCTTGCACGGCTAGTGGATGCCGTTCTTCTCGTTCTTCGGTCCCGCTGGAGATGTTGGACCATTTAAGAGCTCCAACCGCTCAATGCGACCGTCCCTGCTATATGCAGCGGACAAGCCGACTTCCCCAGGCCCTGCGAATTCACTGGGGCTTCCACCATCGGACCTCACCCCCTTAGGGTCTATGGTCCAATGGCAGGTCGTCGTGACCTACAGCCCAAGTAGGGTCATACGACTCCCGCACGGACTCTCCGCTAGTCTGTCTTCTCCCAGACTGTGGCGGCCCACCTGGCTGATAAGAAGGCAGGTGAGTTGACTCGGCGCCGGCCCCCGGAACCTGGCTCCCCGGAGTCCGTGCAGGCTTACCTCCACACTTACACCATTACTTGGCGTGGAGGCGCATGGTCGGCCGCTCGCAGCAATGAGCTGACCGACCGCTTCCTGCTGCCACCTCCGCCCTTGACCGCAGCCTGACGGGGTGTGTTGTCGGCGGTATCTGCTCCAGCAGGCCTACACGACGCAGCAGTGTTATGCCCGGGCTGCACGATGGCAGATATCCCTGGCTGCAGTACGTAAAGCACTCTGCAGGGCTCCCCTGTCTTGCGGCTGTCCCCCGGCCCAGCCCCCTCTGGTCTACTGGAGCTCGGGGAGAGGTTGCCTGTAAAAGAAAAACAAGACCCCTTGCCACGTACCTGTATCCCCCCTTATTCTCTTGGGGGACGGGGGGCTCGGAGTCTGGACCCGTTGCTTGCAGCTCCGTAGCGGTAACCCATTCGGGTGAGTCGGCCCCTGTATTAGCGGGAGCGCCCGACTCTCCGCATTCCAGCCCCCACCGTTGCGTTGAAGCTGCCGGCGTTCCGTGCAGCTCCGGGGACAAGGGCCGTCGGCTGGCCACAGCTCAGCTCCGCGCCCGACTTCCTCATTCCTGCCCCCACCGTTGTGTTGAAGCTGCCGGCGTTCCGTGCAGCTCCGGGGACAAGGGCCGTCGGCTGGCCGCAGCTCAGCTCCGCGCCCGACTTCCACATGTGTTGAAGCTGCCGGCGTTCCGTGCAGCTCCGGGGACAAGGGCCGTCGGCTGGCCACAGCTCAGCTCCGTGCCCGACTTCCGCATTCCTGAAGCTGCCGGCGTTCCGTGCAGCTCCGGGGACAAGGCCGTCGGCTGGCCGCAGCACAACTCAGCTCCCCGACAGCGTCGTCCTGCGGCCCTTGTCCATGCTGTAAAGGAAGGTAAAACTTACCTGCCGGTCTTGTGAAGGAGGCCGGTGGGGAGAGCGCACTCCCCCCCCCAGCTGCCGCTGCAGATGCGCGCGACGATATGCTGCGCAAGCGTGCTGGCGGGTTCTTCACGAAGTCACTCACGTGACTCCGAAGTAAAATCCAGAATTGGTCTTACCAATGCCTTGTACAATTTTAACATTACTTCCCTACTATATTCAATGCTCTGATTTATAAAGGCCAGCACACCAAAAGCTTTCTTTACCACCCTATCTACATGCGATTCCACCTTCAGGGAACTATGCACAGTTATTCCTAGATCCCTCTGTTCCGCAGTATTCCTCAATTCCCGATCATTTACCATGTACGTCCTATTTTTATTTGTCCTGCCAAATGTAGCACTTCACACTTATCAGCATTAAACTCCATCTGCCATCTTTCAGCCCACTTTTCCAAATAGCCCAAATCTCCCTGTAGACTTTGAAAATCTTCTTCATTATCCACAACACCACCTATCTTAGTATCATCTGCATACTTACTTATCCAATTTTCCACCCCATCATCCAGATCATTGATGTACATGACAAACAACAGTGGACCCAACACAGATCCCTGAAGCACCCCACTGGTCACCGGCTTCCAACCTGACAAACAGCCATCCACCATTACTCTCTGACATCTCCCATTCAGCCATTGTTGAATCCATCTTGCTACTCCGCCATTAACACCAAAAGATTGAACTTTCTTAACCAACCTTCCATGGGGAACCTTGTCAAAGGCCTTACTGAAATCCATATAGACAACATCCACTGCTTTACCCTCATCAATTTCCCTAGTAACCTCTTCAAAAATTCAAGAAGGTTTGTCAAACATGACCTTCCAGGCACAAATCCATGTTGACTGTTCCTGATCAGACCCTGTTTATCCAGATGCTTATATATATTATCTCTAAGTATCCTTTCCATTAATTTGCCCACCACTGATGTCAAACTAACAGGTCTATAATTGCTAGGTTTGTTCTTTGAACCCTTTTTAAACAATGGAACAACATGCGCAGTACGCCAATCCTCCGGCACTATTCCCGTTTCTAATGACATTTGAAATATTTCTGTCATAGCTCCTGCTATTTCTACACTAACTTCCCTCAATGTCCTAGAGAATATCCTGTCAGCACCTGGAGACTTATCCACTTTTATATTTTTCAAAAGTGTCAGTACCTCCTCTTTGAATCTCATAGTTTCCATAGCTACTCTACTTTTTTCCCTTACCTCACAGAGTTCAATATCCTTCTCCTTGGTGAATACCGAAGAAAAGAAATTGTTCAATATCTCCCCCATCTCTTTTGGCTCTGCAGATAGCTGTCCATTCTGGCTCTCTAATGGTCCAATTTTATCCCTTGTTATCCTTTTGCTATTAATATAGCTGTAGAAACCCTTTGGATTTACTTCCACCTTTCTTGCCAAAGCAACCTCATATCTCCTTTTAGCCTTTCTAATTTATTTCTTAAGATTCTATTTACATTCTTTATACTCCTCTAGCACCTCATTTATTCCATGCCTCCTATAAATATTGTAGATATCTCTCTTTTTTCGAAACAAGTGTTCAATTTCCCTCGAAAACCATGGCTCTTTCCAAGTTTTACTATTTCCTTTCAACCGAACAGGAACATAAAGTTTCTGTACTCTTACAATTTCCCCTTTAAATGTCCTCCATTTCTCTTCTACATCCGTCCCATAAAACAAAATGTCCCAATTTACTCCTTTTAAACCCTTACGCATTCCCTCAAAGTTAGCCTTTCTCCAATCAAAAATCTCAACCCTAGGTCCAGTTCTGACTCTCTCCATAATTATATTGAAACTAATGGTATTGTGATCACTGGTCCCGAAGTGCTCACTAACGCATACCTCCATCACCTGACCTGCCTATTTCCTACCTGGAGGTCCAGCACTGCCCCTTCTCTGGTCGATACCTCTATGTATTGCTGCAAAATGCTATCTTGCACACATTTTACAAACTCCAAACCATCCAGCCCATTTACAGAATGTGTTTCCCAGTCTATTTTTGGAAAATTGAAATCTCCCACAATCACTACCTTGTGCTTACTACTAATATCTGCTATCTCCTTACATATTTGCTCTTCCAATTCTCGCTCCCAATTTGGCGGTCTATAATACACCCCTAAAAGTGTTGCTACACCGTTCCCACTTCTCAGTTCCACCCAAATAGCCTCCCTAGACGAGCCCACTAATCTATCCTGCCAAAGCACTGCTGTGATATCTTCTCTGACAAGCAATGCAACACCTCCACCTCTGGTCCCTCCAATTCTATCACACCTGAAGCAACGAAATCCTGGAATATTTAGTTTCCAATCACAGCCCTCCTGCAACCATCTTTCACTGATAGCCACAACATCATATTTCCAGGTGTCAACCCAGGCTCTAAGTTCATCCACCTTTCTTACAATGCTCCTAGCATTAAAATATACACATTTTATAAACCCACCATCCCTTATTCTCTGTCTATTATATTTTTCGCCTACATTTTGGGTCCGAGTGCTTCCCTTCTCTGCCTCTTGCCCCACACCCTGTCCCCTAGCCCCCTCTACCCGAGTCCCTCCCCCCAGCCTTTCTAGTTTAAAGTCTCCCCAGTAGCCTTTGCAAATCTCCCTCGGGTTCAAGTGCAACCCGTCCTTTTTGTACAGATCATGCCTTCCCCAAAAGAGGTCCCAGTGATATAGAAACATGAATCCCTGCCCACTGCACCAATCCCTCAGCCACGCATTTATCCTCCACCTCATTCCATTCCTACTCTCACTGTCATGCGGCACAGGCAGTAATCCTGAAATTGTGACCCTTTTGGTCCTTCTCCTTAACTTTCCCCACAACTCCCTAAATTCTCCTTTCAGGACCTCTTCTCTTTTTCTGCCTATGTCATTGGTACCTATGTGTATCACATCAGGCTCCTCTCCCTCCCTTTTCAGAATCTTTTGGACACGTTCCGACACATCCGAGACCCTGGCACCAGGGAGGCAAACTACCATCCGGGTCTCCCGACTGCGTCCACAGAATCGCCCATCCGACCCCCTAACTATAGAGTCCCCTATTACAATTGCCCTCCTCTTTTTGCTACCCTTCTGAGCATCAGCCGGTCTCTGTGGCTGCCCCCAGGTAGGCTGTCCCCTCCAATCGTACTCAAACCCGAGTACCTATTTTCCAGGTGTACAGTCACAGGGGTACTCTCTAGCCCCTGCCTCTTGCCCTTGCCCTTCCTAACTGTGACCCACTTGTCTGCCTCCTGTGGTCTGGGAGTGACTACCTCCCTGTAGCTCCTCTCTATGACCTCCTCACTCTCCCTGACCAGACGTAGGTCATCGAGCTGCTGCTCCAGGTTCCTAACACGATCCTTTAGGAGCCCCATCTCAACACACCTGGCGCAGATGTGGACGTCTGGACGGCTATCAGATTCCCTGACCTCCCACATCTGACATCCACAACAGTACACTGCCCTGGCCTTCATACTTCCCCTTTACACAGGATACAATATCAACACAATACAAAGTACACAACAAACTGCTGGGATCTGACTGCCAATCAGCTGCTAACCCTAGTCCACTTCCACCAATCAGCGGCTTCCTCAAAAAAAAAACCACTTCTCCGAGTGGAACGTTGAGGATTTCGGCAAGCCCCGCGCTGGATTTTAAACCTTACCGGTCGGCTGTCGTTCCTCCCCCTCCTTCTCTTCCAACGGCTCCTGTGGGCCTCTGAAAAAAACAAGCCCCGCGCTGGATTTTAAACCTTACCGGTCGGCTGTCGTTCCTCCCCCTCCTTCTCTTCCAACGGCTCCTGTGGGCCTCTGAAAAAACAAGCCCCGCGCTAGATTTTAAACCTTACAGGTCGGGTGTCGCTCCTCCCCCTCCTTCTCTTCCAATGGCTCCTGTGGGCCTCTGAAAAAACAAGCCCCGCGCTGGATTTTAAACCTTACCGGTCGAGGTAAGACAGATATGATAAGAGAACTCGAGGTAAACGAACTGCTTGGAGTTATTGATCATAATATGATTCGTTTTAATCTGCAATTTGAGAAGGAGAAGATTAAATCGGAAGTGTCAGTGATGCAGTTGAACAAAGGGGACTATGAAGGCATGAGAGAGGAGCTGGCCAAGGTAGACTGGAAAGGGATCCTAGCAGGAATGACGGTGGAACAGCAATGGCAGGAATTTCTGGGCATAATCCGGAAGACACAGAATCATTTCATTCCAAAAAGGAAGAAAGATTCTAAGGGGAGTAAGAGGCAACTGCGGCTGACAAGAGTAGTTAGGGATTGAATAAAACTAAAAGAAAAGATGTATAACACAGCAAAGAGTAGCCGGAAGCCAGAGGATTTGGAAACTTTCATAGGACAAAAGAAGGAAACAAAACGGACAATACGGACTGAAAAGATGAAGTATGGGGGGAAGCTGGCCAAGAATATAAAGAAGGACAGTGAAAGCTTATTTAGATATGTTAAGGGAAAAAGAATAGCAAAGTCAAATGTGGGTCCCTTGAAGGCTGACACGGGTGAAATTATTATGGGTAACAAGGAAATGGCAGAAGAGTTGAACACGTACTTCGGATCTGTCTTCACTAAGGAAGACACAAACAATCTCCCAGAAGTGCTGGAGGACAGATGATCTAAGGGGGTAGAGGAACTGAAATAAATTTTCATTAGGCGAGAAATAGTATTGGATAGGCTAAGAGGACTGAAGGATGATAAATCCCCTGGGCCTGATGGTCTGCATCTCAGGGTCCTCAGGGAGGTGGCTCTAGAAATAGTGGACACATTGGTGATCATTTTCCAATGTTCAGTAGATTCAGGATCAGTTCCTGTGGACTGGAGGATAGCTAATGTTATCCCACTGTTCAAGAAAGGAGCGAGAGAGAAAACGGGGAATTACAGACCAGTTAGCCTGACTTCGGTGGTTGGAAAGATGCTGGAGGTCGGGTGACTAAAATTAGAGCACAGGTTGTTGACATGGATAGAAAATTGGTTGGCAGACAGGAAGCAAAGAGTAGGAGTGAATGGGTCCTTTTCAGAATGGCAGGCAGTGGCGAGTGGAGTGCCGCAAGGCTCGGTGTTGGGGCCGCAACTGTTTACCATATATATTAATGATTTGGAAGAGGGAATTAGGAGCAACACTAGCATATTTGCGGATGACACAAAGCTGGGTGGCAGTGTGAACTGTGAAGAGGATGTTAGGAGGTTGCAGGATGACCTGGACAGGTTGAGTGAGTGGGCAGATGCCTGGCAAATGCAGTATAATATAAATAAATGTGAGGTTATCCACTTTGGTGGCAAAAGCAAGGGGGCAGATTATTATCTCAATGGGGTTAAGTTAGGTAAGGGGGAGGTGCAGCGAGACCTGGGCGTCCTTGTACACCAGTCACTGAAAGTTGGTGTGCAGGTACAGCAGGCAGTGAAGAAAGCTAATGGAATGTTGGCCTTCATAACAAGAGGATTTCAGTATAGGAGTAAAGAGGTTCTTCTGCAGTTGTATAGGGCTCTGGTGAGACCACATCTGGAGTATTGTGTACAGTTTTTGTCTCCTTATTCGAGGAAGGACATCCTTGTGATTGAGGTAGTGCAGCGTAGGTTCACAAGATTGATCCCTGGGATGGCGAGACTATCATATCAGGAAAGATTGAAAAGACTAGGCTTGTATTCACTGGAGTTTAGAAGGATGAGGGGGGATCATATAGAAACAAATAAAATTATAAAAGGACTGGACAAGCTAGATGCAGGAAAAATGTTCCCAATGTTGGGCATCCAGAACCAGGTGCCACAGTCTTAGAGTAAAGGGGAGGTCATTTAAGACTGTGAGAAAAAACTTTTTCACCAGAGAGTTGTGAATTTGTGAAATTCCCTGCCACAGACGGAAGTGGAGGCCAAATCACTGGATGGATTTAAGAGGGAGTTCAGATAGAGCTCTAGGGGCTAGTGGAGTCAAGGGATATGGGGAGAAGGCAGGCACGGGTTATTGATTGGGGACGATCAGCCATGATCACAATGAATGGCGGTGCTGGCTTGAAGGGCCGAATGGCCTCCTCCTGCACCTATTTTCTATTTTTGACTATATTAGAATGCCGAATTCCTGATAAGATTTCTCCGTGAATTGTCACCTTATCGTGGTGGAGAAGCGTGTGTGGTCCTGAGATCCTGAGAGCGATGCCATCTGAAGCTATGCTCCTGGTAGGGCCACCCATGGCAGTAAGGTCGAGGGGGAGGTCGCTGAAAAAGAGCAATCCAACCATGACCTCAACAGGCGGAGGGAGGATGACTGAGACTGGAGCGTCACAACAGCTGGGAAGGCGGATGAAGGCTGCAGCAGAAAAGGGTCTCCGGTCGTCTTGGACTCCATGCCACTGGATCCTGACCCAGATCTGTCAAGGACCTTGTGGTGGCTGTCTGTGCACCAGTCTCCCCACGTTAAACAAAGTCACGCACGGGCGTCCTCCATACAGGGAATGGCACCCTGGAGATACCCATGGTCAACCATGACCGAAGGGTGGCTAAGAACAAGAAGATACGATGTATACTTAACAATGCATTTTAAAAATACAGTTATCTGCAGAAAAAGTCAACATATTGTCAACCTCGCAACCCATCCCAGCAAGGATAATCTAAAGTCCGTGCAAAATGTATTGTAATATCTACTATGCTTGATCATTGTTTAATTGACTGAACACATTACAATGCGAAAGGAATAAAGGATAACAATAATCTAGAAGGGTTGATTATTTTCCCTGCAGTAGGTTAACTGCCAATGGGATATGGTGTAATGGATAGTTAAACTATGCAATGACGTTTTAAGATTTTTCTTTTCTAATTAAACATCTAGGACAGAATCAGTGGATGGATTTATATCATCAGGTTGTTCTGCCAATCGGAATGGTGAAAAAGACTGGGAGAATGACTCAACAACTTCTTCGGTTGCCTCTGCAACGGAGTATACAGGTAGAATTCTTGGTAATATTTTTGCAGCCTTTTACTTTCACTTACTCAACAATCATGTGAATTTTCAGAGAATTGTAGAGAATGAACATCACAGGATAGGATGCTTGATTCAACTTATCGAACAGTAGAAATCCAGCCAAATCTGGTCACAAATCCCACACAAAGGACATTGCCATCCTCACATGATGGTGCAGCCCAACACTGGTTGAACTTTTGCGAATGTATCATTCCCCCTTGTCTTGAACCAGAAGTGCAAAGTGGAACACCATCTCTGCCACCTTCTCAGGTCCCCTCCATCCCATTTCCCAGTCTTTAAATATATGAATGCACTTCATTGTAATACCAAGAAACAGTTACTGCACTGAATACAGAAACTATCATCCCTGATAACATGCTGGCTTTGACACTTGTGATCCAGAACCAGATACATATGTAGCTGAAGATAGGCACAAAAACCTGCAGTAACTCAGCAGGACAGGCAGTATCGCTGGAGAGAAGGAATGGGTGATGTTTCGGGTGGAGACCCTTCAGATCTGAAACATCACCCATTCCTGCTCTCCAGAGATGCTGCCTGTCCCGCTGAGTTACTCCAGCTTTTTGTGCCTATCTTCGGTTTAAACCAGCATCTGCAGTTCCTTCCTATACATATGTAGCTGACCTGTTTCAGTATAGTTACGTATCTACAGGACAGTGTGCAATGTTATCCGCATTCGTTCTGTCCACAAAAGGACAAATTAAGTCTGGCGAGTTCCCACCCCATCGATCTGCTCCTCTTATCAGCAGAGTGACATATGATGTGGCTGACAGTCCAGTCAAGCTGAGTTTAACAGTCACCAAAGCTCAAACTTAGTTTGATCTCTATCAGGATCATTTAGGTCCAATCATGAAGATCTTGGTCCATATATATATATAAATATAAATATAAAAGAGGGAAGAGTAATGAGAGACTTCCATTAAAATCAAGACAGATTTGACCTAATTAGCATTATGTTCAGTTTTTTTCCAGCCTTCAATAATGACAGATGTAGGGATATGCTTTCATGATTGAACATTGCTCATTTCTGTATATTTGCCATGCGATTACCATCTTTTTTATTCAAACATCCTAAGCATTTGCTCTTTACATTCAACCAACATTGTCAAAATCCCCTTGCTTATACTAAGGTGTTTGAAGGTGCGAGGGAGAGAAATAGTCAACATTGATCAGAAGGACTGACTGGAATGATACTTTTTTCCAATCAATATGTGGCCATTAGACAATTAAAAACACAGAATTATTTCCTTTAAACCTCGTATTAAGTTCACCAATTTCCATAACATAAGGAGACATTTGATTTTGTTCTCTTGCTGTACGAATTTCTTTATTTATGTTTGCAGGACCAAAATTATACAAAGAACCCAGTGCAAAATCAAACAAACACATAATTCAGAATGCAATTTCCCACTGCTGTTTAGCTGGAAGAGTCAATGAAAGTCAGAAGAACAAAATACTTGCGGTAAGATTGGAATTTCCAATTTCACATCTGAAATGCCAAAGCTGGATTATATTATTATGTCCCCCATACTACTAGGTACATTAACATTGTGATTAACTTAATTCAGAATTAAAGGATGTTTTTTTAGGAAGGAGATGAGGAGGAATTTATTTTGTCAAGGGCGATGGATCTGTGGAATTCTTTGCCACAGAAGGCTGTGGAGGCAAAGTCAGGGCATCGATAGATAGATTCTTGATTAGTACGGGTGTCAGAGGTTATGGGGAGAATAGGGTTCGTAGGGAGAGATAGATCAGCCATGATTGCATGGCGGAGTAGACCTGATGGGCCGAATGGCCCAATTCTACTCCTATGACTTATGAACGTACTGAGCTAACTTTTCAGAGACTAAATATTTATTTTAATTCAATTAAATTTTGAAATGGAAAATTAAAAGTAGTATTTTTGATGATGGGCATTGTATCAGGCTGTTGAACAAACCTCGTGTGGTAACGATGTATTTCTGACTTTCCAATCTAATTTGTTGTGGCATTTGCACGCTTTCTTTTTTCTCTGCACTTTCCCTGCAGCTGTAATAATATATTCTGTACCCTGTTTATTTTCTCTTTTGCATTATCTATTGTAGTCGTGTAGTATAATCTGCCTGGATGCCAGTTTTCTACCTATCTTGGTAAACCTAGCAATAATATACCAATACTAATTATCAAGATACTACTCAGTATCTTGGTAAACCTAGCAATAATATACCAATACTAATTATATTAAATACATGATTATCCTTTAAAAAACCTTCTGCTTCCCTAATTTCCACTCTGTAACAGACTTGTACCAATCTTTCAACTTGACTCGTAGCTGTCTTTGAAATGGCCTCTCGGAAGCCCATCAGTTCAAGTGTAACTCGGGACTGGCTGTGATGAAATTGCTATTGGCGTCCATAATGCCCAGCTGAACTAAAGCATCAAATTCAAATTGAATCTTCCATAATCATAATCATGAAAAAGCTCAGTGGTTTTACTGATGAACACTATAGCGTGACAAATGCAATGATAGGCTAGAGTTTACTTTTTCTCAGAATTTATCTTTTCAGCTTTGCTTAATCTGTTTTACACACAGACTTCCTTATGAATTGAAAATCATCAAAATATACCACCAATGCCATTTTAACTTTCCCTTGCAACCGCAAGAGATGCTATACTTGTCGCTTTACCTCCCCCCTCGACTCCATTCAAAGACCCAAGCAGTCGTTCCAGGTGCGACAGAGGTTCAACCTCATCTATTGCATCCGCTGCTCTAGATGTCAGCTGATCTACATCGATGAGATCAAGCGTAGGCTTGGCGATCATTTCGCCGAACACCTCCGCTCGGTCCGCATTAACCAACCTGATCTCCCTGCGGCTCAGCACTTCAATTCCCCCTTCCATTCCGAATCCGACCTCTCTGTCCTGGGCCTCCTCCATGGCCAGAGTTAGCACCCCTGGAAATTGGAGGAGCAGCACCTCATATTCCGCTTGGGCAGTCTGCACCCTAGCAGCATATACATCAACTTCTCCAATTTCCGGTAACCCTCAGCCCTCGGGCTCCTCCTCTTCCTTTCTCCTTTCTTCTCTCCCCCCCCCCTCCCCCCTCCCCCCACCCTACATCAGTCTAAAGAAGGGTTTTCCTTCGCTCCATAGATGCTGCTGCACCCGCTGAGTTTCTCCAGCACTTCTGTCTACCTGCCATTTTAGTTAGGGCATGTATTTGGTTTAATGTGAGGACAGCACCCATTTAGCGCAATGACATTGCATGTGATTGTAGACTGTGACTCTAAAAGTCATTCAATATATTTGTAATATATTCAATAAAGTTTTCAGTAATTTATTACCATTTATTTTGTATTTTTAGGAAATGGAAAATTCTGAAGCCAATAACTTTTTGATCCTTTTCCGCGATGCCAGTTGCCAATTCCGTTCACTCTACACCTACAATACTGAAAACGAAGAAATCACTAAGTTAGCAGGAATAGGACCTAAAAACATTGGATGGAAAATGATTGAGGCACTCTACAAATACAACTCTGATCGCAAGCAATTTAGCCGCATTCCTGTCAAATCATTGTCTGCCTGTGTGGATGCCATTATCATCCATGGCCATCTGTGGCAGCATAAAAGACCCAGCACTCCCAAAATGCTCACGCCAAGATCATAGTGAGGACAACCATCACAAAAATAGTAATGGCATTAAGCAATTGCACTTCATCGTAACTGCCTGAGGACAAGGGATTTTCTAGTGGCCCAGAGCATTCCTTATGTTTGTAAATTTAATCTGTCCAGTACAAACAATGGAAACTGGACACCAAACTTCACTTTCAATATGCACAACTGGAATGTATAGGTTAAGGGTCTTAGAAGGACATCACTGTTACAATTAGAGGTAAAATGATTCATTGTGAAACTTATTTTAGCTTTATCATGCTTATAGTTTACTATTTGACAATTTGTAACATCACTGCCATAACTTGTTCTTTGGTACACTGGAGAATCATTAATCTGAATGATACGTGTTTAAACTAGTAATACTTCTTTTGCTGTGTTACATTTTTTAATTTTGTTACAACTGTCATACAATTTGGCTCATGTTTTAAAGGCAAGGTCTTTGATATCATTCAGCCTTTAATGTTTGTTGTTCTTCAGTATTAGCCATGTCAGCATAAAGGGGCTGATTTCTGCAGATTAGTGCAAAGGTGCTATGTCGCATTTACTTAAATACAAAGCTATTGGCCTGATACAATTTTTCCAGAATATATATTTGAAGCAGGTTTTATAACAGGTTAACCCAAGTTAACCCAAAAAACTTAGGTTTACAGTGTTAGAAGTACAGCATCATTGACGTGATAAGATTGAACATTTTCTTCTGTTGCATGCAACAAAGCCATGTGAACTCACATTAACTTCAGTGGAACCTAATTTCAGTAGTGGAGTATTACATGCAGACTCTACTATATGGAGATATGGGGTCAATTTCCATTCCTATGCTTTAAAACTATGGCACGAATCTGTAAAATTCCAGCGTAAAGTAGCTATTGCAGTGCTTCTGCTACAGATGTACACAACAGTACAAGGGAATGGTGTTTGCTTGCTGCTTCTGCTGTTTTACTTGGTTTTAGCAATGACATGGTTTACTGTATATACAGAAGGGATGGTGATAGTTATTGTATTGTGAGTAATGGATAGAAGTAGAGGCTAAAATCTAGGACCAGACCAGTCATAATGACGCTAGACAGTGAGGCAAAGTAAGATGATTGGAAAAGAAATAGTGGAAATGGTAAAGGAAGTAGACTTTTTAATTGTTTTAATTCATGGTTAGACAAGTAGTTAGACAAATGATCCTATATGTCTTTATTATATGGTATAAAACTAACCACAAGAGAAACACGAGTCACATTCCCATCTCTTGAGGACGCATTCCATTTGTGAATCACATGCATTAAGTTTTGCATTGAGATTAATTGCAGTAATTTATTGTGTACCACATATGTGGAAGGTCTCGCATTGTGGTGAGAAGTCGTATGCCATTCCAAAGTAAAAAAAAAATGCTGGAAATAATCAGCAGACCAGGCTGCTGTTGTGGGACGAAGAAACAGTCAATGTTTTAGGTTGAGGACTCTTCGCCATCAACCTGAAACGTTGACTCTTTTCTTCCATACACAGAAGCTGCCTGAGCTTGAGAGTATTTCCACTGTCTTCTGTTTATATTTTAGATTATTTATTTTAGATTTCTTGCATCTGCAGTTTTCTTGATGTTTACGTGCCATTCCAATTGCTGTTATTGTACCATCGTGAACGGATGACTCCAGAATATTGTGGACTATTAATTTATAACCATGTGTATGCTCTCAATCATTCCTGAAAAATGTCTGTTTTTGTTTTGTCTGGTGAGTGGATAGCACACAACTCTTCTCACACCCATGCCACCAGCCAAAGAAAATTCTCACTGCAATTTCTTCAGCCAATATAATTTTCACTTTACCACCTACATTCCCCTACTGACTGTTTGTTCATGTCCATCCAGTACAATTGTTTTCGTGAAGCTGCTTTCTCCACATACTTTCTTGGTGTTCCCAAAACTGAACGCATTGTACGAAATTTGATATTTAACGTTGTTCTTAAATTTATATTTTGAAATACAGAGTAATCAGTTATTGAGGCTTTCAGATTTGTTGTTTTGCTGCAATATCAATCTGCAGAATTCTCAGTATTTTCCACTCTGTTGGGTTACCCTGGCTTCCTTTTCTTTCTGTATCTCGGCCCATCCTGATGATGATCCTTTAAATTTCTCATGCTGTTTTTTACAGCTGAGACATGTTTCAGATCTTGGTTTATTTCATATTACCCCCCACACCTTTTATCATTCCTTTCAACTGACATGTGGTTGTTCTATTTTCCTTCTTCCTTTAATCACCTTGTTATGATGTACACCCTGCCCCTTATGCTAATTATATCTCTCCCTGTCCATCTGTTCTCTGCCCATAATGCAGGTACTCTTTGCCTAATTTCCTTACATTTCTGTGTTCATCGTTTCGCTCTCTTTCACTCTGTTTGTATTTAGAATTTGACTAAGAAGGTATCTTGGCTGAAGTGATTTTAAAATATTCCCATTGCAGATCTTCTGTGTGATTTTATGTGCCTTTAATCTTTTAAAGTTTTAGAATCGCTTGAAGAAGTTATGATTTGCTCACTCTTGCCTGAAAACTCACTGCTATAGCATTTGCCATGGTCAACTATTTCTGTGTCGTATAAGGTTTTTTGATATTATCTGCTCATTCACATGTATCAGTATTGCTGCTTATAATGATGGGAAATTTATTCCAATGTTTAAATCTTGAAAAGCTTAATATCTTTTAGGTCTTTCAGTAGGTCATTGGACCACCCGGAAACTATAGGAATCTTATTCTGACGGGTACACATTTTCATACATTAGTTTTGTTTAGTTTGCTTTATTTGCTTTGCTTGGATTTGATCTTTAAGCACTCGATTTCAATCTCCTGCCTTCCGATCAGATTTTTGACTTTTCTGCAAATTACTTGAGCAAATCCTTTTTTGTTGCACTGTCTGCATTTACATGGAATTATTAAAAACAATTATTTTAGGATTAATACAAAAGTGCTGTAATTGTACAAGTATAATAAAATTCTAGACTGAACTCCATGGTGGAGTTCCCCATTTGGTCAGTTCAATTGTTGAGATAGTTTGTTTTACATTTTTAAGTTCTCAATGCCAGAGGTTCCTAGCAATTCAATTGCTTATTGCTGTTTTTGTTTATTTTACATTGCCTATCCTTCTCTTTCCCAAATGCCCATTATCCTGCAGTTATCCATTTTGACAACCACATCAGTAAAATCAACCATCTCCAAAATAATATTTTTATATCTATTAACCAAGAAGTGAACATTAAAAGTTTGAATTAAATGCTCTAATACCTAAAGTATAATTTTTTGAATGAAAATAAAAAAAGCCCACTTAGCGAGATAAGTTGGGAGCCTAGATGATAGCTTTTAGTAACAAAAAATGCTTCTAAAATGTTTTAATTTACTTGGAACCACATCTGCAGAATGAGGTGATTGGAGAGTGTGTGAATTTTTAAATTTGTGATTAGAGCTACATTTTGTAATGCTGTGATTACAATTGCATAGAAAGTTCAGCTGTGCGTTGCTGTTTGCATTTCCAGCTCACTGCAGTCTTCCATGTTCAGCAACTTTGTAGTTGTTTAGCCTCAGTTTTAATCTGTCACGCACACAAAGTAACTTAAGGTTCTCGAAGATTGCTGGTTATTTACCAACTGCCTATCTTTGCTTGAAACCAGGAGTGGACAGGTGTGCAAACAACAATTTTAGAGCTGCTATCCTGTACAACCTATTTAAAAATCTATAGTTTCGAAATACAGCATGAAAACAGGTCCTTCGGCCCACCGAGTCCACGCCAACCAGATTACCTATTCACCAGTTCTATCCTACAAACTAGGGACTATCTACAGAAACGAATTAACCTACAAACCTGCACGTCTTTGTAATGTGGGAGGAAACTGGAGCACCCGGAGAAAACCTATGCGGTCACAGGGAAGAATGTACAAATTCCATACTGACAGCACCAGTAGTCAGGTTCAAACTACTGTGCTGCCCAAAATTACACTGACAATATTGAACTTTTTTTCCCAGAAATTCATTTTACCTTTTAAATAATAAATGCATTGCTTTCCTGGAGGTTGTTTCTCAAGGACAACAAGGAAGGGAATAATAATGGGACAAATCAAAGTTCTTACATCTGGCAACCAAGGAAAAGTTGAATCCATGTGTGGCATCCCTTTTCAATACATATTTCTTTGTAAGTGTCATACTATTAAAGGATATGAATAAAGATTAGTTTCAGAACTGATCACAAAAGGAAAGTTGTGTTGAGCTGCATTATTCCATCTCTGAAAGGCAGGAACATGGTCTCCAAACCTATCACTTCCTACATTTAATAACCTAGACAATATTAGTTTGTCCATGCGTAGTTATCAAACTGGAAATACGTTGGGTTCATGGTGTCTGTGACAGTAAGAGACATCTCTTACTTGATCTCTTACTATCTCTAAATCTCTCCCTTGATCATTTTAATGATTTTCTGTAGCGATTTCCTGGGAACTTTTAGAAAGGGACGTAAGGTTGAAGGGGCAATTTGCACCCAGTGTAACTTGTAAACGATCTACAGAGTGGTACATTTTCCCAGAATATAGGTTACGGCATCATCTGGGTTGTCATTTGGTTCTCAATGGTGCCTCACATGTTAGAACGCTTGACTAACTTTTTTCCAAACCTTATGATCTGAGCAGCAAGTTTTCCAAGACTGCAGATACTGGTTTAAAAAAAGATACAAAGTGCTGGAGTAACTCAACAAGTCAGGCAGCATCTCAGATACTCCAGCACTTTATCTTCGTCATTTTTCCCCAGACTGAACTGTGGGACAATGCTGGATATTTTATAAGAAAACTTAAAAAAAAAAAAAATCTTATTTCCTTCACCCCCCAAAAAAAGGAGTGATTCATACATGTGGTTTGACACATTTTACAATAACTGACAATTTATTTGCTTATAATTGCTTTAATCTTTCAGCTAATGTTATTCCATTTGTTTTTCTGCAAACATTATGGATTCAGCTGGCACATTCTGATTTTATTCTGTCCTTAAACCGCAACTTTGGAAAGGTCGCAGTGGTTTGAGGACAAAACAAAGATACATTTCTTGCTTCATATTAATTCCTTATCTCCTACATTAATATAAATCATGTATAAACAAGTAATGCAGCTTGGAAACAGGCCCAGCAGAGCAACTTGCCCACTCCGACCAATATGTCGCATCTCCACTAGTCCCACCTTGCCTGCATTTGGCACATATCGCTCTAAACGTCTCCTATCCATGTACCCGTCTAAATGTTTCTTAAACGTTGCGATAGTCCCTGCCTCAAATACCTCCTCTGGCAGCTCGCTCCATACACCCACCACCCTTTGTATAACAAATAATTACCCATCAACTTCCTATTAAATCTTTCACCCCTCACCTTAAACTTATATCCTCTAGTTCTAGATTCCCCTACGCTGGGCAAGAGACTCTGTGCATTTACCCAATCTATTCGTCTGTCGATTTTGTATACTTCTATAAGATCACCTGCATTCCTCCTGTGCTCAAAGGAATACAGTCCTAGCCTGCACAACCTCTCCCTATAGCTCAGGCCCTAGAGTCCTGACAACTTCGTAAATCTTCTCTGCATCCTTTCCAGCTTAACAAAATTCTTTCCTATAACATGGTGCCTAAAACGGAACACAAAACTCTAACTGTGGTCTCACCAACATCTTATATATCTGCATCATGACCATCCCAAATTCTATACTTAATACTCTGACCGATGTAGGCCAAAGTGTGAAAGCCTTTTTGACCACCCTATTTACCTGCAATGCCACTTTCATGGAACTACAGTAGGTACCTGCACTCCTCAGCCCCTCTGTTCTACAACACTCCTCAGAACCCTGCCATTCAGTGTAGGTCCTGCCCACATTGGACTTTCCAAAATGCAACACCTCACATTTCTCCGTATTAAACTCCATCAACCATTCCTCAGCCCACCTGCCCAACCGACCAACAACCATTTTCACTATCTGCAATGCCACCCACTTTTGTGTAATCTGCAAACGTGTAAAGTAATCTGGTTTATTTTTAAAATCCAGCCATGTTGTGCTTAAAAACTGCAATCTAGTGATTTGATATCTGTTTTTTCTCTAAACTGTTGGAATTTGTCTGGCATTGATTTCTGTTTTTTCTACCATATAAATAACATTTTTAACATAAATTTAAAAATGAAGAATTAACTAACATAACATTATTTAACAAAGGGCAAGGTTGTGATACATTAAACTAAGCTAATGAAGAGTAATATCAAAATTGCAGCGTCAATGAAAATTTAATGAGGGCTTAATATTTACACAAGGTCAATTCTAATTTCATGCTTTAAATGTATCATTTGTGCAGAAGAAGTTGCATGCTGGTGGAAATAGAAAATCTGTTTGTGTTTCTTTATAATTATTTTCTATACTATGTAATCTGATGCCAATAGGTTAACATTAATTTCGGAATGATATTCTGTTGTCCACCACTAAGTGAAGACCTTCAGGTGAAAAAATATACACTGATTCGTGCATTGATACTTTGTCAGCCAAACCACCTCTGGTTTCCTATATGAAGCATTGTAAAATTTCTTACTGCATGTGTTCAGCGCAGTTGTGGCAATGGTTCTAATGGGGGGGGGGGGGGGGCAATTTTTAAAATGTTCTCCAGGTAGAGTGTGTGATCTGAAGTTTTGATTGTATTGATTCTTCTCCTACCCCTTGCACTTTGCTTGACCATTGCCCTAACATAATGAACTGTTTATGTACGATGTACAGTGCCTCAGCGTTTTAACAGCTGGTGATTTCTCTTCTATTTGCTCAGATGCTTCAGATTCTTTAGATATGAAATTAATATCCAAAACATTTTGAATACTTAAATATAATTTATGCATTCATTTTTGTACTTTCCTTAACTATATGCAAAACCCTAGTTTATGGACTTTAACATGATTAGTAACTGAGAATCTTATTTAAATTTGTAAATTGCAATAGTTGATACTTAATAATACTGTTTGCATGTTACCAATGTTGAGGTTATATATGATGTATTGATTTGTATAGCTGAGCATGTACACAACCAATATTCAGAGTCTGCTTGGATCAGCCACATTTGGCAAGTTAATCCTATCGTTCCAGATCCATTTAAAAATTCATGAATAGCAACTGTTTCTAAAATAATAATTACTACCGTGAATCAAATGATTAATATTTTGAAAACGGAATTAAAATATTATAAAAATCATGAAATACATGCGTAAACAGGCAGGTTACAAAATCTAATAATCTATGTTCCTTCACTCGTTTAAATTTGCACTTCCTTTTGGGTGACATTTTCAGTATTTTTTTTTTATGTTAGCAGTTGCAAATAACCGTCTCTTGGATGGCTAAGCCAAAATCTTTCAATTACTAGGACCAGAGGTATTCAGATCCATTTCAAGATGTCTCCTCTTTTGAGGTCTGTGCATCATTTTGCAATCTGGTTGTTAGTGCACATGTGCAATAATGTATATTGTTTCCTATTGTCCAATGTTTATTATATTAAACAAGCCTTTTTCAAAAGTCACTTTCTTTTCAAAATCTAGGTTATGAGCAATGAAGGACAATGGGGCAGGTCTTTGTATTACTACTACAGATGCCAACCCTAAATTTAGTTCACAGTAACATTCAACCCATTTGTCAGTAACAAATGGGGGTAAATGCATTTCTCTCAGTAACATGTTGCGGCACCAGAAATATGTATGGCAACGACCCAAAATCTGCAACGCGCGTTGAATCCAACCTCCCTTTTTTCAACTAGTACTATATACAAACTCATTAAACACACATAAACATCCTTTAGTATACACATACACATAAACTCAATTGTCTAAATGACAATGCCGATGTTGGGGGAGTTCAGAACCAGGGGCCACAGTCTTAGAATAAGGAGTAAGCCATTTAGAACGGAGACGAGGGAAACACTTTTTCTCACAGAGAGTGGCGAGTCTGTGGAATTCTCTGCCTCATAGGGCGGTGGAGGCCGGTTCTCTGGGTGCTTTCAACAGAGAACTAGATAGGGCTCTTAAAGATAGCGGAGTCAGGGGATATGGGGAGAAGGCAGGAACGGGGTACTGATTGGGGATGATCAGCCGTGATCACAGTGAATGGTGGTGCTGGCTCAAAGGGCCGAATGGCCTCCTCCTGCACCTATTGTCTATTGAAACATACAACACAGGCAATGGGGCCCTTAGCCCCACAATGCTAATGTTACCTCTGTTCCTTGCACATGAATGTCTTAACAGCCTTTTGACCATCTCTGTCTGTAGCATCATCCTGTACCCACCATCGCTCGTTCCCGTTCTCGCTCGTTCCCGTCCTTCCCGCTGCACGTGTCCAACCGCCGCTCGTTCCCGCCCTTCCCGCTGCACGTGTCCAACCGCCGCTCATTCCCGCTGCACGTGTCCAACCGCCGCTCATTCCCGCTGCACGTGTCCAACCGCCGCTCGTTCCCGCTCCCGCTCTTCCCGCTGCACGTGTCCAACCGCCGCTCATTCCCGCTGCACGTGTCCAACCGCCGCTCATTCCCGCTGCACGTGTCCAACCGCCGCTCGTTCCCGCTCCCGCCCTTCCCGCTGCACGTGTCCGACCGCCGCTCGTTCCCGCCCTTCCCGCTGCACGTGTCCAACCGCCGCTCATTCCCGCTGCACGTGTCCCACCGCCGCTCGTTCCCGCTCCCGCCCTTCCCGCTGCACGTGTCCAACCGCCGCTCATTCCCGCTCCCGCCCCCGCCCTTCCCGTTTATTGTTTTGATTATTTTTCGTTCCCGCCCTTCTCCGTAACGACATGTTTTCCTGCCGGAACACCGTATTTAGGTTGTTTCGCCGGGACGAAATACGGCGAATCCGGGACAGTTGGTAACCCTGTATTACTACTACAGTTCCTTCATGTTTGATCATTGTTGCACTTGAAGGATACTTATGCAGTGTGTTCAGTAACCATAATAAGTCACTTTTAATGTAATATCATTATATTTTTTGAATAATGATTGAGAAGAGGAATGGAAAAAGGTGTCATTGGACTTGGAGCTTTTCTTATGGTTGCAGTTATTATTGGAAAAGCTCATTTAGGGATTGTATGGTGTTCCACCCAGACAGCTACACTGGTGCTTTCATCATGGCTATATTTATAGAAAATAAAATATATTTGTTTCTCCATGAAAGTAATTTTGCCCGTCATTAAGTTACTGAAACCTTCCTGATTTTTCTCTGGAGTTTTATCTCAGTTGACTGTTTCATAACATTTTGGCTGTTTAAAGCCAGAATGAACTAATTTTATTTCCTAGTCTTCATTGCTAAATGTACAATATGTTCTATGTTGAAACCTCAGAATCTGTCCACTTTAATAGAGCTCTGCTTCAATTTATCGGATGCTGTGCTGTCTAATTCTGTCATGCCATCATTTAGTTTGCTAGATACTAGTACTGTGGAATACTTTTTTTCATTGAATAAAGTAAATAAAGCATGACACTTTGAAAATTATTTGGTCTTGTTTGGAGAACATGGTACGACTATGGGATATTCTGAACAATACGCTACTTTTATGTTTCCCATCATTTTGTATTTACAGATTTAAAGCTATTAATTTAATTTCCCAGCTAAATTTCGTTAATATTGTAATAAAAATAATAATTTTCTAATTCTCCCTTTCAAAATTCACCCAATTTGCTACATCTTTGCATTAATCTACCTGTAAAGCTGCAACAGGTAGGAATGTCATTGTTCTGTTCATAATACAATGATACACTCTTGGCTTGACTCTTAGCTGGCTCTTCAAAAAAGTCAAATAATTAATGTCACTGTCATTTCCTTGAACCTTTGATTTTTTTTTTCTCTTGAAGTATGTGTCTCTTCAATTAGAAAATTCTGATTTTAATCAGTCTCCATCACACTTTCAGACACTGAATTCCAGATCACGATGCATTCAAAAAGATAATCTTTATCTCAACTAATGTTTTCATTTCAATTCTGCCCTTTTGTTCAAATTTTTTTACCATTGAAAACAGGTTTTTCTATTTTGCTAAGATTTTGAACATCATTAAATTCTGCCTTACGATCAGGAACTCGTCCTTCACTTGATTGTCCACAGGATGAGAAGGCCAGCAAAAGGGATTTATAAATGAATAATATTATTTTGAACATTTTACTTTAATCTTTTGAAACAGAAATAAAAAATTCTGCGCTTGATGCCAAATCAGTTACTAGTTATAGCACATTTGTTTTTAAAGGCCACAAGTAATCTGGAACTGAATACCAACAAATGTACGACACAATATAACTTTATTTAACCCAGGAGGGAAATTGATCTGCCAGTCATAAAACACAAGATACATGAGATTAAAGTGAAGTGGAAAGGATTGGGGATGTGCAAAGATTTAGGGAGGGGGGAGGGAGTCAGTCTACCCCATGACAGAAGAGGGAGGAGTTGTACAGTTTGATAGGCACAGGGAAGAAGGATCTCCTGATCCATAGCCAACCTTCCCGATGAGTTTGTTAATGCTGTTGGCGTCCACGCCCTGCTGCCCCAGCACATGACAGCGAAGAAGATGGCACTGGCTACCACCGATTGGTAGAACATCTGTAGCATCTTGCTGCTGACATTGAAGGAGCAGAGCCTTCTTAAAATGTACAGCGAGCTCTCTCTTGTACAGATGCCTCAGTGTTCCTCAACCAATCCAGTTTACTGTCCAGGTACACTCCAAGGTATTTGAACTCCTTGGTAAACTGCACATCCACACAATTGATGGAGAAGGGGTGTTCTTCTCCTCCTAAAGTCCTTACTAACTCCTTAGTCTTGTCGGTGTTGAGCTGCAGATGATTCAGCCACATCATTCAACAAAGTTGTTGACATTGTATACAGCTTCCCATACCCGCAGATGCAGCCCACAATTTCAGAGTCATCCGTAAACCTCTGTAGATGGCAGGAGTCCGAGTTATATCTGTAGTCCAAGGTGTATCTAGTGAACACGAAGGGAGAGAGGACCATCCCCTGTGGGGCCCCCGTGTTGCTCACCACCATGTCCGAGACACGTTTCTGTAGCGTGACATATTGTGGTCGTCCAGTCATTTAGTTGGTAGTTTTTGCATTGGTTGATCTTTGATTACACAGTGATTGAAGGGCTTTAAGTGCTTTAAGGCATTAAGAAATCCACTATTGTGTACTCTCTAATTTAATTGCTAATATGCGCAGCCAAACATTCTAAATACACAAAACTATCTCCGTAAATGTCAATTATTTGATGGAAATTTACAATTCAGTGACGATTTCTTCAGTCGTTGGTGCACGTGTTAGTGCACATGCCGTGTGTTGGAGTTAGAAACATAGAAAACGTCACATTTACCTGCATTATACTGCATCTGTCCACTCACCTGTCCAAGTCACCCTGCAAACCCCTAGCATCCTCTTTGCAGTTCACATTGCCACCCAGCTTTGTGTCATCCGCAAACTTGCTAGAGTTGCTCCTAATTCCTTCTTCCAAATCATTAATATACATCGTAAACAGTTGCGCCCCAACACCGAGCCTTGCGGCACTCCACTCGCCACTGCCTGCCGTTCACTCCTACTCTTTGCTTCCTGTCTGCCAACCAATTTTCTATCCATGTCCACACCCTACCCCCAATACCATGTGCTCTAATTTTAGTCACCAGTCTCCCAAGCAGGACCTTATCAAAGGCTTTCTGAAAGTCTAGATACACTACATCCACTGGCTCCCCTACATCCATTTTACATGTCACATCCTCAAGAAATTTCAGAAGATTAGTCAAGCAAGGTTTTCCTTTCATAAATCCATGCTGACTTGGACTAATCCTTTTACTGCTATCCAAATGCCCCATTATTACCTCTTTAATAATTACAGCATCTTTTCCACCACTGAAGTCAGGCTAACTAGTCTGTAATTCCCCGTTTTCTCTCTCGCTCCTTTCTTGAAAAGTGGGATAACATTAGCTATTCTCCAATAAACAGGAACTTATCCTGAATCTATTGAACATTGGAAAATGACCACCAATGTGTGCCCTATTTCTAAAGCCATCTCCCTGAGGACCCTGGGATGCACACCATCAGGATCAGGGGATTTATCATTCTTCAGTCCCATTAGCGTACCCAATACTATTTCTCGCCTAATGAAAATTTATTTCAGTTCCTCTACCCCCTTAGATCCTCTATCCTCCAGTACTTCTGGGAGATTGTTTGTGTCCTCCTTAATGAAGACAGATCCGAAGTATCTGTTCAACTCTTCTGCCATCTCCTTGTTCTCCATAATAATTTCACCCGTGTCTTTTTTCCCTTAACATATCTAAAGAAGCTTTTACTGTCCTTTACATTCCTGGCCAGCTTCCCCTCGTACTTCATCTTTTCAGCCCGTATTGCCCGTTTTGTTTCCTTCTGTTGTCCTATGAAAGTTTCCCAATCCTCTGGCTTCCGGCTACTCTTTGCTGTGTTATACATCTTTTCTTCTCGTCAGCCATAGTTGTCTCCTACTCCACTTAGAATCTTTCTTCCTTTTTGGAATGAAATGATCATGTGTCTTCCAGATTATGCCCAGAAATTCCTGCCATTGCTGTTCCATCATCATTCCTGCTAGGATCCCTTTCCAAATATATATTGGCCAGCTCCCCTCTCATGCCTTCATAGTCCCCTTTGTTCAACTGCATCACTGACAGTTCTGATTTAACCTTCTCCTTCTCAAATTGCAGATTAAAACTAATCATATTATGATCACTACCACCATGCAGTTCCTTTACCTCGCGTTCTTATCAAATCTCGTTCATTGAACAACGCTAAATCCAGAATTGCCTTTTCTCTGGTCGGATCCATTACAAGCTGCTCTAAGAATCCATCTCGGAGGCACTCTACAAACTCTCTTCTTGGGGTCCTGAACCAACCTGATTTTCCCAGTCTACCTGCATATTGAAATTCCCCCACTGCACAGTGACCACACTTTGTGACATGCCAGTTTTAACTCCTGCTGCAACTTACACCCTACATCCGGGCTACTATTTGGGGGTCTGTAGATAACACCAATTAGTGTCGTCTTGCCTTTGCAATTCTTCAACTCAATCCACAGTGACTACCTCGTCAGTTCCTATGTCTTCCCTCACAAGGGACTGAATTCCAACCCTCCTACTCTTTGTTTCCTGTCTGCCAAACAATTCAAAATCCATGTCAATACCATGTGCTCTAATTTTGTCCACTAATCTTCTGTGTGGAACCATATGAAAGGCTTTCTGAAAGTCCAGATACGCTACATCCACTGGCTCTCCTTTATCCATGTGACTTGACACAGCCTCAAAATTGTGTACCTTCGAACACCGCAATTTCGGCAGCTTGTTTCTACTTTTGCAATAATGTATTACCTGGACAGGTACTGCGTGACTTATTAAGATAGCAGTAAATGCTACTCCTGCATATTATAATTTCAGTTTATAATAACTGAGTTATTTTACTCTCCAGCCATATCAACAACATAAATAAATTTAATTTGTTGTCTTCTTTATTAATTTTATTTTTCAAAAAAGCTTCCAGGCTACAAGCCATGAGACAGCAGAATAGGACCAAGACATCTGAAGAAGGGTCTCGACCCGAAACATCACCCATTCCTTCTCTCCAGAGATGCTGCCTGTCCCGCTGAGTTCATCCAGCATTTTGTGTCTACCGTCATCTATCCATGTTCTCCAGGGATGCTGCCAGACCCGCCAAGTTACTGCAGCATGTTATGACTTTTTATAGGATTTTGGTTAGTCAGCATTTGGAGTATGGAATGTAGTTCTGGTCACTCTATTTGCCAGAAGTATGCCTGGATTAGGGGATATTGGCTATAGGGAAAGATTGGTCAGGGGTCTTGGATCGTTTTCTCTGGAACACTGGAGGTTGTAGAGAGACCTGATAAAAGTATATACAATTATGAAAGACATGGTTAAGATAGAGGGGATCTTTTTCATGAGATGGAATAATGGGGGAAAGCTTTAAGGTGCGAGGAGCAAGAGGGCAGTGTGTTCCTGGAACAGGTTACAGGGGTGGTGGTTGATAGGATAGAGGCATTTGAGACTTATGGATGGGCACATGGATATGGATTATGCAGGCAGATAAGAATTAGTATTGGCATCATGCTCGGCACTATCATTGTGGTCCAAAGGGCCTGTACTTGTGCTATACTGTTTTGCCTTCCTAGAAAACATCCCAAACAATTCATGTCTTGTGATTAACTTGACATAATGCCATCACACTAAAGCTTCCTGCATTTTTGTATTACTGTTGACTACTTTATGTGCAAGTGGTTATGAATACTAGCAGCTATTCCTTAACATCCATATTTAAACAGAACAGTGCAATGCAATCACAATATCTATTAATGTGTTACAAATGGAACTACATGCAACTTTACACACTAATCCCATTTGGGTGCAGGTAAGCAATTTTTTTGTTTAGGAACCTTCAAACATATACAGATGTATTGCTGGGATTAAACCTACTCGATAAAACTGCAAAGCTTAGCAATGCAGAACACTGAAGAAGTACTTATTGATCCAACTATAAGTTATTGGCAATAGCTTACAAGGTTATCGGAAAATAAATGAACAAAATTTGCCTTCTTGTAGGATTATCAAACTATGTCCCATTAATGGATCAGTTTAATACCTTGGAGCACTGTATTGGCATATATATTAGATTATAGTGCTAGTTATGCATGTGTACAAAATTACACAATGTCACGATTCCTTATTCTATTGCGCTGTAAACAAATACTGATTTTTAATGGCACTGTTCGAAGTATAGGAATTGTTCAGCATAATGAAAAACATGCTTTTATTGATGCTGTTATATTTTTATGTTATTTCAATAAATTAGATCTACACCCTTTGATTTAAAAAAAGTTTTTATAACATCAATATGTAATTAAAAATTAAACTCTCCTTGATTGCATGCGCTTTCTAATATGTGCTAATGATGGATGTCAAATGGGATAGTCAAGGACGGAGTTAAAGGGAAAGAGAGTAAAGGGATAGTTAATGATCCCAGAATTAACGGGAAAGAAAGCTCACAAAGGGATAGGAGAGTATGGAAAGTGTAATAGGGATTAACGTGAAAGGTGAGATGTGTAAGGAATTAAAAGTATTGTATATGAATGCGCAAAGTATAAGTAAAGTAGATGAGCGAGGCTCAGCTAGAGGTTGGTAGATATGACATTGTGGGGATTACCGAGACATGGCTGCAGGAGGATCGGGCCTGGGAACTTAATATTCAGGGTTATGCATCCTACAGAAAGGACAGGCAGGTGGGCAGAGGAGGGGGGGGGGATAGCTCTGCTGGTGAGGGATGGAATTCAGTCCCTTGCGAGGTAAGACATAGGGACTGACGAGGTAGAGTCACTGTGGATTGAGTTGAGGAATTGTAAAGACAAGAAGACACTAATTGGTGTTATCTACAGACCCCCAAATAGTAGTCTGGATGTAGGGTGTAAGTTGCAGCAGGGGTTAAAACTGGCATGTAACAAAGGTATAGCCACTGTGGAGATGGGGGATTTCAATATGCAGGTAGACTGGGAAAATCAGGTTGGTTCTGGACCCCAAGAAAGGTAGTTTGTAGAGTGCCTCTGACATGGATTCTTGGAGCAGCTTGTAATGGAGCCGACCAGAGAAAGGGCAATTCTGGATTTAGCGTTGTCCAACGAACCAGATATGATAAGAGAACTCGAGGTAAAAGAACTGCTTGGAGGTAGTGATCATAATATGATTAGATTTAATCTGCAATTTGAGAAGGAGAAGGTTAAATCGGAAATGTCAGTGATGCAGTTGAACAAAGGGGACTATGAAGGCATGAGAGAGGAGCTGGCCAAGGTAGACTGGAAAGGGATCCTAGCAGGAATGACAGTGGAATAGCAATGGCTGGAATTTCTGGGCATAATCCGGAAGACACAGGATCATTTTATTCCAAAAAGGAAGAAAGATTCTAATGGGAGTACGAGGCAACCGTGGCTGACAAGAGAAGTTAGGGATAGAATAAAACTAAAAGAAAAGATGTATAACACAGCAAAGAGTAGCCGGAAGCCAGAGGATTTGGAAACTTTCATAGGACAACAGAAGGAAACAAAACGGGCAATATGGGCTGAAAAGAAGAAGTACGAAGGGAAGATGGCCAGGAATATAACGTAGGACAGTAAAAGCTTCTTTAGATATGTTAAGGGAAAAAGAGTAGTAAAGTCAAATGTGGGTCCCTTGATAGCAGACACGGGTGAAATTATTATTTAAGAGAGAGTTGGATAGAGCTCTAGGAGCTAGTGGAGTCAAGGGATATGGGGAGAAGGCAGGCACGGGTTATTGATTGGGGACGATCAGCCATGATCACAACGAATGGCGGTGCTCGCTCGAAGGGCCAAATGGCCTCCTCCTGCACCCATTTTCTATGTTTCAATTATAGGTAACAAGGAAATGGCAGAAGAGTTGAACAGGTACTTCGGATCTGTCTTCACTAAGGAAGACACAAACAATCTCACTGGATGACAGAGGATCTAAGGGGGTAGAGGAACTGAAAGAAATTTTCATTAGGCGAGAAATAGTATTGGATAGACTAATGGGACTGAAGGATGATAAATCCCCTGGGCCTGATGGTCTGCATCCCAGGGTCCTCATGGATGTGGCTCTAGAAAGAGTGGACACATTGGTGATTATTTTCCAATGTTCGATCGACTCAGGATCAGTTCCTGTGGATTGGAGGATAGCTAATGTTATCCCACTTTTCAAGAAAGGAGCGAGACAGAAAACAGGGAATTACAGACCAGTTAGCCTGACTTCAGTGGTGGGAAAGATCCTGGAGTCAATTATTAAAGTGGTAATAATGGGGCATTTGGATAGCAGTAAAAGGATTAGCCCACGTCAACATGGATTTATGAAAGGGAAATCATGCTTGACTAATCATCTGGAATTTTTTGAGGATGTGACAAGTAAAATGGATGAAGGGGTGCCAGTGGATGTAGTGTATCTAGACTTTCAGAAAGCCTTTATAAGGTCCCGCACGGGAGACTGGTGACTAAAATTAGAGCACATGGAATTGGGGGTAGGGTGTTGACACGGATAGAAAATTGGTTGGCAGACAGAAAGCAAAGAGTAGGAGTGTACGGGTCCTTTTCAGAAAGGCAGGCAGTGCCGAGTGGAGTGCCGCAAGGCTCGGTGTTGGGGCCGCAACTGTTTACCATATATAATAATGATTTGGAAGAGGGAATTAGGAGCAACACTAGCAAGTTTGCGGATGACACAAAGCTGGGTGGCAGTGTGAACTGTGAAGAGGATGTTAGGAGGTTGCAGGGTGACCTGGACAGGTTGAGTGAGTGGGCAGATACGTAGCAGATGCAGTATAATATAGATAAATGTGAGGTTATCCACTTTGGCGGCAAAAACAAGGGGGCAGATTATTTTCTCAATGGGGTTAGGTTAGCTAAGGGGGAGGTGCAGCCAGACCTGGGCGTCCTTGTACACCAGTCACTGAAAGTTGGCGTGCAGGTACAGCAGGCAGTGAAGAAAGCTAATGGAATGTTGGCCTTCATAACAAGAGGATTTCAGTACAGGAGTAAAGAGGTTCTTCTACAGTTGGTGAGACTACATCTGGAGTATTGTGTCCAGTTTTGGTCTCCTAATTTGAGGAAGGACATCTTTGTGATTGAGGCAGTGCAGCGTAGTTTCACGAGGTTGATCCCTGGGATGGCGGGACTGTCATATGAGGAAAGATTGAAAAGACTAGGCTTGTATTCACTGAAATTTAGGATGAGGGTAGATCTTATAGAAATATAAAACTATGAAAGGACTGAACAAGCTATTTGCAGGAAAGAATGTTCCCAATGTTGGACTAGTCCACAGGGGCCACAATCTTAGAATAAAGGGGAAGCCATTTAAGACTGAGGTGAGAAAAAAATGTTTTGCCCATTGTGAATTTGTGGAATTCCCTGCCACAGAGGGCAGTGGAGGCCAAATCACTGGATGGATTTAAGAGAGAGTTAGATAGAGCTCTAAGGGCTATTGGAATCAAGCGATATGGGGAGAAGGCAGACACAGGTTATTGAATGGGGACAATCAGCCATGATCACAATGAATGGCTGTGCTGGCTCGAAGGGCCGAATGACCTCCTCCTGCACCTACTTTCTATGTTTCTATGTCTTCAAATTTTAATACTGAACGAATGGAATATGCAACACGAGCTAGGAGCTAATTCTGGCAGTAATTAGTTAAGTGCATTTCCAATTTAACCCAAGTTTACAGTCCAGCATTTTCATGCACAACAGCGTTCTGCTTTTAGGAAAAATAACAATAGACCGTTATTGTGGCAGATCATCCACAGAGATGCATTTAATTTAAAACGTTGTTCTGAATAAAAGGTTATGTGCTTGGAACCAGTTTCTTCCTTTACTACTGCTGCTGATCTGATGTATATCTGCCATTTTCTGCTTTAATTCCCAATCTCAACAATACTCTCCAAATATAACTGTGTTCAGTTCGGGGCACCATGTTGCAGGAAAGATGTTGTGAAGCTGGAGAGGGTACAGAGAAGATTTGCGAGGGTCTTGAACCGAGACATCACCTATTCGTTTGCTCCATAGATGCCGCCTCACTCGCCGAGTTTCACCAGCATTTTTGTCTACCTTCGATTTTTTCCAGCATCTGAAGTTCTTTTTTAAACATTTACGAGTGTGTTGTCAGGACTAGAGGGTGTGAGCTATAGGGAGAGGTTGAGTAGGCTAGGTCTCTTTTCCAGGAGGGCAAGGGGTGATCTGATAGAGGTGTACAAAATCATGAGGGAATAGATCGGGCCAATGCACAGAGTCTCTTGCCCAGAATAGGTGAAACGAGGACCAAGGTTCAAGGTGAAGGGGAAAAGATAGGAAACCGAGGGGTAACTTTTTCACACAGAGGGTGGTGGGTGTATGGAACAAGCTGCCAGAGGAGGTAGTTGAGGCTGGGACTATCCCATCATTGAAGAGACAGTTAGACAGGGACATGGATAGGACAGGTTTGGAGGGTTATGGACCAAACGCGGGCAAGTGGGACTAGTGCAGCTGGGACATTGTTGACAGGTGTGGGCAAGTTGGGCTGAAGGGCAACACTGTATCATTATGTAACATCGTTGAGAGCAGGAGTGATGATAAATCACCAGCGCTGTGAAGTGGACGGAAGCAGGTAAATGTCGACTCGGGGAGTGTGAGGTCTATCCGCACAGTTGCTCAGGAGCTGCGGCCACGGTCAGTGGGTGCAGCCTCTGCCTCTTACCGGCCAGAGCGAGTGTGCCCGCCGCCGGATCTTCACCGGGCGGAGAAGGCGGGTGACTGGGCGGTCGCCGGGGAGCCTGACGGAGGGGTGGGCGGCCCGGGCGGCGGGTGAATGCAGCGACAAGCCGGACCCGGACCCCCGGCCGCACCACTCACCTGGTGAGCGGCCGGAACTTTCTGGAACACGCGCCGTCCGAACGCCGGAGGAGTCTCGGTGACCGCCGTCTGGTCCGGACGTTGCCGGGCGACCCCAGCCCGCGCGAGCCGAGCCCCGCCCATCAGCTCCACGCCCACTAACCACGCCCCGTCGGTCCCGGCCCTCCGTTAGCCCCGCTTATATTAACCCCGCCCCCTCCATTAGCCCGCCCCTCTATTAACCCCGCCCCCTCCATTAGCCAACCCTCCATTAGCCCAGCGTATATTAACCCCACCCCCTCCATTAACCCGCCCCTCCTTTAACCCGCCCCTCTATTAACCCTGCCCCCTCTATTAGACCACCCCATTAGCCCTGCCCCTCCACTAACCCCGCCCCCATTAGCCCCGCCCCTTCCATTAGCCCACCCTCCGTTAGCCCCGCCCCTCTAATAGCCCCCCTCCATGAACTCCGCCTCCATTAGCCCCGCCCACCCCTCTATTACCCATGCCCCTCCATTAGCCCCGCCCCTTCCATTAGCTCTGCCCGTCCATTAGCCCCCCCTCCATGAACCCCGCGTCCATTAGCCCCCGCCCTCCCCTCTATTAGCCATGCCCTTCTATTAACCCCGCCCCTTACATTAGCCCCCCTCCATGAGCCATGCCCCTCCATTAGCCCCGCCCCTTACATTAGCCCCGCCCCGCCATTAGCCCCCCTCCATGAACCCCGCCTCCATTAGCCCCGCCCTCCCCCCCATTAGTCATGCCACTCCATTCGCCCCGCCTCTTACATAAGCCCCCTCCATTAGCCCCCGCCCCTTACACTAGCCCCCCTCCATTAGCCCCGCCCTTCCCTCTATTAGCCATGCCCCTCCATTAGCCCCGCCCCATCCATTAGCCCCGCCCTCCCCTCTATTAGCCATGCCCCTCCATTAGCCCCGCCCCTTACACTAGCCCCCCTCCATCAGCCCCGCCCCTCCGTTAGCCCCGCCCCATCCATTAGCCCCCCTCCATGAACCCCGCCTCCATTAGCCCCGCCCCTCCATTAGCCCCGCCCCTCTATTAGCCCCGCCGCATCCATTAGCCCCCCCATGAACCCCTCCTCCATTAGCCCCGCCCTCCCTCTATTAGCCGTACCCCTCCATTAGCCCCGCCCCTCCATTAGCCCCGCCCCTCTATTAGCCCCGCCGCATGCATTAGCCCCCCCTCCATGAACCCCGCCTCTAGCCCCGCCCTCCCCTCCATTAGCCGTACCCCTCCATGAGCCCCGCCTCTCCATTAGCCCCGCCCACCGCGCGTCCGCGTTGCCGCGGTGACGGGCGCGCAGGGCGTTTCCTGCTGTCGGCGGCGATGGCGACGCGAGTAACGGTCGGCGGTGAGCGGCAGTAACGCGAGTGAAGGAAGGGGCAGCTCAGCGGGCCCGCAGTGTCGGCTGACGGTAGGGTTCGCAGCCATGGGCGACGACTTGTGCGAGGCCAGTGGCCCTCACGTTAAATCCGCTCGCAGTCCCGCCGCCGGCTCGAGTCGCGGCGCCGCGGCCTTGTCTGCGCTCTCGGGAGGGTCGGCGACGGGGAGACCCGGCCCCGGGGGCGGCCGGCTTTGTCCTAGATGGTCACATTAATGAAGCCTCATTTGGTCTTTGCTTCAATTCATGATTTAAAAAAAAATCAAAATGGGATAAGGGCGTGAATTCACGCTGTGGTAACCCCGGACAACTGGACAAAGCAGGGCTGGTGTAACTCAGCGGGTCGGGCAACATCTGTGGAGGGAATGGACACGGGTCCCTTCTTCAGACTGATGCAGTAGAGGGGAGAAAGCTGGTTCACCTATCGCTCTCCAGGCTCTGGCCCGTCCCCACCTCTTCCAGCTTTCGTCCTCATCACTCTGCGTCAGTGTAAAGTAGGGTCCTCACCCCAAACACCATCTGTCCATCTCCCTCCCCAGATGCTGCCTGACCCACTGAGTTTCAGTTTGTTAAGATTGCTTGTGTTTCCAACTTTTTTTTAAAAAAAGGTAATATTTAATATCTAAAATAAAATAAAAAACTGGGAAATACTCCGCTGGTCAGGCTGCGTATTTAGGAAGAGAAACATGACTAATCATTAGTTATGTTTCTCTTCCTAAATACGCAGCTTGACCTGTCTTGGGTTTACTGACCTACTGATTATTTGCACCCTTTTCTGTTTTTATTTTGTCAGAACTGTGAGATGCACAACACAATTTTAGCTGAATATTTTTAGATAGTTGCTAGCATGGAAATACTGATCGTGGCTAAAATTCACCTGATCAACATTTTACTACCATGCCTAGAAGCTTTCTTAATGTCAAAGTGGCTCTTATACAAAATAAATTTCTAAGTATTTAATTAGCTGTACAAAGCTTTGGGCAAAGATTGTAATGAGGGTTACATGAAAAACATTTTGTTTTTTTCAACTATGGATGACCATGAAAGTATTGGTAGGGCTGATTGCCTAAATATATGACCAGATTCCTTCTTGCTGTTGTAGTGAAGTAGCTTCATGAAGAGAAATTGAGTAGAATAAGAAATGATTTCCTTGAAACATATGATTATTGGGCTTGACAGGGCTGATGCTGGAAGTCTGTTCCCCTTGACTTAGAATTGCCATACATAATTATACAGTAAAATATTTTGAGATGAGATATTACTCCACAGGGCAACACAGTGGCACAGTGTTAGAGACACAGCACCAGAGACCCAGGTTCCATCCTGACTACGGGTGCGGTCTGTATGGAGTTTGTACGTTCCCCCTGTGACCAGGTGGGTTTTCTCTGGGTGCTCCGGTTTCCTCCCACACTTCAAAGACAATCAGGTTAGGAGGTTTTGAAGAGTTGAAGAAGGAAACTGCAGATGCTGGAGAATCGAGGGTACACAAAAAGCTGGAGAAACTCAGCGGGTGCAGCAGCATCTAAGGAGCGAAGGAGATAGGCGACGTTTCGGGTCGAGACCCTTCTTCAGACTGGTCGGGGATCAGGGAAACGAGAGATATAGACGGTGATGTGGAGAGATAAGGAACAATGAATGAAAGATATGCAAAAAAGTATCGATGATAAAGGAACAAGCCATTGTAAGCTGTATGTGGTGTGAAAATGAGAAGCTAGTGCGACTAGGGTGGGGGAGGGAGATAGAGATAGAGGGAATGCCAGGGCCCGAGGGCTGAGGGAGAGGTGGGAAGGGGAGGAGACAGCAAGGGTTAACAGAATTGAGAAAATTCAATGTTCAAGCCCAAAGGATGCAGACTCCCCAAGCGGAATATGAGGTGCTGTTCCTCCAGCTTGCGGTGTTGCTCACTCTGGCCGTGGAGGAGGCCCAGGACCGAGAGGTTGGATGCGGAATGGGAGGGGGAGTTGAAGTGCTGAGCCACCGGGAAGTCGGGTTGGTTTTTGCGGACCGAGCGGAGGTGTTCGGCGAAGCGATCGCCAAGCCTCCGCTTGGTCTCACCGATATAGATCATCTGGCATCTGGAGCAGCGGATGCAGTAGATGAGGTTGGAGGAGGTGCAGGTGAACCTCTGTCGGACCTGGAAGGACTGCTTGGGTCCCTGAAAGGAGTGGAGGGGGGAGGTGAAGGGACAAGTGTTGCATTTCTTGCGGTTGCAAGGGAAAGTGCCCGGGAAGGGGTAGAGCGGGAGGGGAGGGAAGAATTGACAAGGGAGTTGTGGAGGGAGCGGTCTTTGCGGAAGGCAGACGGGGGGAGATGGGAAGATGTGGCGGGTGGAGGGGTCACGTTGGAGGTGGCGAAACTGGCGGAGGACTATGTGTTGTATTTGCTGGCTGGTGGGGTGAAAGGTGAGGACCAGGGGGACTCTGCCCTGTTTGCGAGTGGGGGAATGGGGAGCGAGGGCAGTGTTGCGGGGTATGGAGGAGACCCTGGTGCGAGCCTCATCAATAGTGGGGGAGGGGAATCCCCGTTCTCTGAAGAATGAGGCCATTTGTGATGAACTCTGAAGAATGAGAGTTAATTGGCCAGTAAAATTGTAAATTGTCCCTAGTATGTGGGATTGTGCTAACGTATGAGGTGATTGCTGGTCGGCACAAATTCAGTGGGCTGACGTTAGGCCTTGATTAGTAAGGATGTTATGGGGAGAAAGCAGGAGAATGGGGTTGAGAGGTTGAAAGATAGCTCAGCCATGATTGAATGGTGGAGTAGACTTGATGGGCCGAATGGCCTTATTCTGCTCCTTGAATTACAGTGTTTCCGCACTGTAGTTGCACATTAGACCTATAGAGCGTATTAAGCCAGTGGGATATGTCCCAGTTGATTGAGTATATCAGCCTTTGTGTTTTTTTTAAAATTTTGAATTAGACAACAGACAATAGGTGCAGGAGTAGGCCATTCAGCCCTTCGAGCCAGCACTGCTATTCAATGTGATTATGGCTGATCATCCACAATGTTTACCCATTCCTGTTTTCTCCCGATATCCCCCGACTCCACTTTCTTTAAGAGTCCTATCTAGTTCTCTCTTGAAAGTATCCAGAGAACCAGCCTCCACCGCCATCTGAGGCAGAGAATTCCACAGATTTACAACTCTCTGTGAAAAAATGTTTCCTCATCTCCGTTCTAAATGGCTTGTCCCTTATTCTTAAACTGTGGCCCCTGGTTCTGGACTCCCCCAACATCGGGAACATGTTTCCTGCCTCTAGTGTGTCCAAACCCTTAATAATCTTGTATGTTTCAATAAGATCCCCTCTCATCCTTCTAAATTCCAGAGTATACAAGCCTAGATGCCCCATTCTCTCAGCACATGACAGTCCCGCCATCCCAGGAATTAACCTTGTGAACCTATGCTGCATTCCCTCAAGAGCAAGAATTGCCAGCGTCTGCAGTTTATTCAAAATTCTTTCTCCTTTGATATCTTGAAGGTGTATGATTTGTGTGACTGATGCCATAGTCATACTGCACAGTAACATGTTCATGTTAACCAGCATGCTCCATCTACACTCGTCCCACCTGCTCACGTATATCCCATATCCCTATTTCCTATCCATCTACCTGTCCAAATGTCTTTTAAGTGTTGTTATAATACCTATCTCAACTACCTCCTCTGGCAGCTCGTTCCAGACTCTCTGCAGCACCCTCTGTGTGAATAGGTTGCCCCTCCCAATTAAATCTTTTCCCTTTCACCTTAAACCTGTGTCCTTGATTCCCCTATTCTGGGTAAAAGACTCCTCATTCACCATATCTATACCCTCATGATTCTATACACCTTTGGAAGATCACTTTTCAGTCTCTAGAACTCCAAGGAATAAAGTTCCAACCTGCCCAACTTCTCTCTATTGCTTAGGCCCTCAGGTTCTGGCAACATCCTCATAAATCTCTCTGCACTCTATCCACTTTAATAACAACATTCTTGTACCAGGGTGACTAAACCTGAACACAATATACCAAATGCGGCCTCACCAAGGTCTTGTACAAATGTAACGTAACGTCCCAGCTTCCATACTCAGTACCCTGATTGATGAAGGCCAATGTACCAAAAGCCTTCTTGACCCCCCCCCCCCCCCCCCATCTACCTGTAACCACCTTTAACAAACTATGTGTCTGTACTCCTAGATCTCTCTGCTCTACAACATTCCCAAGGGCCTTTAGCAATTTCCTAGGGCATTAGGAACTTAGCAGATAACACAAAGCTGGGTGGCAGTGTGAACTGTCAGTAAGGTTGGGGGAGTGGACAGATGCATGGAAAATGCAGTTAAAATGCGGATAAATGTGAGATTATCCACTTTGATAGCGAAAACAGGAAGGCCGATTATTATCAAAATGGTGTCAAGTTGGGAAAAGGGGAAGTACAATGGGATTTGGGGGTCCTTGTTCATCAGTCAATGAAAGTAAGCATGCAGGTACAGCAGACAGTGAAGAAAGCAAATGGCATGTTGAGCTTCATAACAAGACGAGTTGAGTATAGGAGCAAAGAAGCCCTTCTGCAGTTGTATAGGGCCCGAGTGCGACCATACCTGGAGTATTGTGTGCAGTTTTGGCCCCTAATTTGAGGAAGGACATTCTTGCTATTGAGGGAGGCCGCATAGGTTTACAAGGTTAATTCCCGAGATGGCAGGACTGTCATATGCTGATAGAATGGAGCGGCTGGGCTTGCATACTCTGGAGTTTAGAAGGATGAGAGGGTATCTTATTGAAACATATAAGATTATTAAGGGTTTGGACATGCTAGAGGCAGGAAACATGTTCCCGATGTTGGGGGAGTCCAGAACCAGGGTTCTCGGTTTAAGAATAAGGGGTAAGCTATTTAGAACGGAGACGTGGAAACACTTCTTCACACAGAGAATTGTGAGTTTGTGGAATTCTCTGCCTCGGAGGGCGTTGGAGGCCGGTTCTGTGGATACTTTCAAGAGAGAGCAAGATAGGGCTCTTAAAGATAGCGGATATGCCGCGAAGGCAGGAACGGAGTACTGATTGGGGATGATCAACCATGATCACATTGAATGGTGGTGCTGGCTCAAAGGGCCGAATGGCCTACTCCTGCATCTATTGTCTTTCAATCACTGCCCTCGTTTGACTTCCCAAAATGCAACACCTCACACTTATCTGCAGTAAGGTCCGTTAGCCATAGCACAGCTTACTTGCCCAACTGATCAAGACCTTGCTGTAATTTTAAATAACCATCTTCACTATCTACAATACCACCCACTTTAGTGTAATCTGCAGGCTTACTAATTGTGCCTTGTGTTCAGTTTTGGTCATCCTGCTATAGGAAAGATGTTGTATTAACTTGAAAGAGTGCAGGGAAGATTTATGAGGATGTTTGCCAGAACTTGAGGGCCTGAGCTATATGGAAAGATTGGGCAGGCTAGGACATTATTCCTTAAAGCGAAGGAGACGAAAATGTTAAATGCTTTTAAATATATAAGAAATACATGGTAGAATACTTGACTGTAGGTTGTAGCTTGTATTCCGAGAGAGAGAGAGAGAGAAGCCCAGGCTTGTCTCAGGTTGATGTATATTGAGACAATGACCGATGCCTTTGAAATGTCTTGTCCTGAAAGTATCATCTGATAAGAGACAAGTGTTTAAGATCATGAGGGGAATAGATAAGGTGGGTGCACAGAGTCTTTTACCCAGGGTAGGAGAATAAAGATTTAAAGAAGGAACTGCAGATGCTGGAGAATCGAGGGTACACAAAAAGCTGGAGAAACTCAGCGGGTGCAGCAGCATCTAAGGAGCGAAGGAGATAGGCGACGTTTCGGGTCGAGACCTTTCTTCAGACTGGTCAGGGATCAGGGAAACGAGAGATATAGACGGTGTGTGGAGAGATAAGGAACAATGAATGAAAGATATGCAAAAAAGTATCGATGATAAAGGGAACAAGCCATTGTAAGCTGTTTGTGGTGTGAAAATGAGAAGCTGGTGCGACTGGGGTGGGGAGGGAGATAGAGATAGAGGGAATGCCAGGGCCCGAGGGCTGAGGGAGAGGTGGGAAGGGGAGGAGACAGCAAGGGTTAACAGAATTGAGAAAATTCAATATTCAAGCCCAAAGGATGCAGACTCCCCAAGCGGAATATGAGGTGCTGTTCCTCCAGCTTGCGGTGTTGCTCACTCTGGCCGTGGAGGAGGCCCAGGACCGAGAGGTCGGATGTGGAATGGGAGGGGGAGTTGAAGTGCTGAGCCACCGGGAGGTCGGGTTGGTTATTGCGGACCGAGCGGAGGTGTTCGGCGAAGCGATCGCCAAGCCTCCGCTTGGTCTCACCGATATAGATCATCTGGCATCTGGAGCAGCGGATGCAGTAGATGAGGTTGGAGGAGGTGCAGGTGAACCTCTGTCGGACCTGGAAGGACTGCTTGGGTCCCTGAAAGGAGTGGAGGGGGGAGGTGAAGGGACAAGTGTTGCATTTGCAACCGCAAGAAATGGGCTGGAGGACCTGTTTCTAAGCTGCACAACTCCTACTCTGACATTTTTCTATTTTTGGAATTTACCCTGCGACATATGAATCTGGAATTAGTATATTTAAGATTTTTTTTCTTTGCTTGGGGAATAGGATTTGGGTTGGGATTGGAATGTGAAGGTGTAAGATTACCCCTAGCGGATTGTCCATTGGTAATATTTATCCTTTTGCTCTATTCTATGGATTTGTTTATTTAAAAAGCTCCAGAAAAAAATGCATAGGGTTGCTAATTTTGGAGTGGATCCTCATCACCTGTATCTTTGCTGTATTGGGTGTAAGACCAAGTTTTTTTGTTGCAGCTTGTGAGAATCTGTCCTTCTCCTGCCTTTGTGTCTGTGTGTGTGAAAGGAGAGCTATGTCGTCTGCAAAGTCTAGATCATCTAGCTGCTCCCACATTGTCCACTGAATTCCATTTGTTTTCCCTTCAATTGTTTCCACCATGATCCAGTCAATTGCCAGGGGAAACAGGAATGGTGCCAATAGACATCCCTTGACGTTGAAATGTTGACTTTCTCCTTCCTTTGAAGTGTTTGGCCCAAATCTCTCCCAAATTTCCCATCCATGCACCTGTCTAAATATATGTTAAATGTTATTGAAGTGAATTGAATTGAATACATTTTATTAGCCAAATATGTATACATACAAGGAATTTGCCTTGGTGCTTTGCTCGCAAGTAACAACACAATATACATAAAAATAAAACATAATTTCAACATGTGAAGAATGAAATAAAATACCAGAGCACAAGGATGCTACAGACTTTTGGCTGTTGAATAGAGCTACTGCTCGTGAAAAAAAGCTGTTTTTATGTCTGACTACGGCGGCTTTGACGGTCCGGAGTCGCCTTCCAGAGGGAAGTGATTCAAATAGTTTGAGAGGGGTGGGAGATGATCTTATCCACTCTCTTCCTGGCCCTTATAGTGTACAGTTTGTCGATGGAGGAAAGGTTGCAGCCAACACTCTTCTCGGCTGATCGAACGATTCGCTGCAGCCTCCAGATGTCATGCTTGGTGGCTGAGCCAAACCAGACCATGATGGAGAAGGCTTTCCGATGGCCGTATAGAATTGGAGCATCATTGCCTGCGGCAGATTGTGTTTTCTCAGCTGCCGCAGGAAGTACATCCTCTGTTGGGCCTTTTTGACTGTGGAGTCGATGGTGGCCTCCCATTTAAGGTCCTTGGAGATGATGGTTTCCAGGAGCTTAAATGATTCCACAGATGTGACTGTGGTGTTGTTGATGGTGAGTGGGGTGAAGGGAGGGGGAGCTCTCCTAAAGTCTACAATCAATTCCACTGTCTTAAGAGCATTGAGCTCCAGGTTGTTGCGATGGCACCAGGACGGCAGTTGTGTCACTTCCTGTCTGTAGGCAGATTCTTCTCCATCCTGGATCAGTCCAATCAGGGTTGTGTCGTCCGCAAACTTGAGAAGTTTGACAGAGCAGTCTGTGGAGGTGCAGTCGTTGGTGTAGAGGAGAGGGGAGAGTATGCAGCCTTGCGGTGCTCCTATGCTGTGGGTTTGCGAGACCGAGATGTGCTTTCCCAGCTTCACATGCTACTTCCTGTCTGTCAGGAAGTTGATGATCCACTGACAGAGGGGTTCAGGCACAGTCAACTTGAAAAGTTTGGAGTGTAGTAGCTCTGGCACAATGGTGTTGAATGCAGAGCTAAAATTCACAAACAAAATCCTTGCATAGGTCCCCTTGCGGTCTATGTACTGGAGGATGAAGTGCAGGCCTAGGTTTACTGCGTCATCCACTGATCTATTTGCCCGGGATGCAATCTGTAGGGGGTCCAGCAGGGGGTTTGTGATATTTTTCAGGTGGGCCAGCACGTCTTTCAAGGGTCTTCATGATTACAGAGGTCAGTGCGACAGGCCTGTAGTCATTAAGACCAGTAATCCTTGGCTTTTTGGGTTTGGAAACAACAGTGGAGACTTTGAAGCAGGCAGGGACAGTGCAGGTTTGCAGGGACCAATTGAAAATGTTTGTGTAGACCGGTGCCAGATTTGTGGCTCAGAGCTTGAGGATAGAGGGGGAAATATTGCCCAGTCCTGGAGATTCCTGGCTTTTCTGTCTCATGAATAGCTTTTCCACCTCCTCAATTGCTATCGTTAGTGATGGAGAAGTGGCCAGACTGATGTTTTGCAGGAAGGAGGGGGTGGGTAGTGCACGAGGGCCCAGTCTCTGCAGGCTGGAGTCAGGCTGTAAGTGAGTATGAAGTGGTGATTGGGGAAGAGTGTGTGGGGAAGGGTCCAGTCCTTGCAGACTGGAGTCAGGCTCTAAGTGGTGATTGGGGAGGAGTAGGTGGGTGGGGGATGGAGGGAGTATCAGGGCTATGTTTCTGTCTATCTGTCTAAAGTGCCTGCCTGAACTACTTCCTCTTGCAGCTTGTTCCATATGCCTGCTATCCTCTGTATGGAAAAAGTTGCTCCCTAGATTTCTATTAAACCTTTTCCCTTTCACCTTAAGTCTATGCCCTCTAGTTCTTCATTTTCCTACCCAGGGGGGAAATTGTTCATTCACCCTATCCTCTTTATGCTGTTATATACCTCTATAAGTTCGCCCATTAGTCTCCTGCACTATGAGGAATAAAGTTCCAGCCTGCCCAACGCCCCCCAAAGCTCAGATCCTTGTTGTTTGAGATAGACACAAAATTCTGGAGTATCTCAGCGGGACAGGCTGCGTCTCTGGAGAGATGGAATGGATGACGTTTCTGTTCGAGACATTTCTTCAGACTCGAGGGCGAGGGTGTCTAGAGATATGGAGGGCTAAGGTGAGTCACAGGGGGAGCAGCGAGAGAGGGTGTTGTTGAACGTTGGAGAGAGGAGGCATATCTTGAGGAGATTTTGCAGTGGAGCACACAAAAAGGTTAGGAAGGAACTGCAGATGCTGGTTTGCACTGAAGATAGACACAAAATAGATACATAGAAACATAGAAAAATAGGTGCAGGTATAGGCATTTAGGCCCTTCAAGCCATTCAATATGTCTATCATCTAATTCCTGCTATTTCCCCTTATACCTTGATTCCTTTAGCCCCAAGAGCTAAATCTAACTCTCTCTTGAAAACATCTAGCGAATTGGCCTCCACTGCCTTCTGCTGCAGTGAACTCCACAGATCCACACTCTCTGGGTGAAAATGCTGGAATAACAGCGAGATAGGCAGCATCTCTGGAGAGAAGGAGTGGGTGTGGTTACGGGTCGAGGCCCTTCTTCAGATTAAGAGTCGGGGAGAATGTCTAGAGATATGGAGGAGTAAGGTGAATCACAGAGGGGGAGCAGTGAGAGAGGGTGTTGGAGAGAGGAGAACTTCATCAATGTAGGCAGACCTTGAGGAGATTTTGCAGTGGAGCAAACAAAATCTGTAGGAAGGAACTGCATATGTTGGTTTACACTGAAGATAGACACAAAATGCTGCTGTCCCACTGAGTTACTCCAGAATTTTGTGTCTAACTTCATCGTAAATCTTCTCTGCACCGTTTCCAACCTGCATTTTTTTTTTCATGACTGACCAGCTGTTTCTGACCTGGAGAAATCTAGAGCATCATGTTACAGAAACACTAGTGCCATTTTTGGAGGCATTTAGATGGCCACATGAATGTGCAGAGAATGGAGGGATATGGATTATTTGCGGGCAGAGGCGTGGAGTTCAATTTGGCATCATATTTGGCACAGACATTGTGGATGAAGGGCATGTTCCTGTGTTGGGATACTGAGTTGGATGATCAGCCATGATCATATTGAATGGCGGTGCAGGCTCGAAGGGCTGATGGCCTACTCCTGCACCTAATTCTATGTTTTCTATGTTTTCTATGTTGTCTTCTATGAGTCATCTATTTAAGAAATATCTGATTTTTTTTTTTAGCAGGATTCGTTTTTTTAATTCTTCCCTAAAGGTGATAGAAGCAGTTTCTTTGAATATTTTTAAGGTGGTGGTAAGTAGATACTTGATAAGCAAAGGGTTATTGCATGTGGACAAGAATACAAAGTTAAGGTTACAATCAAATCAGCCAGAATCTTATGCAGATCAGGCTTGAAGGGCCAAGTGACATTTTCCTATTATAGAGTCATACAGCTTAGAAAGTGGTCCTTCGACCCAACTCGTTCATGCCAACCCAAGTGCCCCCATCTACACTAGTCCAATTTGCCTGCAATTGGCCCATGTCCCACTAAAACTTCATATCTATGTACTTGACCCTGGTTTCTAATTTGTAAGCCTGCATTCTTTTTTGGGGGGGGGGGGGCATTCTTTTTGGTGACATTAGTTGAGGGAGAAATATTAGCTGGGGCATGGGATGAGCCCACTACATTATTTTTGAATCATGATAGGGTAGACAGCGGGCTTCAGCTTAATATTTCTTTCTCGTGACTGTTGTCTCTCAATGGGATGTTCATGTCAGGGTTCAGACTGATATTGGAATGCTGTCATGAATCTAAGAAGGGTGAAGTAGTTGCAAAATTAGAGGCCACTCTTTTGAAATGTTGGAACTTCTTGCAGATGGTGGTGAACATTTAGAACTAGAAAATTGATACAATTTGAAAAATCAGGGCATTGAGGATGGTGGGGAATTAGCACAAGAAAGATGAAGCCCGAGGCAGAAGAGCCTTGATTGTTTTGAAAAGCAGTGGAGGTTAAAGGTAAAGGCTAAAGTGATCTGCTACTATTTGTTATGTTTCCTATGTTTTTCTGCTAATGCACGTACAGCTTTCACAAATAAAACTAGAACTAAAAGGGTTAAATGGAGGTTACCGTGAGTGGCATTGTTCCCTTGTGTTTATGGTAGATGTTGAGGGTGATTTCAACATTTTTAGTAAGATAGATTTGTTGGCATGGGTACTGGTATATTGGTTGTGTTTACGTGATAAACCCCAACACAAAGTATAGAGGGGAAGGGTAGTGTTGGAACAACCTTCGAGCTCGACTGAATGGTTATGCTCAGTCTTTTAAATGTTCACAACTCTTTTAAAGTAAACTGTGGCCCTTTTGTAGAAAAAATATGGAATTTATTGTGCTAAGTAAAACTCTGAAGACAGTAGCAACTCCCAAACTATCCCGCTGTTTGGCGGGAATTAATTCCCTTTTTAGGTTCCTTAGCCGCCATCCCGATTTAATGCCCTAATAATCCCGCTAAATTCTTCCTCCCGTGGTGAACGCCGGCGCCATGTGTCCCCGTGTTTGCCGGGCCGCGCGATCAGCGGACCACTTGCGGGCCCTCGTGGCCGCGCGTGCGCAGTGATGGGGGAGGGTTGCCGGGCCCCATTGGCCGCGCCGTTGCCGCAGCAGAGAGCCAACAGGTACGGATTCCCGTAATTTCTACTGTAAGGAAAATTGGCCAATTACGGGCGGTACGATTTTCATATCGTAAATCCCGGATTTTGCCGATTTTTAAGTTAGCACATACTTTGTGTGTTTGGGGATGTGTGTGTGTGAGTGCCAGTGATGGAGTGGGGTGGGGGGGGGGGGGGGGGGGGGGGGTACGCAGAGGGACGACGTTCTCCTACGTTCCAGTTTCCAGTTTCATCCTGGTGCATGAATTTCCCAGCTTTTATCCTGCGCTACTTAATCCAAGGACGAGTGAACAATCGGACAGATCACGGGAGCTCAGAGGCTCCCACACGCGCTGAGAGTGTTTTCTCCTCGCTGGTACACAAAAAGCTGGAGGAGAAACTCAAGCGGGTGCAGGCAGCAGCATCTACAGGAGCGAAAGGAGATAGGCGACGTGGTGACGTTTCGGGGTTTCAGTCTGAAGAAGGGTCTCGACCCGAAACGTCGCCTATCTCCTTCGCTCCAATAGACGCTGCTGCACCCGCTGAGTTTCTCCAGCTTTTTGTGTACCCTCGATTCTCCAGCATCTGCAGTTCCTTCTTTAAAATATTTTTCTCCTCGCTGCCCATTGCAGCTCGCTCCCTCCCTCCCTCCCATCGCCTTGCCGGCTCACTCAGACTGCGGGTTTCCAGATAGTCAGAGGCCGCTTCTGTCTATCAATCTCTCTCTCCACGCATTTTGCAGCCCACTCACTCGCCCGGCTCCATCCAACTTTCACACTCCTCCCCTCTACTCCCTCCATTCCTCTCGCTTCCTCTCTACCCGTCACAGGGGACGACCTTCTCTCCGAGGAGGCACGATCGTCTGTCTCCCCCCGACCCGGCCCGGCTCTGTCACGCTGGTGGGTGCGCTTCCCTTATGCGGAAGCCACGATCGGTGGTACACCCCGCTGCTTTTCACTGTCCTCAGATCGCTCCATGCCTCGCGTTTCAGGGCCCCTGCGGGCTGCCGCCCCGCCCCTCTCCTCTCTCTCTCTTCCTCACTCTCTCACCCTCTCTCTCTGTCGCTCTCTCTGCACCCCCCCTCCCTCCTCTTCCCCCTCCCTCTCTCTCCCCCCTTGCTCTCTCGTACCCATCCCCTTCTCTCTCTCCTACCTCTCTCTCTCTCCCCTCTCTCTCTCTCTCTCCCCTCTCCTCTCTCTCCATATCTCCCCTCTATCATCCCTCCCCCCTCTCTCATCCCTCCCCCCTCTCTCATCCCTCCCCCCCCATCCACTCTCTCTCTCCCCCTCTCTCATCCCTCCCCACCCCCCTCTCCCCCCTCTCTCCCCCCCTCGCTCTCCACTCCTCCCCACCCTCACCCTCCCCCCTGCCCACCCCCCAGCAAATTAATAACATTAATAAAATATCAAGGGGAACAACTAGTGGTTGGTGTGAAGAACTCCTGTGCAGATCAAAGATACTAGTATCTTTGCTGCAGATCAGGCATGATATTCTTCCGATTTAAATCGTAATTTCGATTTTATTGTTTTTCCTATTTTAATTTTTTTGCGCCCGATTATTTGGTGGCCAATCAACGACTGTTCTAAGGGGCTTGCGTCCAATCACCGACCAGCTACCCTTAAAATTACCCGTCCAATCAATAAATCGGTCTCCTCCTGCCCAATCAGCCGCCGTCTCCAAGGGCATTGTGTCCAATCACATAATGCGCTGGTCACTTGGCAGCCAATCAGACAGTCTCCTAGGGGCCTTTTGATCAATCACCGACCTGCTTCCCTCACTAAAGCAGACGATGGCTGCAGCCAACACACACACGCAGACAGAGACAGAGTCCCCCCCCCTCCTTCCCAACCTCAGCTTCACGGAGGGTACACAAAAAGCTGGAGAAACTCAGCGGGTGCAGCAGCATCTAAGGAGCGAAGGAGATAGGCGACGTTTGGGGGCAGTTCCTTCTTTAAAACTCAGCTTCACGGACCCAGAGTACCCTTAGTTCCTAAACCCATTTCCATCACTGGAGTGTGTGTGTGAGTGTGTCTGTGTGTGTGAGTGTGCGCGTATATGTGTGAGTGTGTGTGTATAAACATATCAAGACATATTGATAATGAACTCGTTCATCCAGTCTTTCAATAGAGCATTTTCAATGGTGAGTTAATACATGTTTATGTAATACCAACTAATGAAACATACAGGTATGTTAATGTTAACATTATGCGCTATCGCTTGCCTGTGGGAGCCGCGCTTGCCATCATGCAGAAAAAAAAATTGCTTTGCGCAAAAAATTACTGATTTTGTCTCCAAATTACTGATTTTTTAGCCTTATGATTACTGATTTGTGCTCTGAAGGTTGGCATCTCTGGCGCAGTGGGTGAGGGTTGCCGGGCCCCAGTGGACGCGCTTGTGCGCAGTGGGGGAGGGTTGCCGGGCCCCAGTGGCCGCTGCGTGCGCATTGGGGGTAGGGTTGCGGGGCCTGGCGCCATTTTCGAGCCACGCCACGCCCGGCCCAGAGCCCGGGCGGCGCGGCCCGCGCGATCAGCGGCACTTTCTTGCCGCCAGCCGGCCGCTCGCGGCAGCCCCATCACCGGGCCTCCCCCCCACCCCCACCCAGTGCGCAGGCGCAGACCCGCCGGCAACCTGGCCAAGTGCGCATGTGCCGCACCCGCCCGCCGGCAGCCCCGCTGATCTGCACCAGTGCGCAGGCGCATAGCCGCCGGCAACAACCCCAAGTGAGAGAAATGAAGGTGAGTCTAGTGCCAAGTTTATCAAAGTTTAACAAGAATTATAAATAGTTTCAGCATACATGTACCCTTTTTCACATTTTGGCATTTAAAATACTTCTTCACAATTTAGAATTTGTGACATGGGACCCGAATAGGGCGCCGCGACATATTATGAATTTTCATTTAAAATATGAATTTTGAGGGGAAATATTTTGAATTTTGACAATCAAATGTTGGGAGGTCTGCAGTAGGGTTTTTTTAGGTTCTGTAAAAAATATGAATGAGTTTTGCACAAGTTTGGTAAATGGAGGCTTGTTCGTGTGCATTAATTTTTTGTACTTTTAGAAAAACCTGACATTGTGAGTATTTTTGTATTTATAGATATTTGACCTGCGAGACTGATCTATGTGTTTAGCAAATTCACATGGAGCACTTAAATATAAAGTAGGTTCCTTCACTGAAGTGACACATTTTTAAGCAAACTGCTGCGCTAAGACTTGGGGGACTGTTTATAACATTTAACATTTTAATGCTATTGATTAACTAACTTGGTGAAAGTGATTTTGTTTGTAAAATGGGCTCCATAATCAGCATGTTGAGGGTATTGGTTAACTTATCTAAAATATAATTTCTTGATAGAGTAATGTTACAAAATGTAACATTTAATCTTAACCTGGGGTCAGTTTAAAATGCAAATAGTTAAGAGCAGTCATTTGGGGGTGAAAATAAACCTTTTAATTTAAAGCTAATAATTATGAACAACAAAATAGATTAGAGAGATCAAATGGTTCAGATTATTTTGTTTGGCAATTATGGATTGAAGATTAAAAACCATGTAATGTATTTTGGTGTGAAGCACAGTAAGGCTTTAAAATGAAATAAATTATATGCTTTATTTACAGGTTACACCAATTAGAAAACAGTAATCATGACAGCGGAAGAGACTATCAATGTTAAAGAGGCAGAAATAATCAAGCTAATCCTGGATTTTCTTAATTCAAGGAAACTCCACATTAGCATGCTATCTCTTGAGAAAGAGAGTGGTGTCATAAATGGACTGTATTCAGATGACATGCTTTTTCTCAGGTATGTGATGCTGTAGACATTTTTACATCATTTTAACATTAAAATATCCATTTACAGATTTTTTGAATCGATCGTTTGAGTATTTTATTCCGCGTTGCTTTTACCATCATTTATTTAATCAAACCTTTCCTGCATATTACAGCCAAAACCTGATGGCTGTTCTTTCTTGGCCCTTCCCTTTCCCAGACTACTTGCTTAATAATATTTTAACTCGGATGTCTTCTATTTCTACCTGAGTCATGTACCACATGTTTTGGGCCAATTTCCTGCTCTTTTTTATACTTGCGTTATCCAACTTGCGTATACTACAAGATTGATTATTTAGAGTGCTCTTATGTGCTGGATTGGGAGCAGCTGTTTTTTTGTTTTTGTTTTATCACCCTAGACTTGAGCTTTTGAGGTATAGGCTTAATAGATTATATCATTCAATTAATTGAACATGGAATAGTACAGCACAGGACCAATCCCGTTGGCCCACAAAGTTTGTCAAACTGGTTAAATTGATATCATTTTCCTATACATGATCCATATCCCTCTCTTCCTTGCATTTCCATGTGCCTATCTAAAGGCCTCTTAAACGCCACTCTTGGATCTGCCTCCACCACCACCCCTGGCCATGTGCTCCAGGTCGCACATCACTCTGTGTATAAAAAAAACTTGCCACACACATCTCCATTAATATTTCCCCCCTCATCTTATAGCTATGCTCTCCAGTGTTGGACATTTCCACCCTGGCGAAAAGGTTCTGAGTGTGTACACCATCTGTGCCTCTCATAATTGTATATACTTCTGTCAATTTGCCCCTCAACCTCTGATGTTCCAGAGGAAACAATCCAAGTTTATTTAATCCCTCGTAGCTGAAAGCCTCTAATCCAGACAGCATTCTGGTAAACCTCCTCTGCACCCTTTCCAAAACCTCCATGTTCTGCCTGTAATGGGGCAGAACTGCAGGCAAAACACCAAATGCAGCCTAACCAAAGTCTTATAAAACTGCATCACGACTTGAATCTTATACTCAATGCTCCCAGCAATGAAGGCAAACATACCATTCACTTTATTTATCACCCTATCTACTTGTGCTGCTACCTTCTGTGAGCTATGAACTTGGACTGCAAGATCCCTCTGCACATTAGTGCTATTAAGGCTCTTGCCATTAACTGTATAATCTCCCCTTACATTCATAAAACCTGTGGTAATGCTCAGCAGTGTAGGATCATTTCCTTAGAGTGTTCCATATAGAGCCAAGAATGACCACAAGCCTTCATTGATGATCTACCACAAACTGAAACAGTTACTGTAACATCCCTTTGTGCCATCTTGTCTCTTGAAGTTGTCCTGCTTCTGCTAATCTCCAAGTACACAAAAGCACTGATAATCCAGTTGCTTGTAAATTCTGATGTTAAGGAATCTAGCTCGCCAAAGTGCTGTTTCCCATGGTCCATTTATACTCAGACTTCATTGTAAAATTTATTACAGTAAACCCTTGCAATAACGGACCTCTTTATAGCAGATTTTGTTTATAGCAGACTGAGACTACCGTTGCACCCACACCCCCCCTCCCCAACTTCCGCCAGTTACCCAATGAGCTGGTGCCATGTGATGGGAGCTTCCAGTTGTTGGAGCAGGGAGAGCGAGGATGGCGTGACGTGAATACCGGGCCAGTCCCCACGTGAGGCCAGGTGCTCTGCAACTCCCTGGCCTGTGAATTCCCACTAGTTTAACCCCCCCCCCCCCCCCTTACAAACGCTGTGTTTCGAACTTCCCGGTTTCTTTCTTTACTATTCACACTGGATATAGCGGACAATCGGCAATAATGGACACCACCTTTCCACACCCGATGGTCTGCTATTGCTAGGGTTTACTGTACTAATTTTTAAAATATTTTTTTAAGTGAATTAAAATATTTCACGATATTAATAGAAGTAATAGCCAATCGATGTGGAAAATGTGCCAATCTGGTACTACCAAAGCAGCCAGGTGTGGACAAGCATAGGTCCCAGCACTCTTAGTCAACCTATTTTCATTAAGGTACGAAACATCACTGATCCACGTTCCCCAAAGATGCTGCCTAACCTACTCCAGCACTTTGTGTCCTTTTTTTGTAGGCCAGCATCTGCAGTCTCTTGTTTCAACAATATTACATGCGGTTTCACGTGCTTTTCACCCCCCTTTTTTAAAATTTATAACTCCAATGCTGATGTTCCGCGGTAAACTAAACAATTTAACCAATATGATAAAAATAAGTGTCATTTGGCTGGTATTTTGCATGTAGAAAGTTGATCATAAATCTGTTTGACATAAGGGTGCAAGTTATTGTTTGATTGACATTAGCAAAGTATTGTTAAAGTTATTGGATAAGGCTAGTTGGAGTGTTTTGATCCAATCAAGATAGACCACAATGGAATTTCTACCAATCGCCCATAAATATAGAAATGTGCTCAACTCATTGCGATAATTCTTCACTATGCAATTATCATACTTTTGAAGTTTTGCAATAACAAATTGGTTTAGAAAAAAATATGCTTTTTAAAGTAGAGATAATGGTCCAATTTAATGTGTAGGAAGAAACTGCAAATGCTGGTTTACACCAAAGATAGACACAAAATGCTGGAGTAACTCAGCGGGTCAGCCAGCATCTCTGGGGAAAAGGAATAGGTGATGTTTTGGGTCAGATCCCTTCTTCAGTCTGAAGAAGGATTCTGACCCGAAACGTTATCTATTCTCTCCAGAGTTGCTGCCTGACCCGTTGAGTTATCCCAGCAGTTTGTGTCCATCTCTGGTCCAATGTAATGACTTCTAAAATATTTTGAGGCACCCTTATCCAGCGCTCCCTTGAGATAATTTGGGCCCCATTTCCCTTCTCTTGTGGTAGATATTGCAGTACAGCCTATTAAACCAATTTACCCCTTTATGTCCTACATGGATGATATGGACAATTTTGATACAAAAATTGTTTCCATAGCAGTGGAACTTTCCAATATTGACACAATACTACTGTTTGTACTGCACCATCACATTTCATGCATTCACATTTCATCTTTGGTTGCAGCATGTAATCAAGTGCAACCCTCTCACATTATACATAATGTTGTTTAATCAGACATGAGCGTAGGAACATGTCATTTTAACACTATATGGTTTTGGTATCAATTTATAATGTCCAGCTCAGATCAAAGTTGGAGCCATTCTGGTCAAGATGATTGAGATTCACACTCTATAGATTAAAGCTATAGAATCAGAGATAGAAAATCTACATCGTCTATTGAAAAATTACCTTTCTACCTTTACTGCCTTGGCAAAAATGTTGAGATGGGAGAACTAAAAGCCCTGTCCCACTGTATGAGTTAATTCAAGAGTTCTCCCGAGTTTGCCCTGATTCGAACAACTAAAAGCCCTGTCCCACTGTATGAGTTAATTCAAGAGTTCTCCCGAGTTTGCCCTGATTCGAACAACTAAAAGCCCTGTCCCACTGTATGAGTTAATTCAAGAGTTCTCCCGAGTTTGCCCTGATTCGAACTCGGAGATTTACGGTAATGGCCGCTCGTCGGTACTCGGGGCTCTCGTGGACATTTTTCAACATGTTGAAAAATCTTCACGAGTCTTCCCGAGCTTACCGCATTTCCCGAGCACCTGCCGTTAGCGTTACAAGCCGCTAAGAGACGTCCCCGAACTCCGACGTACCTGTTGAAAAATGTCCACAAGAGCCCCGAGTACCGACGAGCGGCCATTACCGTAAATCTCCGAGTTCGAATCTGGGCAAACTTGAGAGAGCTCTTGAATGAACTAGTGCAGTGGGATGGGGCTTAAACGCAATAATTTTTCTTGAGTGAGTATGGTGATATTTGCTGTGGGTTCCTGATTTAGTTGCAAAAATAAATGCTTGTTTGTGTCATCTGCAAGTGTTCAGTACAGTAGTTTTCACACTTTTATATTTTGCAGGCAACTCGTGCTTGATGGCCATTGGGATGAAGTGCTTCAGTTTATTCAGCCACTTGAGTGCATGGAAAAATTTGATGGAAAGAGGTGAGATTTTTTTTCTCAGCTGTTTCACCTCTCAGCCTTTAAGCAAACTGTTTTGCATGAAGTGTTTAAAACTCAAGAAAGCTGATAATGTGCATATCAATGTTCAAAACATGTTAGTTTGTAAAACAGTTCCTTCAGCTACAAGGACAGTTTTTTTGACATTTCAGGAACAATAATTGCCTTTCATGTATCTACTTTCTGGTTGAGGCCAAATAGATAATTGCTGTTTGTGTTGCTTGGGTCCGATGATCGCCCTTTTCTCTTTTAACTGGAGGAGCTTGTTGAAATATAACTTTAATTATTAAAATAACATAATTAAAAGCAACGAATGGCATTATCTTTCAGAGTATTTGTCGAGTAATTCATAGTAGTAGTTGACAAAGAGTTGGTAGGCAAATTTGTTTCTCAGGAATGGAGGGGAAACAGCATAAATTGCACAAGCAGTTTTTATACCTTTTGGAGGATTTTATTTCTGCTACTATGATTGATGTTGATTATAGTTTCTATGAAGCTAATGGTCTTCTTTTCAACCATCAGCATCATTCTTACCCGAGGACGTGGGACCAAATGATGGTGCACTTGGCCCTGATAACCCACATAGTGAGCTAACACGCTCCCTCAGACTATTTGGCTTGGGGAACTGTGACCCCATTGCTTAGCCTGAACAGCCCTGGAAGTGGGTTCCAGTAGCTTTGCAATGACCTCCCACGGGCAAGGTAGTTTGATTTCCCCAAAACCTTCTGCAAGGTGAATTCAATTACTTGAATAATTTTCCCCGCTAATAATCGCTGACCCCCCCCCTGACCTGAGCCAGTGCATTTTAATCATGCTGCAGGCTCTTCTATCTCACTATGTTCACTGTATCTTCTCTGGTTTAGGGTGACTACTCCTTGTGACACGTGTCTAATAGTTGCTCTTTATGGCCTCCTTGAAATGTATTTTGATCTTGTATTCTTAAACAATGTCATTAGTGATCATAAATAATGATGATGAAGATCAGTTTCAAAATTGTGCTGGCTATTTTTAGTTATGTTTAGTGATAGTTAATTAGGATGTGCTACCAAACGTTCAAATCATTGTTATTTTGGAGGAAAATGGTTGGCAGAGAATATTTGAAAACTAGATTGAATTGCTTAGCTGCATTTGGATGTGATTGCCTTTTTTTTGTTAATCTCAATTGCATCTGAAGTTTCAATCTTTGAAATGGGTCACCTGTTCAATTCCTTTGAACATTGTTGGAGAATGGTAACTCATTAATTCAATGTGTTGACTTAGTTTAGTTTATTGTTACATGTATCGAGGTACAGTGAAAGGCTTTTGTTGCGTGCTAACCAGTCAGCGGAAAGACAACACATGATTACAATCGAGCCATCCACAGTGACGAGATACATGTTAAGGGAATAGTGTTTAGTGCAAGGCAAAGCCAGTAAAGTCCAATCAAAGACAGTCCAAGGGTCACCAATGAGGTAGATAGTAGTTCAGGACTACTCTCTAGTTGTGGTAGGATGGTTCAGTTGCCTGATAACAGCTGGGAAGAAACTGTCCCTGAATGTGTAGGTGTGCAATGTCACACTTCGGTACCTATTGCCTGATGTGCAAATCTTTATTACCTGATTGAAAGGAATTTGGGGGTTTAGTTTGAGAATGTCCTAATACTTATGTCTAACCAATTTGATAAGAGTATAAAATGATTTGTTTTAATCTGCTTTTCCAGGTTCCGGTACATTATATCGAAACAGAAGTTTTTGGAGGCCTTATGTGTCAACAATGCAGTGTCAGCAGATGATGAACCTCAACATGTAAGTACTTGAACCATTGAGTTAGCTGTTTAGTGCGTTGTTCTATAAGGTAAGTTAAAATGTTTCACAATTAAATCCATATTAAGCAGAGTACCTGTATTATATTAACTTTAAAAGGTGGTTGTGTTAATTAGTTAGATAATGTAACTTTATTTCGAATTCTGTTATTCTCTCGTGAATTTGTCTTTTTGTGATGACAAAGTTCTGTCTTCCACTTGATTAAATTAACCCTGTCATAGATTTAGACAGAAACAAAACCTTCATTTGTGGTGTTGCCAGTTCCAGTCCCTTATTTCATTAGCCTCCTAATTGATCTTCATAAGATGTCAATAAATTGTCCAGCCCCTAAATCGTTGAAATTCTCACTAAGGCTTCACTGACCTTCCATTTACACCAATTATAAGATACTTCTTTTATACCACATTTGACCAAGTTTTTAATCATTCCTCTTCAGATTTATGACTCCAATATTGTGATGTCATTTTTATTCTGGCCAGAAATATATCATTAATAAAAAAGTTGCTAGCCCATTGAAGTTTGGTTAATAAGATTTTTTGTTTAACATATACGAAACAAATAAAAAGTGTAAATTGATTATTCAACAAAGACCTGGGAAAAGGTTCAGGGTAATGCTTTCTCAATTTTTGTGCAACAAAGTGAAGATTATACTGGTTTACTGCCTAATCTGTCCATCTCATATTTGATTAACTCTTAATTCGCATAGCAACAAATGGATTTGATGTTGCTGCCTGGCTTACATGCCTCAGCTTTCTTTTCTCCAGCCTGAGAAAGATATCCTTCAATTTTTAGTGGAGGGTAATTTCAAGGTAGACATTTTATATAGACTGTTACTAAATGTGCTTAGCATTTTCCCATTTCAGTTTGAATTTTCTATTAAGAATATTACAATTAACATTACATTCCTAATTGAATTTTCTAAACAGCTTTGTACTAAAATACATTTGCAATAAAAACATGCCTTATATAGGGAATTCTTTGTTGCAGTTGGAGTATACAATGCAAGAGGCTGTGAAGTGTCTCCATGCATTAGAGGAATATTGCTCCTCCAAGGATGACTACAGCAAACTCTGCCTACTGCTTACCCTTCCTCGGTTAACGAACCATGCAGAGTTTAAGGATTGGAACCCCAGCACTGCTCGTGTTCAGTGCTTTGATGAAGCGTGCGTAATGGTGGCAGAGTTCATCCCTGCTGACAGGAAGCTGAGTGAAGCTGGGTTCAAAGCCAGTAATAACAGACTATTTCAACTTATCATTAAAGGTCTACTATACGAGTCGTGTGTAGAATTCTGTCAGAGTAGAGCCACTGGTGAAGAAATCAGCGAGAGTGAAGTGCTGCTTGGAATTGACTTGCTCTGTGGAAATGGATGTGATGATCTTGATTTGAGTCTTCTCTCGTGGCTGCAGAATTTGTCACCCAGTACTTTCTCCTGTGCCTTTGAGCAAAAGGTTTTGAATATCCACACAGACAAACTTGTGAAACCCACAAGATCTTCATACACTGATATTTTAACGCCCCTAATTAATAAATTGTCTCCTTATCCATCATCTCCAATGAGGCGCCCACAGTCTGCCGATGCATACATGTCACGTTCCTTGAATCCTGCGTTGGATGGCCTGTCCTATGGATTGACGAGTCAGGAGAAGCGCAATGCTGAATTAGTAAACAGAAGTTCTCCCATGTCTCATTCCTTTGCTAACTTTCACTATCCTGGCACGCAAAATCTTTCCAGAAGTCTCATGCTGGAAAACACGGACTGTCACAGTATATATGAGGAATCACCAGAAAGGTTTGTTTATTTTTGTATTACTTCAAATGATTTTTAAAATTTGGTAAATGGTATGACGCATTGTGATATGTTTAGTCCTAGTCATTGAGTTAGGCAAGATGGAAACAAGCTCTTCATTCCAACTTGTATATGCTGACTAAGGTGCCTTCCTGAGCTGCTTCAATTTGCCTGCATTTGGCCCATGTCCCTATAACCCTTTTCAATCCATTAGTCTGTTCAAATGTATTTTAAATGTTGTAATTGTATCTGCTTCTACCACTTCCTCTGGCAATTCAATCCATTTACCAACCATCCCTTGTTTGAAAAATTTGCCCCTCAGATCCTCTTTAAATTTTTCTCCTCACCTTAAATCTACAACCTCTGGTTTTAGGCTCCCCTATTCTGGGGAAAAGACAATTATCATCTACCTTATCTATGCCCCATATGATTTTATACACTTATTATAAGGGTAAGGGTTTGCATTAACTCTCCATCACTCCAGGCAAAACAGCCCCAGACTATGCAGTCTCTGCTGTTAACACAAACACTCCTGCCTCGGAAATATGATTGAAGAATATTTTCCACACCCTCTTGCTTAATCACACACTTCCCATAGTATGGCAGCCAGAGCCACACATAGTATGGAGACAGAAGGAACTGCAAATGCTGGTTTACCAAAAGAAGACTCCTGGAGTAACTCAGCGGTTCAGGCGGCATCTGTGGAGGGCATGGATAGGTGATCTTTTGGATCAGGACCCTTCTTCACACACAGTATTCCAGGTGCCATATCATCAACAACTTGACAGCTGTGCCATAATATCCCTACCCTTATACTCACTATCCCATCTGATGAAGGCAAGTGTTCCAAAAATCTTCTTCACCACTTTTTCCCTGTCATTTACTGTATATGTCCTGCTTGGTTTAATTTCCCAAAATACATAACTTTGTACTTGTCTGAGATAAATTTTGCCTGCAATTCCTTGGCCTAGTTGAACTAGATCCTGCTGTAACTTTGCTCACTGTCCACCATACCACCAATCTAGATACATAGACAATAGGTGCAGGAGTAGGCCGTTCGAGTCGGCACCTGCATTCAATGTGATCATGGCTGATCATCCACAATCAGTACCCCGTCCCTGCCTTCCCCCCATACCCCTTGATTCCGCTAGCCCTCAGAACTCTATCTAACTCTATTTTAAATGCATCCAGTGAATCGGCTTCCACTGCCTTCTGAGGCAAAGAATTCCACAAATTCACAACACTCTGTGTGAAAAGGTTTTTCCTCATCTCGGTTCTAAATGGCCTTCCCCTTATTCTTGAACTGTGGCCCCTGGTTCTGACTCCCCCAACATTGGGAACATGTTTCCTGCATCTAGTGTGTCGAATCCCTTAATAACTTTATATGTTTCTATAAGATCCATATAATCATCCTTCTAAATTCCAGTGAATTCAAGTCCAGTCGCTCCATTCTTTCATCATATGGCAGTCCCGCCATCCTGGGAATTAACCTCATGAACCTACGTTGTACTCCCTCAATAGCAGGAATGTCATCTGCAAACGTACTAATCATGTCACCAGCATTCTCAATGCAATGATTTCTGGTAATCGCGTTTGACGGCATTCCTGGTTTGGAGGAGCAGGAAATGGTAGCAGCATCTTGTGCATTCTGCCAGTAACTACATGCTTCATTTTCATGTCAATGTCAAATTCAACATTTAGACCACTCTTCTTGATACCTTCTCAATTTGAATTTAACTTAACTTATAACTTGAAATGATTTGTTCCCTGAAAGTGGCAGTACACGTAGATAGTGCTAAAGAAGGCATGTGGTATGCTCACCTTTATTGATCAGAGCATTGACTACAAGGGTCAGGCAGTCATGATGTAGCTCTTAGAGAGTTTGGTTTAGTTAGGCTACATTTCAGTATTGCGTGCAGTCTAGTCACCCCTTTACAGGGAGGATGCATAAGAGTTTTATTGCAATACCAGCTGCTCTAGGGGGTATTACCAATGAGGACAGATTGGGCAAACCATAAGTGAGACCTAATGGAAGAGTATAAAATGATGAGGGCATAAATAGGGTAGACAGAAGCTTTGCCCATGGAGGAAATGTAGAGGGTGGTGTGTGTACACAGAGGGTGGTGTGTGCCTCAAATATCCTGCCAGCATTGGTGGTGACGGCAAATACGATAATGATTTTAAAGTGGCACATAGATATGCAGGGAACGGAGGGATATGGATCATGAGCTGTCAGGTGAGATTAGTTTATCAAGGCATCATATTTGGCATGGACATTGTGGGTTGATGGGCCTGTTCCTGTGCTGTACTTTTTAATATTCCATTTACAGGCAATATATTCCATGAGAATTCTATCTCTTTGTTTTTCATGTGGTTTTTGCTTTGCTCAATAAGCTACTTTCTCATTTCCCGTTGCATTTCCCCATGCCTCAATAGGACAGAATCCCCAGTGCCAAAAGTTCAGCATTCTGCTGGTACTGATGAAGCTTCAATTCTGGATGAAACATCCCCATGTAATTCAGTAGAAGCAGCATTAAATTCAACTACCCCAAAAGTGGAGAAGAATGAGGTAAGTGTTAAATTGCATGAAAATTGTTCGTTTCATTTTCCATATTATATCTGACTTTGTATTTTCAAAGTTCATTGTGCATTTGTATACCTGGAGAGGCGACGCTTGCAATAAAGTATCATACATTATATGTGAGCAAAACAAATTAAGTGTAGTTACAGGAATGTTTGGTAGAATGGGGATAAGGGATGTAGGTTAATGCTGTTTAATGAAAGCTGCATTCTTTATCAGTGTAGGATTTAGAAAGAATATGCCAAGATATTTAAAGACCTGGTGGAAGGAAATGTGTTTGGGAGGGCAGGTGTGATTGGAGAAAATTCTCTTCAGAAAGGGTAAAGTAAGTTATAGGATTAATTTAGGGATTTTGAATTAAAGGGAATCCAAATGTTTGTCCTTCATTTTAAAGGTGTGAATAAAAATACCAGTTTTACAACTATTGTGGCAAGTCTGTGTGCTCCCTTTCTCTACATATGGTGTCCTATGTCATCCATTCATAAAGCTCATACATAGCCCTTTTGGCCCAACTCATCCATGCCAACCTAAGTGCAATAAGACCTGTTTGTCAGCGCCTGGCCCATATCCCTCTAAATCTCTCCTAGACATGTTTGTGTCCAAATGTCTTTTAAATGTTAACCATATAACATATAACCATATAACAATTACAGCACGGAGACAGGCCCTCTCAGCCCTTCCAGTCCATGCCGACCATTTGTTTTCCCCTAGTCCCATCTACCTGCACTCAGACCATACCCCTCCATTCCCTTCACGTCCATATACCTATCCACTTTACTTTTAAATGTTAAAATCGATCCTGCCTCCACCACCTCTGCTGGAAGCTCATTCCACACAGCCACCACCCTCTGAGTAAAGAAGTTCCCCCTCACGTTACCCCTAAACTTCTGTCCCTTAATTCTCATGTCATGTCCTCTTGTTTGAATCTTCCTTACCCTCAATGGGAAAAGCTTATCCACGTCAACTCTGTCTATCCCTTTCATCATTTTAAAGACCTCAATCAAGTCCCCCCTTAACCTTCTGCGCTCCAAAGAATAAAGACCTAACTTGTTCAACCTTTCTCTGTAACATAGTTGCTGGAACCCTGGCAACATTCTAGTAAATCTCCTCTGCACTCTCTCTATTTTGTTGACATCCTTCCTATAACTAGGCGACCAAAATTGTACACCATACTCCAGAATTGGTCTTACCAATGCCTTGTACAATTTTAACATTACTTCCCTACTCCTATATTCAATGCTCTGTTTTATAAAGGCCAGCACACCAAAGGCTTTCTTTACCACCCTATCTACATGCGATTCCACCTTCAGGGAACTATGCACAGTTATTCCTAGATCCCTCTGTTCCACAGCATTCCTCAATTCCCTACCATTTACCATGTACGTCCTATTTTGATTTGTCCTGCCAAGACGTAGCACTTCACACTTATCAGCATTAAACTCCATCTGCCATCTTTCAGCCCACTTTTCCAAATGGCCCAAATCTCTCTGTAGACTTTGAGAATCTACTTCATTATCCACAATACCACCTATCTTAGTATCATCTGCATACTTACTTATCCAATTTTCCACCCCATCATCCAGATCATTGATGTACATGACAAACAACAGTGGACCCAACACAGATCCCTGAGGCACCCCACTGGTCACCGGCTTCCAACCTGACAAAAGCCATCCACCATTACTCTCTGACATCTCCCATTCAGCCACTGTTGAATCCATCTTGCTACTCCGCCATTAACACCCAAAGATTGAACCTTCTGAACCAACCTTCCATGGGGAACCTTGTCAAAGGCCTTACTGAAATCCATATAGACAACATCCACTGCTTTACCCTCATCAATTTCCCTAGTTACTGCTTCAAAAAATTCAAGAAGGTTTGTCAAACATGACCTTCCAGGCACAAATCCATGTTGACTGTTCCTGATCAGACCCTGTTTATACAGATGCTTATATATATTATCTCTAAGTATCCTTTCCATTAATTTGCCCACCACTGACGTCAAACTAATAGGTCTATAATTGCTAGGTTTATTCTTTGAACCCTTTTTAAACAATGGAACAACATGCGCAGTACGCCAATCCTCCGGCACTATTCCCGTTTCTAATGACATTTGAAATATTTCTGTCATAGCTCCTGCTATTTCTACACTAACTTCCCTCAATGTCCTAGGGAATATCCTGTCAGGACCTGGAGACTTATCCACCTTTATATTTTTCAAAAGTGTCAGTACTTCCTCCTCTTTGAATCTCATAGTTTCCATAGCTACTCTACTTTTTTTCCCTTACCTCACAGAGTTCAATATCCTTCTCCTTGGTGAATACCGAAGAAAAGAAATTGTTCAATATCTCCCCCATCTCTTTTGGCTCTGCAGATAGCTGTCCATTCTGGTTCTCTAATGGTCCAATTTTATCCCTCGTTATCCTTTTGCTATTAATATAGCTGTAGAAACCCTTTGGATTTACTTTCACCTTTCTTGCCAAAGCAACCTCATATCTTCTTTTAGCCTTCCTAATTTCTTTCTTAAGATTCTTTTTACATTCTTTATACTCCTCTAGCACCTCATTTACTCCATGCCTCCATGCCTAAATGTTGTTATTACATTTGCCTCAGCTACTTCATCTGGCAACTCATTCCATGTACTCATTACCCTTTGTGCCCAAACTCGCCCTCTGGTTCCTATTAAATCTTTCCCCTCTCACCTTAAACCTATGCCCTCTGGTTCTTGATTCCTTTACTTGGAAAAATACTGTGCATTCACCCTGTCCACCTCTCTTAGATCATCCCTCAGCCTCCTGCACCCCAAGGAATAAAATCCTGCCTGTCCAATCTCTCAGGCTCTCGGGTCTAGACTCAGGCTCTCGGGTCTAGACTATTTTCCAATATTCAGTTTTTATGTGGGCATTCCATTGTCCACGGAAGTAAATTGAAATAACACGCTTAACTACTAAATTACAGGCATGTCTTGTAAGAGCTTGACTTCAGCATATAAATACGAAAAACTGTTTTCAGTAGCTTAAGTGCACACTGACGGCAAGTTCTTAAGATAGTTATGGTGCTTGTTATTCCATGTTTCAGAGTTTGGATTTATTATGGTCTTGAAATTCATCTAAATAATTGCAAATTTACAATCCCATCCAGTGTTTCCACTTTGGAGGAAATTACCCGAAATTCGGGAAATTCTGGTTGTCTTTGGGTAATTCTAGGGAAGTAAAATAATTTGGGGAAATGTCCCGGCCCGGTAAGCCTTCTCCAACTGCGCATGTGCGACTGCCGCCCTGACTGCGCACTCACGAATACCGGGCCCACTGCTGCACGAGCGAGGAGACGCGAAGGGGTCCAATCAGGCCCACGGGATGATTTGCGGTAAAAAAGTATGTGCCTGTATATTTACGACTATCCAGTTGGAGGAGGCCCGTCAGCCGCGTCACAATTGACAATGGCGCCGGTGACGAGGTGGGGATATAGTCTCCCCGTGCCCGGGTATCCGCGCGTACACGGTGGGGGCGACAGTCACACATGCGCAGTTGGAGAAGGCTTACCTGGCTGGGAAATACCATCAAATTCCAGGTAATTTGGAATTCTATTTCAGGAAAAAAAATGTTGAGGTGTGGAAGCACTGATCCATCCCAAAATATCAAATAATGTGAAATGTGTTTCAATCCACCATAACTAAAATTAGGTGAGGACATTCGTTATTGCCACACTGATCTGACCAAATTATTTTCTCAAATTTTTGATTATCAAATGTACTTTTTCAGGATCATGTTCTATATTTTGGCAAGAAATGTCATATGAATTAGAAGTGCAAGCTGCCTGTTGTACAATTGGCCTTCCCATCTTTGTTTCTAGTTTTAAAAAAAACGTGAAATGGTTGCTTTTGTTTCCAAAGAATGCCACTTAAGAGTGGGTGACAAGAGCTGGAGTTTTGATAAGCTACAGTGCCCTCCTTAATGTTTGGGACAAAGACCCATCATTTATTTGGGGAGAAGGCAGGCACGGGTTATTGATAGCGGATGATCAGCCATGATCACAATGAATGGCGGTGCTGGCTCGAAGGGCTGAATGGCCTCCTCCTGCACCTATTTTCTATGTTTCTATGTTATTTATTTGCCTCTATCATCCACAGTTTGAGATTTGTAATATAAATAAATCACATGTGGTTAAAGTGCACATTGTCAGATTTTATTTAAGGCCATTTTTATACATTTAGGTTTCACCATGCAGAAATTACAGCAGTGTTTATACATCGTCCCCCATTTCAGGGCACCATAATGTTTGAGACGCATGGCTTCACAGGTGTGTGTAATTGCTCAGGTGTGTTTAAATGCCTCCTTAATGTAGGTCTAAGAGAGCTCTCGGCACCTAGACTTTTCTCCAGTCTTTCCATCACTTTTGGAAACTATTATTGCTGTTTATCAACAAGAGGACCAAAATTGTGCCAATGAAAGTCAACGAAGCCGTTATGAGACTGAGAAACAAGAATAAAACTGTTAGAGACATCAGCCAAACCTTAGGCTTACCAAAATCAACTGTTTGGAACACCATTATGAAGAAGGAGTGCACTAGTGAGCTTACTAATCGCAAAGGGACTGGCAGGCCAAGGAAGACCTCCACAGCTGATGACAGAAGATTTCTCTCTATAATAAAGGAAAACCCCCAAACACCTGTCCGGCAGATCAGAAACATTCTTCAGGAGTCAAGTGTGGGTTTGTCAATGACCGCTGTCCGCAGAAGACTTCATGAACAGAAATACAGAAGCTGCACTGCAAGATGCAAACCACTGGTTAGCTGCAAAAATAGGATGTCTGGGTTACTGTCTGCCAAGAAATACTTAAAAGAGCAACCACAGTTCTGGAAAAATGTCTTGTGGACAAATGAGACGAAGATCAACATATCAGAGTGATAGCAACAGCAAAGTATGGAGGAGAGAAGGAACTGCCCAAGATCCAACGCATACCACCTCATCTGTGAAACACGTAGGTGGGGGTGTTATGGCCTGGGCATGTATGGCTGCTGAAGGTACTGGCTCACTTATCTTCATTGATGATGCAACTGCTGATGGTAGGAGCATAATGAATTCTAAAGTTCAAAGTTCTCAAGTTCAAATAAATGCTTCAAAACTCATTGGCTGCCGGTTCATTCTACAGCAAGACAATGATCCCAAACGTATTGCTAAAGCAACAAAGGAGTTTTTCAAAGCTAAAAAATTGTCAATTCTGGAGTGGCCAAGTTAATCACCGGATCTGAACCCAATTGAGTATACCTTTTATATGCTGAAGAGAAAATTGAAGGGGACTAGTCCCCAAAACAAGCATAAGCTAAAGATGGCTGCAATACAGGCCTGGCAGAGCATCACCAGAGAAGGCACCCAGCAACTGGTGATGTCCATGAATCGCAGACTTCAAGCAGTCGTTGCATGCAAAGGATATGACTACTTTCATTTAATTACATTGCTGTGTCCCAAACTTTATGGTGGCCTGAAATGGGTGGACTCTGTATAAACACTGCTACAATTTCTTCATGGTGAAGATGGTACACCTTGAAGATGGTGGTGCAGTTATTGACTGTCTCAAGCTCTTTAATCTTGTATGGCGTGTCTTTTAATTCTGTTTCGAAGATAAAAATTCTTCACCATATTTTTTAAAACCAGAAGTTTGCTTGAATAATTGAATGATCCAGTTCTTTGGGGGATTGCATTATGGGGATTTTGTGGATTACAGAGCAGAATTAGCAGAGGTCTTACCATGTGGTTAAAATATGAAGCTAGAAGTTACGTTTGTTAACAACAGTTGTGCAGCTCAGCAGAACATTAACATAAATATGCCGATTTGACAGAAATGGAAAACAGAAAAGTTCAAATGATACCAAGTGTTATAATAAATACAGATAGTTTTAGATCTCATGTTGTTTAATCTCAGCTGAGGGAATCTACAGATCAATTTCAGGAATACTATCGACAGCGGATGCGCTACCAACAGCATCTGGAGCAAAAGGAGCAACAAAAGCAACTATACCAGCAGATGTTACTGGAAGGCGGAGTCAATGAGGAAGGTGGAGCAGCTCAGCAACAGAACCTCACAGAGCAGTTCCTCAGCAGGCAAGTTTCCACTCTGGTACAAACATGCCTTCATTAGCATTTTTCTTTCCCTCTTGAAAGTAATTGTTTCATCACACATCACCCTCCCATTCCCACACTGACCTTTCTGTCCTGGGCCTCCTTCATTGTCAGAGTGAGGCCCATCGCAAATTGGAGGAACAGCACCTAATATTTTGCTTGGGCTGCTTAATTATTATGGCAATAATATTGACTTCTCTAACTTGAACTTCTCTAACTCCGACCAGTCTGACTGTTTGATCTCTGTTTGCTTTGTTGTCACCTTCTAGCTAATATTTATCTATTCTACACTTTCCTTAAGCCTGATCTCGTTTGATGTCTTGTTTTCACATCTTACGCTTCCTTATCCTTTTGCCTCCCTCTCCCCTGACTCTCAGTCTGAAGAAGGGTCTAGGCCTGAAACATCACCCATTCCTTCGATCCAGAGATGCTGTCTGACCCGCTGAGTTACTCCAGCATTTTGTGTCTATCTTCAGTGTAAACCAGTATCTGCAGTTTTTTCCTACACATACGTATCTTGTACCATGTTTTTCTGATAATATTTTGTGAACCTGTTTTTACCGAGCCAGATCGGAAATTTATGCTTTGATTTTTGTTTTAAATAGATCGATGCAAAAATTGGAAGAATTAAATTTAGTAATGGAGAATGGTAGCACAGAGGCACAGTCTCCTAATCAACAGTGCAATGGAAACCAGTCAACTGCACAAAATGATCCTTCAACGCCTAATTTTATAGCGCCTATTGAAGTTCAACAACAAAATTCAGGATTAACAGATGGCACAAGTACTCCAACGAAACCCAACACTGGAAATACGTTCCCATATTCTGAAACATCTTCATTCTTTTCTATGCACAAGTAAGACACTTGTGTGTATTAATTGAAATTATGTATTGTTAGCTTTTATTGGAAGTCTCATAATTACCTATAATTGCAATGCACTGGAGAATTTGTATGAAACATGTGGAACAAATGTTTTAGACTTGGCCAGATACTAACTAAGGCAGTGCTTCTAATATTGTAAATTGAGAGGATTTGCATGATGGCAAATTCAATATTAATAGTTCTATCTCCAAATCATCTTGATATAATCAGTAGTGTTATGAGCATAGTAATATAACTAATTATAAAAATCTTGGTTCCAAACTAACTGACATAAAATGCTGCCCCAACTGAAACACTTTGCTTTTACATCACCCTTAAAGATCATGTTTTAAATTTAACGTATGTAATCCTAAATATAAAAAAACTGCTGGGGAATGGGGTGGAGGAGATGGCGAACTCAAGACTGTCCCCAATCCCAGTCAATGTTCCCCATTCAGCCTCTTATTGCCTGCCCTGCTGCTGATACCAAGTCAAATTTGAAATTGATGCTGGAAAATGACTCTCCATTTCCAGGTCTAGTCCCTTGTTTGATTGCAGGCAGTTTTCTAGTGATGATGGTGACACTGAGTTAGTCTAGCCTGGCACAATGTGGCATGATTCGACCCAAACCAGGATATTCTGACACAACGTAATATAGAAGTAGGTATGTCATGTTACAATTGTACAAGACATAAAGTATTGTGTTCAGTTTTGGTCACCCTGTTATAGGAGAGTTATGGTTAAGCTGGAAAGGATGTCAGCGGCGGCACGACTCACGACTACAGCCTGTCTCTTTTTATTTTTTTATTTTTGTCTCGTTAAATGTAGTTGTTTGTGTTTTTTATTTGTACTGTTTCTAACTGTGTATATGTGGGGGGTGGGGGGAATTTTTAAAATTTCTACTCTGCACGGGAGACCCGACTTTTTCCCAGTCGTTGGGACCTAGTACCGTGGAGCGGCCTCCGACTGGGACGAGCTGGGGGCTCCAGTCACGGAGCCTGCGGAGCTGCGGACTTACCATCGTGGGGCTGGCAGGCCTCGGAGCGTGGGGAGCGGTGGTGGCTCGCTGCTGCGGCCCGACTCCGGAGCTCCAGCTCCAGCTGCGGCCCGGCTCCGGAGCTCCAGCTCCAGCTGCAGATTACTGCCGGTGGACTGTCGGGATATCGGGAGCTTGCTGGTCCGGGTGAGAGACCGCTCTCCGGATCTCCCGCAACACAAATTCTCCTGCCCGTGTCGTGGGGTTGGAACGACCCGGAGTGGGGACGTACATCGCCCGGCGCGGCTTTAATGACCGCGGGACATTCCAGCGCCCGCTGGGGCCTCCAACTTGTGACTTTTGGGCCTAGAGCGGGGCCGTATATCGCCCGGCGTGGCCTCAATGGCCGTGGAACTTAACATCGCCTGCCTGGGGCTTCGACATTGGGAGAGAAATGGTGCGGGGGAGAGAGAAGAACTTTGCCTTCTGTCACAGTGAGGAGGAGATTCACTGTGATGGATGTTTATGTTTGTGTGAATTGAATTGTTGGTGTGTTTTTTTATGAATTATTCTGTTTGTATGGCTTGTAGAAACGGAGTTTCGTTTGAGCCTCTCTGAGGTTCGAATGACAAGTAATAAAATCTAATCTAATCTAATGCAGAGAAGGTTTACGAGAATGTTGCCACAATTCAAGGGCCTGCGCTATAGGGAGAGGTTGAACAGGCCAGGGCTCTATTCCCTGGAGTGCAGGAGGCTGATTAGTGATCTTATCGAAGTGTATAATATCATGAGAGACATAGGGTAAATGCACAGGGTCTTTTACCCAGAGTACAGGGATCAAGAACCAGAGGACTTGATTTAAGGTGAGGGTGGGGGGGGGGGGGGGGGGAATTTAATAGGAACCTGAGGGGAAACCTCTGTGCACAAAGATTGGCAGGTATATGGAATGAGCTGCTAGAGGAGGTAGTTGAGGCTGATACAGTCACACCATTTAAAAAAACATTGGGACTAGTGTAGATGAAGCATGTTGGTGAGTGTGGGCAAATTGGACCGAAAAGTCGGTTTCCACTCTGTATGATTGTATGACTCTGTCTGATCTAAACCCAGCACATGTGGATGGGTTCCAAATTTAACCATGAACGTTAAGAGTGATCGTGATGTACTGACAGTGCTGAAGCAGCATTTTAAGTCAGTTGGTTTGGAACCAATATTTTTTTAATTAGTTATATTGTTATGCTTCATAATTATATTATGTCACACAACCAGTTACTAGTGCGGTTAACTAAATCTTTTCATTCTGTTTTTCTACAGAGGAGATTGTACTGCTTCAACAGATCTTGCAATAACCCCACCAAGAGCAGAAACCCTGAGCGGAAATAGCACAAAGAATGAAGAGGTGTGGTTCATTTATGCAACTTTCTCAATGATCGAATTAGTGTCTGCTTCATATTATGAGAGAACAAAAATTCCCTTGCATGCAGAATGAAAGCAATTACGTTTAATTGTAATCCAAAAAAATCCGTTTGCTAATGGATCTATGGAGCTTTAGGAAAAATGTTCACCCCTCTGTTCCCCCCCTCTATTTGACAATTCGTGTTTCGTATTGGTATTTTTTTAGCTTCTAAGAAATGTTAACATTTCTTTCCTGAGACTTTATATGAATAAATTATTTTTTGCTTTAGTATTCTTTCTCTTGTCCTCCCCTCCCCTCTCATACATTCCTTCCTCTTGGTTCACAATTTGTAACTCTACAATCCATCTGTCTCATGCCTCCTGCTTTTATCTGTTCCAATCATCAAGCTATCAAAAACAAATGCTCCCCTATGTCCACCTATTATGTGTCATGCTTTGACCTGCCTCTCATTCCACCTTTCTTCCCCACACCCCACAATCATTTTTCAAGAAGGATCCCCACCCGAATCGTCATCTATCCATGTTCTCCAGAGATGCCATCTGACTTGCTGAGATACTCCAGCACTAAGTCTCCATGTTTCTGCATTTTACCATACTTCATCCCTCACTTTAAATTTTCTTGCAATGTCTTTTTAAATATTTTCTGCCTTTTAAAAAAAAGTGATTTTCCCCTTGAGTTACACAGGTCAACTTTATATTTTTTACCAATTTTGACTTTGGAATTCTCTAAGTATGCTTACTACCTTGCATGTTCCCTGCTGATTTAAAAATGTCCACACCATGGGCTTTTCCGTGACCAAATAGCTCAGTTTGATGGTGTTCTGAATGAATTAAGCTGTCTGAGGGAATAGAGGCCTTCCCTCTGTTCATGACCATGCAAACCCCACTCGAAATACTCACCTGTCAAGGAATAGTGAAGCACATGTATGTTAGTGAATTGTTGAGTACTTTCTCTGTAAGCAAGTTTATTTCCTACTTTCTCATCTACTGCATTTGGCAAGCCTGATGTAGTCTCCATTACATTGCTGAGACCAAGCTTAAACTAGGTGACTGTTTCACCAAACATTTTCGCTTGGTCTGCCAAGGCCTGCTGGATCTGCATGTTGCTAACCATTATAACTCCTGTTCCCATTCCAAAACCGATATTTCGGTCTTGGGCCTCCTCCATTGCCAGAGTGAGGCCATAAATAAACTGAGGGAATAGCACCTCGTATTCTGCTTGGGTAGCTTACAACCAAACAGTATGAACATTGAATTCTCCAGTTTAATGTAGTTTCCACCCCTGTTCTTGTTTTCCTCCCCTCTCTCTTCCCTATGCCCAACCTGGATGCACACCTATCTCGATAACCTGCCCTCCCTTTCCCCTTCCACCTTCCTCTGTTACTCCAGCACTTTGTGGTTTTGCTGAAGATTACTGTATCCACAGTTCCTGGTCCTTCAGTTTCTGGTTTTGTGTATGTGTGAAATATTCTTGAATAGGTTGAGATAAAATAAGCTTAATATCAAACAAAGTGGTGCTCATGTGTGGATTTCTATATATCTTGAACATCTAATTGATCATGAAGAAATGTTGAATTATCTAACTGAAATCAAAACTCACTCATCCAAGAAGCAGTCAAAATCTTAAAAGCACTTTCACTAATTTTCAAATACATACATATTGTATTTTAATTAATCTGGTGTAAAACTATGTTTTATATATTATGTAGATTATTTATTATTCATTAAAAGCATTAATGTGAATTTGTGTTTTTATTGCTTGAATAGGAAGATAGATCCAGAAAGCAATTTATTGCCATAAATACTCTTGAAGATACTCAAGCCATAAGAGCTGTGGCGTTCCATCCAAGTGGAAAACTCTATGCAGTTGGTTCAAATACCAAAACCTTGCGAGTTTGTGCATACCCTGATGTTATTGACCCAAGGTAACAACCAACACAATAATTAATCTTGCGATTTTGCTTTATTTCTGATCAACTGTTGCTGTCATTGACTTGACATACTGCCACACTTGCTCTGTTTGTCCCATGCACACAAACCTATTTACAATCTAATTACATTATTATTTAAAAAAAACTATTTTGAGCTTTAAGATTTTTTTGTGAGGCAATCTCCAATTCAGTTTTTATATACTGGGCTTTATTTACATATTAGCAAAATTATCTACAAATAAATACTGTTTATTGTATTCTAATTTCCCTGGGTATTAAACATCATTTTTAGCCTATTATCTTGCCAGAGATTGGCGTAATAGAACTAATTTACAACATTTCATTTCACTGCACATCTCGTATGTGTTTGTGAGGAATAAACTTAACGACTTAGATGTGAAGTAATGATCAATTCGTTTTTTGTGGGTGGACAGAATTGTTATGTTAGTATCTGTCACATAATCTTGTTTTTAAACAATGTTCCTATGTTTCATAGTTTTTAAACTATGTTTCTATGTTAAAACCATCTTCCTACTTTTATCCCCATGAATGTTCCCACCTTTTGTAGTGCATACAGTTCACCTGAGCAACCTGTAGTTAAGTTTAAAAGGAACAAGCACCACAAAGGATCGATTTATTGTGTGGCTTGGAGTAAGTGTGGACAACTGTTAGCAACTGGATCGAATGATAAATATGTGAAAGTGCTGCCATTTAGTGCAGAGACCTGCAATGCTACAGGTACGTTGGAGTGCAATTTTGTGTGATTGATATGGTTTTTTTTTAGATTGGGAATGAAAATACCCTTGACTAATTACATCCTTTCATGTTAACAAGGTTTAATTTGATATTTGAGTTCATTGCTGATTTTCAAAATTAAAAGCCAAAGCTTTAATGGGCAAAATCTGCAACCAAATTGAAATAGCAAAGATATACAGAAACAAGGAATTGCAGATGCTGGTGTACAAAAAAAGACACAAAGTTTGGAGTAACTCAGCAGGTCAGGCAGCATCCCTAGACAAAAGATAGACATAAAAAGCTGGAGGTCAGACAGCATCTCTGGAGAAAAGGAATCGCTGATGTTTCGGGTGGAGTCCCTTCTTCAGACCTTCTAAGCATCCCTAGACAACTCGGATTGGTGACGTTTCAGGTTAGGATCCTTCCACTTTGTGTGTTTTTTGTTAAACAAAGCCAAATATTTGACTTCCTTTTGCTTATATTCCAAGATAAACCATAATATGGACTGGATTTTTCTGCAAAGATGGGAAATTGTCTCTGAGGCAGATGTAGCATTGGCAAAAGTCTCGGAGCTATATTACTTTATTTTTAATTATCAGCAGTCATTTGCCCCCAACTGGGATGTTGTGCTTACCCACTCTGGAGACGGTCCAGAGGAGGTTTACAAGAATGATCCCAGGATTGAGTGGGTTAACCTATGAGGAGCGTTTGTCGGCACTGGGCCTGTACTCGCTGGAGTTCAGAAGAATGAGGGAGGACCTCATTGAAACATACAGAATAGTGGAAGGCTTGGATAGAGTTGATGTGGAGAGGATGTTTCCACTAGTGGGAGAGTCTAGGATTAGAGGTCATAGCCTCAGAATTAAAGGACGTTCTTTTGGGAAGGATATGAGAAGGAATTTATTTAGTAGATGGTGGTGAATCTTTGGAATTCTTTGCCACAGAATGCTGTGGAGGCCAAGTCAGTGGATATTTTTAAGGCAGAGATAGATAGATTCTTGATTAGTACAGGTGTCAGGAGTTATGGGGAGAAGGCAGGAGAATGGGGTTCGGAGGGAGAGATAGATCAGCCATGATTGAATAGCGGAGTAGACTTAATGGGCCGAATTCTACTACTATTCCTTATGACTTTTTGCTGTAAATTAATCCCATCCTATGCTTATCCCATTCTGGCTGTAGGTCAGGAGTACACTGTATGGGACCAGTCTATACCATTAGCTGCGGTCTGCCCAAGAGTTGATTTCCATCTTGCTGCAGGCTGATAGTTTGCAGGACTCTGGTGGATCAGCCATGGTTTTTATATAGGCAGTTTCCAAAAAACTGGAAGATCCACTCTGTAATTCTTCTAGACACTTGCAAATATGCTATTTAATAATGGACCTGTACATTGGTGCTCAGAAGCGAATGATGCCTAATAGCCAATAGTGCCTATTGGCCAAATTAGTGTTCGCATTCTCTCATGGTCTCTTCCCCACACCAACTCTTTTCATAAGTTGTATGATCATTTGAGTGTCTGTGGTAACCTGTCCAGGTGCTGGTGATGCCGTTGCAGTTAAAGCACGTGCATTCACCAGTCTGTCGATTACATGATGATGCACTGCCACAGCTTCCTCAGTTGCAAGGTTAAGAGGAGGGGTAGAGTAGCCAGTATCTTGGTCCCATAGATAGACCGAAAGCAGGAGTAACTCAGCAGGTCAGACAGCATCTCTGGAGAAAAGGAATTGGAGACCTTTCTGGCCGAGACCCTTCTTCAGAGCCCGGTTTAAACCAGCATCTGCAGTTCTTTCCTACGCGTCATTGGCCCAACCTACCTTCATAAATCATCCTGGCAAGAGACGAGTGGGAAGTTTGTGTCTGTGACTTTGAGGTTTTGTGTGCTTGTTTAAAAATATTTATAACTTCAGACAGGTTTTGTACAAAAAGGTCTTAGATATGATATATATACAAGTCATTTGCAAGATATATTGGGGGAGTCCAGAACCAGAGGCCACAGTTTAAGAATAAGGGGTAGGCCATTTAGAACGGAGATGAGCAAAATCGTTTTCACCCAGAGAGTTGTGAATCTGTAGAATTCTCTGCCTCTTAAAGCAGTGGAGGCCAATTCTCTGGATGCTTTCAAAGAGATAGATAGACCTCTTAAAGATAGCGGAGTCAAGGGATATGGGGAGAAGGCAGGAACGGGGTACTGATTGTGGATGATCAACCATGATCATAGTGAATGGTGGTGCTGGCTCGAAGGGCCGGATGGCCTACTCCTGCACCTATTGTCTATACAGGTAAACAATACCTTTTTTTAAATTCCTGGACACTTTTGTTTATTGCATGTTATCTTTTAATATACCTTGAATAATGCTTCAGTTAGAGCAATGTAGAAAAATAATCCTTTTTTGTTCAAAGACCTAGTAGCAATTGTTTAGTAAATGCACATTGAAGCACATCCAAAATCCAAGACTCAATTGTTTTATTATCAAGTATACCAAAACAGAACAATGAAATAGTTACTTGCGGTAGCACAACAGGTTTGGAAACACAGTACTCAATAAACAAAGAAAAAGAGAAGCTCAATAAATTTAAAAAAACACCAATATAGTGCCAAACGGTCTCTGGTGTAACCAAGGCAGGTTGGAGTTTGTAGTATTCAATAGCTTGACGGCTGTTGGGTAGAAGCTGTTCCTGAACATGGACGTTAGTTTTCAGACTCTTCTATGTCCCTGAAGGCAGGAGTGACATGGTACCGAGGCCAGGGTTGATGCTAGCTGCCTTTTTGAGACAGCAACTGTAGATCCCTTCGATGGTGGGGAGGCCAGTACCCATGATGGACCACAGCTTTAGTACATCACGTCATGGACTACTTTCAAATGTCGGATCAGATGTGTTCATGAGTCTGGAGTGTGCCCTGACCTTTAATTGATCAGAGGTTGTGATAGCAAAAGTATGCTCTCCATGATAGTTGCCTCCCTTTAAATTAGATTAGATTAGATTAGATTCCTTTATTGTCATTCAGACCTTTCGATCTGAACAAAATGTTGTTACCTTGCAGTCATAACATACAACAAATTAAAACAAAACACACAATAAACACATATTTAACATCCACCACAGTGAGTTCAACAGGCACCTCCTCACTGTGGTGGAAGGCAAAAGTCTTAAAGTCTTTGTCTTCTTCCCTACTTGTTCTCCCTCTGCGCTGAGGTGATCCAGGCCTCCGATGTTGTCGTCCACTAGGCCTGTGGCCGAGCCTCCGAAGCCGGGCTGCTGGAACACTGCCACAGCTCTGAATCAGGGTCCACCGCTGGAACGCTGGAGCGCCGGAGCTCTGAAGCTGTGCCGCCGCTGGAGCATCGCTGGAACGCCGCTGGAGCGCCGGAGCTCTGAAGCCGGGCCGCCGCTGGAGCAACTGCTGGAGCACCGAAGCTCTGAAGCCGGGCCGCCATTGGAGCACCGCTGGAGCGCCGCTGGAGCACCGGAGATCTGAAGCCGGGCCGCTGCCACCGCTGGAACGCTGGAGCTCTGAACACTCGCCACAGCTCCGAGGCCGCCAGCTCTGCCATTAGGCCTCAGCACAGACGGAGACGGTGACGGGGGACACAACAAGAAAAGGTCGCATCCCCCCGAAGGGAGAGACTAAAACCTTGTTTCTCCCCCCCTCACCCCCCCCCCCCCCCACACACACACACAAACACAACCTTATACACCAACATTCTAACTAAAACAGACACAAAAAGACAAAAAATATATATATATAAGAATTACAGCAGTGAGATTTTCCTGTCCTTTCCATTGAGGGAATAATCAACTTGCAGTCTCCCTAATCCTCATATTGGATCGTTCTAGAAGTATATCTGGATTTGTAATTTCTGTGAGTGCAGTCAAAGTGCTCATACCAGTTAATTTACCATTTTACTTCGGAGTCACGTGAGTGACTACGTGAAGAGCCCGCCTCACGCTGGTAACGGCTTGACGTCGACGCTGACGGCGGAAGGAGGAGCTGCAGTAAGGAGCAGCTCCTCGCAGCGGTCGGAACGGCCCGCAGGTAAGAACAGTAAAGTTGGGATTTCTTAGCGGGCGCTGGGTAGGTCCAGCAGTATAGGAAATAATTAAATCAGGTCAGAGTCATATTAGTGCTGGATAAGCACAGATGATGAAGTAAACATATATTCGCGGGTTAAATGCTTCCTGGGGTGAAAAATAAATATACGGGAAAGCTAGTGCGGAGCCGGTTCCGATACCGGTGGCCGTAGATATACCCGTTAGCGAATTAGTTTACAAAATGATAACCACGGAGAGAAATGCTCCCGAATATGAAAAAATGGAAAATAAAATAAAATAAAAAATCTGAGAGGCCCGTGGTTCTGATGACTCTGACATTGAAAAGTCCTCCAGATAAGTAAACTATGTGGAACTGATTATGGAGCATATGGAGAAAGTTCTCCAAATAATTATGAGACTAGGGTCAAAGTACCCTGAAGGTTCCTAAGAATAGCCCTGAGGGGTTTAATTATTCTGAATATGGCCATGGGCCTAATTGGAAGTTGGAACTCCGGACCCAGGATTTGGGCCGGAAGAAGTCTCATGGGATGAAATCCCAATTGATTTAGGGCTGCAGAAGGCAGACCCTGTTGATGGTGATTTGCATTTTGAAAGCACACCACAAAATAAAAATTAAAATAAAATGAAAAAATATTAAAAGAGGCCAAAGATGCCTGGAATAGCAAAAGGTTTTGCTATATATGAAGGAAGTGGTGAGGCTATGGAAGAAAACCTAGCTGCCAACATATATATATGGTATCTCACCAACTTCATGATTCTGTGATGATTGAAATATTAAAATTGCACAGCACAGGAAATTGTGCCTCATTGGAAGAGCCTACGGTTTATCCGTTAATATGGGCATCCATGACTCCAAATATGAGAGCGTCAATTAGTGAGGTTTAAAAATCCTCACAAATTATTCTGCTGCTATTATGGCTTTTGGGCAGATGAAAGGAAAACAAAAAATAAAGACGCTATTGTGCAATTCTTTCTATGAAATTTTGTATAAAATAAATGGCTATTTGGCCCATTTTTCACCCAAGGTTGCATACCTGTGTCGAGCAAGTGGTGTTTAAGCTCTTGGTTATCTGTTTGGAGTAATCTGCCTAACTTATTGAAATTGGATGAAAAGCTAAATATTTTAGCTGCATGAAACCTTCGTCTTTGGACGAAAAGGTATTTTCGCCCAGAAGGGGATTTGATATTGGAAATAGAGGCAGAAATATGTCAAGGAAGTTTTATTGTATTGCACAACCAAATACTTACCCGAATTCAGGGGATAAGGAGACCACCACGCTCATATGCAGAGGAATTAAAGACTTGTTCTCTGCTTAAAGAAACTGCGGATTAATCTCCAGTTAGAGGGAGATTACAAAAAGTTTATTAAGACTGGCTTACTATTATTTTTGATCAGTATATTACGAGCAGTTTCATTAACTACTATTACTTTTAAAAACAAGAGGTTAATCCTCCTGTACAGAATAAACCTGCTTATGTTTTCGTGTTTTCTGCAATTGAAAAAGCAGAGTTTTATGTCCACATTGCCTAATTATCTGAAAAAGGGGTAATGGAAAAGACTTTGAACACGAGCATAAATTTGTCTTTAATGTTAAAAGGCATTACAGATGATGGTTGCAGAAGTATTCTGGACCTTACAGGTCTAAATAAGTTTGTAGAATACAAACATGTTCAAATGGAGACATTGAATACTGCAAAATATTTAATTCAGCAGGTTGTTATATGGCTAAGATTGATGAAAAGACGCCTATTATTCTGTACCTATGCATCAGGTTTCGGTGGTATTTAAAATTTAATTGGTTGTGACAATTATGGCAGTTAAGCTTTGCCAAATGGACTGAGTTCAGCTTTTTAGTCTTTACGAAACTGTTGAAACCAGTTTAGCCCAATTAGAGCACAAAATGCACATCATTATGGCTTATCTCAATGACATTCTGGTCATTAGTGATTATCAGGAGTCAGCTGAGGACTCAGTTTCAGTTACTAAAGCTTTGTGGTAAGCTAAGGTTCTTAATTCATCTAATTAAGCCCCAGCTGCAGCCAGCACAAACAATTTACTTTTGGGGTTTGTAATTAACTCAGAGACTATGTTAATATCTTTACCAACAGATAAAGTCGATGATATTTTGGTAACTTGTCATTATCTCATTCAAAACCTTATCCTTCCATCCGAGAAATGGCGACAACCATTGGTGAACTGCTAGCAGCATTTCCTGCAGTAGAATTTGGTCCATTACATTATCAATATCTTCGAAGGTACAAGATACGAGCTCTCTCAAAGAGAAGGCAGGCCATTTGACAGGCCTATGTAATTAACAAAAGAAGCTGTATTGGAATTACAATGCTGGGTTAAAAAAGGAAAATGTCCCACAAGCTGCTAATAAATATTATGATTAAACAGCCTGAAATGGTTTTACATACAGATGCTAGTGCTCTCGGATGGGGGGCCACAGATTTATCCTCCAGTTGTGGAGGTAGATGGAAAACTGAAGAACAAGTGTTTCTCCAAGAGTATGGTATTAACTATTTGGAGTTATTGGGGGCCTTTTATGGGCTTAAAGCATATTGTTGTGCTAAACAAGGTCTGCATGTGTTAATACAATTAGACAATAAAACAGCTGTGGTTTACATTAATCACATGGGGACAGTTGGATCAGTATCATGTGATTGTCTGGTCAATGAGATATGGCAATGGTGTATTGGTCGGCAGATATGGATTTCAGTAAGCTATACTCCAGGTAAAGACAATGTGGTAGCAGATGAAAGGTCCAGGATTTTTAAAGATAATACGGAATGGATGTTTAAGCCAGCAATATTTAAGAATATTGTTAGACGATTTGGGTTGCCAGAAATTGATTTGTTTGCATCCAGGCTTAATCATCAATTGCCTCATTATGTGTCTTGGGAACACGATCCGGACGCAGTTGCAGTAGATGCATTTTCATTACACTGGGGAAAAATGTTCTTTTATGCTTTTCCACCATTTGCTCTGATCAAGAGATGCTTGAAGAAAATAGAGCAAGATTCAGCTTCCGGATTGTTGGTAGTGCCAAATTGGCCAACTCAACCTTGGTTCCCAGTTATGCTGAATATGATTAAAGAGCCGTATATGCAGATTCCTAACTGTAGTGATATCTTGACTAATCCAGTAACAAATGAAGGTTACCCATTATATGCATATATGAATTTGTTAATCTGCAGGTTTTGACCAGACCACTACAGGAACTGGGATTGTCGGACCAAACTTGACAGTTATTGGCGCATCATGGCAAGATAGCACACAGAAACAATATATGACACATATTAAGAAATGGGAAGAATTTTGCACACAGTCAAATATTTCTGATGATTCTGTGAATGTTACTCATGTTTTGGAATTCCTTGCCAATTTGCGCTTTGGCCAACATTTAAGTTACAGTGCCATTAACACTGCACGCAGTGCCTTGTCGTCCTATTTAGGACTTATGACTGGTGAGAAATCAATTGGGTCGCATCCATTAATATCACGATTCATGAAAGGAATTTTTCACATGAATCCGCCAAAACCTAGATATACAGAGATTTGGGATGTGAGCATAGTACTTGCTCTACTTAGAGAATGGACGCCAATTGAAGGGTTGTCATTGGATAGGTTAACATTGAAATTGGTCATGTTAATGTCACTGGTCTCAGCCCAAAGAGTGCAAACTTTACAAATGTTGCGTTTAGACTGTATGCATGTGACTACAGATAACGTTGTATTCTATGTTTACGATCTGATCAAACAAAGTAGACCAGGGAGATCTGGAACAAAGGTAACCTTTCAAGCTTTTCATATTGAGCTTGCTTTGTGTGTGGTTAGACATTTGAACCAATGTATTAAAGTGACGGACACTTTTCGAGGAAACGAAAAGACATTGCTGCTTACGCACAAAAAGCCACACACAAAAGCTTCAGTTCAAACTATCTCAAAATGGTTGAAAACAGGTGTTGGTTTTAGCGGGAGTAGACACTGATGTCTTCAAATCTCACTCCACCAGGGCGGCAGCTACGTCCGCGGCGAAGGGGCGGGACGTACCTCTCGAGCATATTTTTAAAAAAATCGCAGGGTGGAGTAAAGAAGAAACTTTTTCAAAGTTCTACAACAAACCTGTTCACACTATGACAAGCTTTGGACACGCGGTGTTGGGAGCACTATAATCACCTGCTTTGTTTGCTATTAATTGCTATAATCAGTTGTGTAGTCACTGATATCTTTTGTCACTTGTAATCATTTTTTTCCCTCAAATATAAGGAGGGTATTATATGGTCTTTCAGCCATTAAAAAAAAAACTTAATTGTGAAAAGATCTAACATTTGTGTGCTTTCTCATGTATGTGTTTACTTAGCCGGACTGTCGTACGGATTAAATTCTACGACATAAAAAACACAGAAAGCTTTTAAAACTCTTCACGTAGTCACTCACGTGACTCCGAAGTAAAATAGTAAGATTAAACGAGAACTCACCTGTTCGAAGTTTGATCGTTATTTTACGAGGAGTTACGATGAGGGATTACGTGCCCTCCACTCCCACCCTCGTAAAATAAATGATCAAATGGTGGTTCTAAGTCTTTTTATGAGCCTTACTATGTTACTCCGGCTTTGGTGTTCTGTGTTTTTCATGCCGTTGCTTTGAAGTATGCCGTTACCAGCGTGAGGCGGGCTCTTCACGTAATCCCTCATCGTAACTCCTCGTAAAATAACGATCAAACTTCGAACAGGTGAGTTCTCGTTTAATCTTACCATTATATTTTGACATGGAGGTTGCAGCAAATTGCAAAATTGCTAGTAAATCGATCAGAAAATGCGAGATACACTTTGAGGGGAGCAATATCTATGGAAAGTGAGTCTATTTCAGACTGACCCTTTATTTTAATAAATCGCATTGTTGTGCCTTTATTGCTAGAGTTGGTTAAAATCTAAACTGTCGTGTGTCTTCCCCACAGGTCCCGACTTGGAGTTCAGCATGCATGATGGTACAATTCGTGATCTTGCTTTTATGGAAGGCCCAGAAAGTGGAGGGGCAATCTTAATCAGTGCCGGTGCTGGAGATTGTAATATTTACACAACAGATTGTCAGAGGGGCCAGGGATTGCACGCACTCAGTGGACACACTGGTAGGAAATAAAGTGAAAAAATTCTTGAGCTTGATATTGCCTTCATAGCTAGAAAGCATGTGCAGAGAATAATGGAAAAGGTGGCATTTATAATCGGACAAATGGCGTAGATATATTGTAATGGTTAATGTGTTATTTAACGCAACACTAATGTACCAGACCTAGTGGAGCATGGTCAGCATGGGCTGGTTGGCCTCAAGAGGCCTGTTTCATTGCTGTGTGATTCTATGAGTCTGTAACTAATGTGCCCACTGGGCCTGTGCTCCCTTTTAGGATTCTAGGGTCCAAACCATCTGGGCCAGGGTTCCTATCAGCCTTTGGATTTATTATTGTAAATGCAGGGCTAAGTAGGGTGAAGGATTAGTTTTAATAAGATCATTCAAAAGGGATTTGGATAAGTGCTTCTAAACAAAAGATTAAGTGGATGAATGGGACTGCTGTTTGGACAAGGTCTGCAGGCTCATCAGATGTTGAGTGTTGAATATCTGTATTTGTCGTGATTTTAGGTCATATTCTTGCACTTTATACTTGGGGAGGATGGATGATTGCTTCTGGCTCACAAGACAAGACTGTAAGATTCTGGGATTTGAGAGTGCCAAGTTGTGTTCGTGTTGTTGGGACAGCATTTCATGGATCAGGTAAATGTATTTCAATTTTGCTCATTTCCTTTCAAGGGTCATTTGATAATGTAAACCAATTATCGTGTCGGCTGCTGCTCAGATTGTAGCAGAATACAAAGGTTCAAATCCTACTTAGTTTGGTTTATTGTCACGTGTACTGAGGTAGGGTGAAAAGCTTTTTTTTGTTCCATGCTATCCAGTCCAACACTATACACTATTAAGTTCAGCAAAAAAATCAAGGCTGGACTATTTTGAAGAGGAAATTTGTGTTAAAAATATATCTGTGTCATCTGAAAGGTGCTGTTTCAAATCTAATGTTTTTACTGAGTGATTTAATATAGTACTGTCAAAGGTGCAGAAGATTGTAGTTTTGGATGGAGCCTGGAGAATTCATAAATACTCTTTCAAGTTACAATAATATTTGAAGGGACAAGATGATTGTGTCACTAACCCAGAGACCTAAACAAAATAAATTCCTGCAATGAACTCTTAATCTTCGCGGTGTTCCAACAAGCAAAAATCCAACGAGTAAAAGCATGGCGGTGCAGCGGTAGAGTTGCTGCCTTACAGCGAATGCAGTGCCGGAGACCCTGGTTCGATACCGACTACGGGTGCTGTCTGTACGGAGTTTGTACGTTCTCCTTGTGACCTGCATGGGTTTTCTCCGAGATCTTCGGTTTCCTCCCACATTCCAAAGACGCACAGGTATATAGGTTAATTGGCTTGGTAAATGTAAAAATTGTCCCTAGTGGGTGTAGGATGGCGTTAATGTGCGGGGGTCGCTGGTCGGCGCGGACCTGTTGGGTCGAAGGGCTTGTTTCCGCGCTGTATCTCTAAACTAAACTAAACGATGAATCATAAACTACAATGGTTGACATTGGTTTGTTCTCAGACAGAATAAGCAATTTTATTCCACAAACATTGACAAGGCACATGCTCTGATTTTACCACTTTGGTTACCTGTGTTAATTTTTATCCATCTCCTTATATGTACTCACATAAAACATGACTATTGCCTGAATGGTTTTTGAATTTGTTGATTTAGTTTAGTTTTAGTTTAGAGATGCAGCTCGGAAACAAGCCATTCGGCCCACTGAGTCCACGCCGACCAGCGATCCCCGCACATTAATACTGCCCTACACACACTAGTCAAGAGTCAAGAGTTTTATTATCATGTTTCCCAGATAGGACAATGAAATTCTTACTTGCTGCAACACAATATGTAAACATATAACCATATAACCATATAACAATTACAGCACGGAAACAGGCCCTCTCGGCCCTTCCAGTCCGTGCCAACCATTTGTTTTCCCCTAGTCCCATCTACCTGCACTCAGACCATACCCCTCCATTCCCTTCACATCCATATACCTATCCACTTTACTCTTAAATGTTAAAATCGATCCTGCCTCCACCACTTCTAACATAATACAGAACAGGAGATAAAAGTACCATGAGTCTATATACCATAGACCATATATACACACAATAAATAAACAGATAAAATGCAATAGTAATAATAGACTGTTATTTGTTCAGAGCTTGTTTGATGTTGTGTTTAATAGCCTGATGGCTGTGGGGAAGGAGCTGTTCCTGAACCTGGATGTTCTGTACCTTCTGTACCTTCTTCCTGATAGCAACGGAGGGCTGAGTGTGTGGCCAGGATCGTGTGGGTCCTTGATGAGGCTGGCAGCCTTTTTGAGGCAGTGACTGCGATAGATCCCCTCGATGGTGGGGAGGTCAGAGCTGATGATGGACTGGACAGTGGTCACAACTTTCTGCAATTTTTTCCGCTCCTGGACGCCCAAGTTGCCGAACCAAGCCACGATGCAGCCAGTCAGCATGCTCTCTACTGTGCACCTGTAGAAGTTCGAGAGAGTCCTCCTTGACATACCAACTCTCCGTAATCTTCTCAGGAAGTAGAGGCATTGATGTGCCTTCTTTATTATTGATCAGTGTGCTGGGACAAGGAAAGATCTTCGGAAATATGCACGCCCAGGAATTTGAATTTCTTGACCATCTCCACCATTGATATAAACGGGACTGTGGGTCCCTATCCTACCCCTTCCAAAGTCCACAATCAGTTCCTTGGTTTTGCTGGTGTTGAGAGCCAGGTTATTGTGCTGGCACCATTTGGTCAATCGGTCGATCTCACTTCTATACTCTGACTCATCACCATCATTGATTCGTCCAACAACAGTGGTGTCGTCGGCGAACTTGATGATGGAGTTCGCACTATTTCCGGCTATGCAGTCATGAGTATAGAGTGAGTACAGCAGGGGGCTGAGCACGCAGTCTTGAGGTGCTCCCGTGCTGATTGTTATCGAGGATGACATGTTTCCACCAATACGGACAGACTGTGGTCTATGGATGAGGAAGTCGAGGATCCAATTGCAGAGGGATGCGCAGAGACCCAGATCCGTGAGCTTGGTAACCAGCTTGGAGGGAATGATTGTATTAAATGCCGAGCTGTAGTCTATGAACAACAGCCAGACATACGAGTTTTTGTTGTCCAAGTGGTCCAGAGCGGAGTGGAGAGCCAGTGAGATCACATCCACTATTGACCTGTTGTGGCGTTAAGAGAACTGCAGAGGTTCTTGTCGAGGTAGGAGTTGATATGCACCATAATCAACCTCTTAAAGCACTTCATCACCACAGGCGTTAGTGCCACAGGTCGATAGTCGTTGAGGCACGTCACCTTGCTCTTCTTGTGCACCAGTATTATTGATGCCCTTTTAAAGCAGGTGGGAACCTCAGACCTGAGAAGTGAGAGGATGAAAATGTCCATTAACTCCAGCAGTTGGTCCGCACAGGTTTTTAGAACACGACTGGGTATGACATCGGGTCCAGGTACTTTCCGAGGATTCACCCCTCTGAAGGATCTTCTGACATCGGCCTCTGTGACTGTTACTGAAATACCACCACAGCGAATGGGGGCTCAGGAAGGCACATCAGTTTTCTCCCTATCAAAGTGAGCGTAGAATGGATTGAGCTCGTCAGGGAGTGATGTTTGAGCTGACATTTGAGCTGCCTTGTAGGAGGTGATGGCATTCAAGCCCCACCACAGTTGATGAACATCCACCAGCTTGGAGCAGAAGTCCCTTTTGGCCTTTTTGATGGCCTTACCAAGGTGGACCTCTGCATCTCCAGACCTGAATGCCCGCAATCTGGTCTTCAGAAGAATGCGGATCTCATGGTTCATCCAAGGCTTCTCGTTAGGAAACACTCGGAAGTTTGTTGTTGGGAAGCAGTCCTCCACACATTTCCTAGTGAAGTCTGTAACGACTGGCGTATTCATTCAGCTCCTTTGCCGAGTCCTTGAACATTGCCCAGTCTACAGACTCCAAGCAGTCCTGGAGTTGTTCCTCTGCCTCCCCCGACCAGCGCTGTGCAGACCTCACCTCTGGGGTTGCTCTCTTCAATTGCTGCCTATATGCAGGAAGAAGCAGCACCGCAGTATGGTCGGATTTACCGAAGTGAGGGCGTGGGATAGAGCGGTAGGCATCCTTGATGGTTGTGTAGCAGTGGTCGAGGGTGTTTGGTCCTCTGGTGCTGCAGGAGACATGTTGGTGGAAGTTGGGGAGCGATTTCTTCAGGTTGGCTTTGTTGAAATCCCCGGCTATGGTGGTAAATGCCTCGGGGTAAGCCGTCTGGTGCTTGTTGACCACGGAGTGCAGCTCCCCCAGTGCTAGATGGACATCTGCCTGGGGTGGGATGTAGACCCCAGTCAGGATGATGGAGGTGAATTCCCTCGGTAGGTAGAAGGGATGGCACTTCGCCGCCAGATGTTTGAGGTGTGGAGAGCTGGAGTTAGACAGGACTTTCACGTCTGAGCACCACGCAGAGTTAACCATGAGGCAGACGCCCCCTCCTCTCCCTTTCCCAGATGCCAGTGTACGGTCCATGCGATGGATGGAGAAACCTTCAGGCTGGACTGTTGAGTCTGGGGAGCTGGGGATGAGCCATGTCTCTGTGAAACAGAACACAGAGCATTCCCTCAGCTCCCTTTCGTAAAGCAGCCTTGCCCTTAAGTCCTCCACCTTATTTTCAAAGGACTGTGCATTGGCTAGTAGGATGGTAGGGAGAGGGGGCCAAAGTCCCTTGCGCTTCAGTCTTACTTGTAGTCCTGCCCGACGACCACGTTTCCGTACTCCATGAAGGCCTCCTCGGTGTTTACAGGTACAGTACTTTCGAGTCTCCACGCGGTCGAGGATTCCTCTGCGATCGGGAATTCCCTTAGTCGGCACCTCCAGCTCCGTTGCTGCTGGGAGATCCTGCCCGACGGCCTCGAGTCCAGACTCCATGAAGGCCTCCCCGGTGTTTACAGGTATCCTAGGGACAATTTCCACATACACCAAGCCAATTAACTTACAAACGTGTACGTCTTTGGAGTGTGGGAGGAAATCGAACTCAGAGAAAACCCACGCGGTCACAGGAAGAATGTACAGACAGCACCCGTAGTCAGGATCGATCCCATGTCACCAGCACTGCAAGCACTGTAAGGCAACACCTCTACCGCTGCTCCATTGTGCCGCCTATATCATAAAAGTTATTTTACTACTTTTTTTTAGAAAATAAAAATAAATAGCCCCTTAAAATTATATTTATATTATAAATAACAGAAAAATATAGCATAAATAACCCATTTCTGGTATTCTAAAGTTGCTATATTATCCCAGGAATGAAGTGTGACTAATATTGTGTACTCTGCTTTTAGTAATAATCACTCCACGTAAAATTAGATAAACATGGAAGCAGGAAGAGGCCATTTTGCTCTTCGAGCCAGCACCGCCATTCATTGTGTGATCAGCCATGATCACAATGAATGGCGGTGCTGGCTCGAAGGGCCGAATGGCCGCCTCCTGCACCTATTTTCTATGTCTATATCTATGACTGATCATTCACAATAAGCAACCTGTGCCTGCCTTCTCCTCATATCCTTTGATTCCGCTAGCCCTTAGAGCGCGATAAACTTTGATAATCCCATGTTATTGCTTGGTAAATAATCCTTGAACACATTAAGTCAATTATTTTATGGTCCTTATAGCCACTTTCATTTGGTAAATAACCATTGTTTATATATGCTTCATGTTGAATGTACTTGATAACACTAACATACAGTCCACCTGCTGGCTTTTAAAATGTTGAAAGTGACATTGTATCGTTGTGTTACTTCCATTATTCAGGCAGTGCTGTTGCTTCTGTGGCTGTGGATCCAAGTGGACGACTTCTAGCTACAGGCCAGGAGGATTCCAGCTGCATGCTGTACGATATTCGAGGAGGGAGAATGGTACAAATTTACCAACCGCATAGCAGTGATGTACGTTCAGTGAGGTTCTCTCCAGGAGCTTACTACCTACTTACTGGATCTTATGACACCACTGTTAAAGTCACAGATTTGCGAGGTAAATCCTGTTAATTGTAGATTTGGATTGTCACTTTCACTCGAAATTCTTTGGAATATCAGTCAAGTTTTGTATATTTTTTGTGTTTTTTCTTTGCCTCTACTAAAGGTAATAATTTCTATTTTTAGTATATGTCAATGGTAGGGAGAAGCCTGCATCCATCATTTAATCTTGATGCCATCCTTGATCAGTGAGACTTGTTCAAGCACAAGCTAGCTCAGCGTGCATGATTGCTCAGATTGAGTGTCAACCTTTCATTCATATGTTCTTTGTACCTCTTCATATCTGTCATTTCCCTCTCCCCTGGATCTCGATCTGAAGAAGTCTAGACCCGAAACGCTACCTATTCCTTTTCTCCAGGGATACTGCCTGACCTGTTGAGTTGCTCCAGCATTATGTGTCCATCTTACTAGATAATAGTCTGAAGAAGGGTCTCGACCCGAAACGTCGCCTATCTCCTTCGCTCCTTAGATGCTGCTGCACCCGCTGAGTTTCTCCAGCTTTTTGTGTACCCCCTTACTAGATAACAAGGTTGACTATCTTTAACCTGGTTGACATGGCTAAAACAAACTTCAACCCGATCTAGATAGGCACAAAATGCTGGAGTAACTCAGCGGGACAGGCAGCATCTCTGAAGAGCAGGAATGGGTGACGTTTCGGGTTGAGACCCTTCTTCATACCGATCTAGTATTTTCCTGAGTAGTGTGGTGTGTTAGCCCACTAAATTATTTGAGGATGTCAAGAGCATTTAATTGTCATGTGTACTGACAATGGAACAATGAACTGCAATATTCTATCACTTCCGGATAAAAAATAATTTATTTTTGTTTTCAAAATTATTTTCAACGTTATCAATGAAACTGAAGAATAAATCTATGTATCTTGCAGCAATATTGCATTTTAATGGAAATCAAAATACAAGGTCATTTTACAATTGGGTGTGCATTTTTGAAAAACCATGATCGTGTGCATTAAATATTTGTATTTTCTGCAGTTATAGACTTGGGTAACACTTAATTATTTGTCACCAGGAGATCTAATAAAGCCACTTCCTACAACGGTAATATCTGAACATAAGGACAAAGTAATCCAGTGCAGATGGCACACCGAAGATCTGTCTTTCTTATCTTCATCTGCCGACAGGACGGTAACCCTCTGGACTTACAACAGTAGTTGACTCAGTGATGCCAATGCAAAGTACAACTGTAACTGTAATTTAGCAATCATAGATTGATCACTGTGTAAGTGAACAGTCAAAATATGAGACAACACAGATCAATATGTGCTACTGTTGAATTTAAATGGAACTGCTATGTTTGTATTATGCTGTGCTTAAGTCTTCCCTGTGTGATCATGCTGTCAGTGAGATCTGACACCAAATGTACACAATGACTGAATCAAGTGAGGCAAATGTTCATTTAGTATTTATGACATGTTCATGGCACCAGTGACTGATGTAAAAAGTTGCCTGAGTATTACAGATCCAATTATTGCTTGTACATTTTAATTTTGCATAAACTGACAACTACTCACTTAAGCACTAATTTGTTGCTCTGATGCAAGAACTGCTAAAATTCATCAATTCTGATAACACGATAGTACATGCACACCATTTTCGATATGATTACTATTGGCATTAGCATGGCATTTACATTGTGTGTCTACTTGTGTGGACGTGTGTGTACACGGGATAATAGTATCGTACGTGTCCATGAAAGATAATGCTTGTGTCGTGGTTAGTATTAAATAAGTAAATTTTATTTTTTTGTTTATATGTAATGCTTTATTATATTTTCTATTGTACAGTTTAATATAAATACTCAAACATTGGGTTTATTAATATTTAACGTGTATTTGCATTTTGGTTACAAGGAGCTTGATGTAACAGCAGTAGTGTAGTGTTAAAGTTACTGGACTAGTATCCAAAAACCTGGACTATTTAACTAGAGACATCCATTTTAATCCCACTGCAGCAGTTGGGAATTAAAATTTGAGTAATTAATTAGATCTGGAATAAAAAGCCAGTGTCAGCAAAAGGCGGCATGAAACTACTGGATTGTTATAAAAGCTAATAGAGTTCATTGATGTCATTCAGGAAGGAACTCTGCCAAGTTTGCTTGGTCTGGTTAACGACTTGACTCCAGACCCACCTGTGGTGTTGACTCTTACATGTCTTCTCAATTTAGGGTAATTAGAGATGTACGCAATGACTAAAAATCTCACCTCTTTTTGTCTTAACCCTTTTAATTAAAATTGTATTGACAATTCTGAAGTGTGATAGTGCAGTGTTCTCAATAAAATATTTGATGAAGTATCATCGAAGCTTCCAGTTTTGGTGTGCACCAATGGCTGTTTCAATTTAGCTTTACTTGATTAATGTGTTTTTCTGTACATATATTGCATTTTTCCCTATAACTGTAGCAGTCTCCAAGCTCAATTTTTTATTTATGTTTTCTGTACAAGCGTCTCGTTTGTCAGATGCATCTCAGTAACACTGCACACCTTCGCATGACTGCATCACAGTGGAAGAACAATCAACACTTTGGTCTTGGATGTCCTTTCTCTGGACAATGTTTGTCCTCTGACTAATATAATAAATAACAAATTCTGACATTTGTTTTTGTTTTATGGAGTTTGAGTTACTTTCATCAAAACCCATTTTGGCCTCATGATCACTGCAATTCTGCTAATAATTGAGTTACTTGGCCCAGTCAATCCTGTCAACTTCAGTGCAGCCATTCCATCTTATAGAAATCTTATAGAAATGAGTGTTTGGTATCTGGGATCTCGCTATTTCAATAAGCTAAATATTGTGTAGGAAGGAACTGCAGAAGCTGGTTTAAACCGAAGATACACACAAAAAGCTGAAATAACTCAGCGGGTCAGACAACATCTGTGCAATAAAGTAATTGGTGAAGTTTCGGGTAAGTCTGAAGAAGGGTCTCGACCTGAAACGTCACCTATTCCTTCAGAGATGCTGTCTGACCCACTGAGCTAAATATTGTTCCATGTCCCTGTTGCGACTGAGAGGAGGGGGGGGGGGGGGGGTCAAGAGCGGAGCTACGGGATACCGAGAAGATCCTTGTGAGGGCCTCATCTATGGTGGAAGAGGGGAACCCCCATTACTAGGGTCTGACTTGTGTTCTCTGTTTCAGCATTTGCTGGGAAAGTCATAAGTCAGAAGGCACCAGAAATCCAAACTGGAGTGAATGAAGCAATTGCCTTCAGGAGGAGATAATCCATTGGAATTAAGAACACTTAAAATACAAAACCTTTTGCAGTTGGAGAGATCATATATTAACAAAACCAGTAGATTAATTAAATAGATTGACTATAGGTAAATATCTGCTTATGGCATATAGTTTTCATTAATGTGAGTCTAACTGCTATAAGAGGAAGCAATATAGGAGATGGTGTGGAAGCAAGCAACGTTAGTTGCCACAGCCAATTAAACTGCAAATCAGCTTTGTGATATGTGGGAAGAAACTAAGCACAGAGGAAACCTGCCTGTTTACAACGAGAATGTATTCATTCCAGCAACAGCAGAGGAATGAACGGTAAAATACGATATTGCCTGACCCGAGTCTTTCCAGGATTTTCAGTTTATATTTCCGATTTTCAGCAACTGCTAATTTTTCGTTAAACAAAGATCGCTGGACAATGAGGCTGCACCCCTGAGCTGTACAGAGGAACCTAGTGGTGACAGCGTGACTAGCAAAAGGTACTTCAGCAGGGGAGGGGTTGGGGTGTAAACTGGAGAAGGTGGATAAAATCTTTGTGTGAGAAGGGAGAAATACAAGGTTTTAAATAAAATAAAACCAAAGATACAAATAAAGAAACAAAAGGGAGAAATACATTGCATGACAATTAAGTTCAGCTTCCAACACTCTTCCTTCTGGACTTTGAAACTCTATATTCAGCATTCTCAGACGAGCAGCAACTCCAGCCCAGAAGTTTGCATTTCATAAACTTTTCTCTGCAATTTCACACTTGATCGTAGAACATGGAAACATTGAACATAGATAAAAAATACAGCACAGCAACAATGCCTGTGCCAAACAAGAAGCCATGACAAACTCATCTGCCTGCATATAATCCATATTCCTCCATTCCCTGCATATCCATGTGCCAATCTAAACGCCTCTTAAATACTTTACCATACCCCCAGCTCCACTACCACCCCTCGCAGCATGTTCCAGGCATCCAGTACTCTCTGTGTGTTTAAAAACCAATATCTCCACGCATTTTAAACTTTGCTCCTCACCTTAAAGCTATCATAAGTGATAGGAGCAGAATTAGGCCATTTGGCCCATCAAGTCTACTCTGCCATTCAATCATAGCTGATCTATCTCTCCCTCTCAGCCCCATTCTCTCGCCTTTCTCCCCATAACCCCTGACACCCATACTAATTCATTTTTGTTTACTTTTCTCAGGCATTTGAAACTATTAAAGTTTCTCTCTCCTCAGATGCTGCCTGACCCAAGTACAGGTGATCCCTGGGCATTGGTCAATATCTGATTAGTGCACAGCCAGTACCCAGTTTGTTGGGGTGAATGAGTTAAAGGCCCAGGTTCAACCACATGGTGTCTCTGGTTAGCCGGTGTACCCTTCCACCTGTACCCCTCCCTCTGGCTTTACATTTCCCTTCTTAACTGACACCCTTTTGTCTCCTTTTCATTTCCACCCTTTGTCACTTACTTCAACCACCTGCCAACCACTTGCCCCTCACCCGTATCCACCCATCACTTGCCAGGCTTCAGTACAGGCCAGTTGGTAGTCTGTTCACTGTGATGGAGATGGAGAGAGAGGATCAGAGAGAGGAAAACAAAGGAATGCATGCGATTGTCCCCTTTACCTGGTCCCCTAGAGAGACCTCTGTCAGGTTCTAAAGCAAAATACAGATACCAGAAAACTGAAATTGAACCAAGAACGCCGGAACCCAGGTTCTCCCCGAGACACGAACAGTGTTCTGTTCCTGAATATATTAAATTAAAAGGAACTGCAGTTGCTGGGATCTTGAGCAAAACACAAAGTGATGGGGGACCCCGGCAGGTCAAACTAACCTACCTACACCCAGTTATCTGGATTACACTCCTCCCACCGTGCCTCTTGCTAACACCCCATACCATACTCTCATTGTTTTACATTTCGGCCAAATTAATCTTTCCACACCAGAACCTCCTTGTTCTTTAAATGTGGTGTCCCTCCTTCTGTCATCGGAGGATCCCTCACCAGCTTCTGAGTCCCATAGTTTTGCTCTTGTTCACCCCCACCCCCCCCCCCCCCCCCAACCCCCCAGACAGAACATGGATAGAGTTCTCCTGATCCATACTTTTCACCCCACCAGCCTCCGCATTCAACACAGATAGTGAGGATGGTTGTGAAATATTGCAGCAGGATCTGGATCAATTGGCCAGGTGGGCTGGGGAATGGAATGGTTGATGGAGAAATGTGAGGTGTTGCATTTTTGGAAGTCTAACATGGGCAGGACCCACAGATTGAATGGTAGGACTCTGGGGAGTGTTGTACAGCAGAGGGATCTATGAGTGCAGGTGCTTGGTTCCTTGAAGGTGGAATTGCAGGTAGATAAGGTGGTCAAAAAGGTGTTTGGCACATTGGCTTTCATCAGTTAGTATTGAGTATAGAAGTTGGGCGGTCATGTTGCAGTTGTATAAGACATTGGTGAGGCTGTGTTTAGAATATTGTGTTCAGCTCTGGGCACCATGTTATAGAAAAGATGTCAAACTGGAAAGAGTACAGAGAAGATTTACGAGGATGTTGCCAGGACTAGAGGGTGTGAGCTATAGGGAGAGATTGAGTAGGCTTGGACTCTATTCCTTGGAGCGCAGGAGAATGAGGGGCGATCTAATTAAGGTCTATACAATTATGAGAGAAATAGATCGGGTAGATGCACACTCTTGTCCAGAGTAGGTGAGTCGAGGACCAGAGAACATAGGTTTAAGGTGAAGGGGAAAAGATTTAATAGGAATCTGAGGGGTAATTTTTTCACACAAAGGGAGATGGGTGTATGGAACAAGCTGCCAGAGGTGGTAGTTGTGGCAGGACTAACCCAACATTAAGAAACTGTTAGTTAAATGGATTGGACAGGTTTGGAGGGATAGGGACCGAACGCGGGCAGGTGGAACTAGTGCAGCTAGGCCAGTGTGGGCAAGTTGGGCCGAAGGACCTGTTTCCACACAGTATGACTCTGTGACATAATTCATCTACATTTCCATCACCTCCAATGTGATATCACCAGTCACATCTTCTCTCTCCACCCCTTTACGCATTCCACAGACCGCTCCCTCCACAATTCCATGATCCACTCATCCCTTCCCACGCAAACCACCTCCTCCCCAGGACTTTCCCTTGCAACACCTGTCCCTACACCTCCTTCCTAGTTGCTATCCACGGAACCCAGCAATCCTTCCAGATGAGACAGAGGTTCACAAGAACTTCATCTGGTGTTCCCGATGTGTGCTCTTGTACATCGGCCCGTCTCACTGTATGAGGTAATTCACGAGTTCTCCCGAGTTTTCCTGATTCGAACTCGGAGAATGTCCGTAGCGGGTCCGCAGGAGTTCGTGGATGTCGCGTAGCGGCTCGTAATGCTAACGCTAGGTATAAAAAAATTTTGTTCATCATGAGTATTTTTTTACTCGTGGACATTTCTTGCAGGGATGAAAAAATGTCACGAGTTCTTGGATGTCCCGAGTACCTACCGTTAGCATTATGAGCCACTACGAGACTTTCACGAACTCCTACGGACCCACTACGGATATTCTCCAAGTATGAATCAGGAGAAAACTCGGGAGAACTCGTGAATTACCTCGTACAGTGGGACACGGGTTAGACTTGGCAACCATTTGTGCTTGGTCTGCCGAGGCCATTGTGAACCACTTTTTCTTCTATTCCCATTCCCACTGACCTTTCTATCCTGGACTCCTCCATTGCCAGAGTGAGGAACAGTATCACATATTCTGCTTGACTGTTACAACCCAATTGTATGAACATTGAATTCTCCATTTTTAGGTAACAGGGGGGGCACGGTGGCACAGCTGTAGAGTTGCTGCTTTACAGTGCTTGCGGCACCAGAGACCCAGGTTCGATCCTGACTACAGGTGCTGTCTTTACGGAGTTTGTACGTTCTCCCCGTGACTGCATGGGTTTTCTCCGAGATTTTAAGTTTCCTCCCACACTCCAAAGACGTACAGGTGTGTAGGTTAATTGGCTTGGTATATGTGTAAATTGTTCCTAGTGTGTGTAGGATAGCGTTAATGTGTGGGGATCACTGGTCGGCGTGGACTCGGTGGGCCGAAGGGCCTGTTTCCGCACAGTATATTTAAACTAAAACTAAACATCACTCCCCTCCCCCAATGCCCCATCCGGACCTGCATGTATTTCTCTCCATTCACCTACATTTCTTCGCCTAGTTTCACTATTAGCAAATTTTCAATCCTTTTGTTCCTTCTGCCTTTTCATCTCTGGCCTTTTCAAATCTGCCTCTCAATAACCCCCCTCACCCGTATCCACCTGTCACCTATCAGTCTAAAGAAAAGTAAACTATTCCTGACCAACTGAGTTACTCCAGCTTTTTGTGTCTATCTTTGGCGTAATCCAGCATATAACCATATAATAATTACAGCACGGAAACAGGCCCTCTCGGCCCTTCCAGTCCGTGCCGACCTTTTGTTTTCCCCTAGTCCCATCTACCTGCACTCAGACCATACCCCTCCATTCCATTCACGTCCACATACCTTTCCACTTTACTCTTAAATGTTAAAATCGATCCTGCCTCCACCACTTCTGCTGGAAGGTCATTCCACACAGCCACCACCCTCTGAGCATCTGCAGTTCTTTCCTACACCTATCACCTGCTATGCTTTATCCTGCTCCTCCTCTCTTCCAGCTGCCCCCCCCCCCCCCCCCCCAAGTCTGAAGAAGGGTCCTGGGCCGAAACATTACCCATCTCCTTCGCTCCATAGATGCTGCCGCACCCGCTGAGTTTCTCCAGCATTTTGTGTACCCTAGATAGATTTTTGATTGGTACAGGGGTCAGGGGTTATGGAGAGAAGGCAGGAGAATGGGGTGAGGAGGGAGAGATACATCAGCCAAGACAGACACGAAGCTCACCGTTTGACCTGTTTTTACAAAATGTTAAATTGTCAGCTCGACATAGATTACCAAACCTCCACCTACACCAAACCCAAACCTATTAGTAGAGACGAGGGCATTCGATCCAATTTGAGATACCAGCGACCAAGACAGATGTGTACAGCAGTTCATTCTTCCCCCGCACAATTAAAGCATGGAATAGTCTCCACCCTACCATAGTTACCCAACCAGAGCAACTACATTTAAGGTAGTTCTTTCTTCCCAAAAATCCTTTCTGGCTTAAGTCCTCCCTCCACCACCTCCAGTTTAAATTCCATTTGGAATATTTTGGAGGACCAGGAAACCAAGAATGGCCTAATTCTACTCCTATCACTTATAACCTTAACAAGGGTCACCCCCATTCCTTCTGTCAAAGAATGTTGCCGGGCCCGCTGTGTCTCCGGCGGTCTCTGCACCCTCCCCACAGAGAGTGCCCACCCGGCCCCTGTGCTCACAGACACTGCCCGGCCCGGCCCCTGTGCTCACAGACACTGCCCGGCCCGGCCCGGCCGCTGTCCATTGCCCTCCACCCCGGGGTTGTTGTTGTTGTTGTTGTTGTTGTTGTTGCCGCCGCGGTGACGTCATGTGGGCCCGGCCCGGCCGGCCAGTCGGCACGTCATCACCGAGCGTCGCTCACCTTTGCCCCCCACCCGGCGGGCGCGCAGTCAGGACGCACGGCGATGACGCAAGGCCCGCGGACGGTAAGTTCGTTCCTCGGCGCTGAGTCGGCCGGAGAAGCGCAGCGGCTGCAGCAGCGTCCGCGTCGGCGTCGGCGTCAGCGTCAGCGGCGGCGGCGGCGACCGGCGACGGCTCGGGCCCAGGCCCTTCTGGTCGCTTCCCCTCCTCCTGCCCCTCCCCCCCCTCCCCCTCCCCCAGCGCACCCTCCCCTTTCCCCAAAGACACTAGAGCCCCCCCCCCCCCGGGCAAAAGGATGAGGTGACTCCACCACCAGACACATCTTCGCCTCTCCTCCCCAACCAATGTTTTGCAAGAACCATTTCACCTGTTATTGGCAGGTTGACTGGCGTCCCTCCCTTCTTGCAACACTATCTTGCAACCAAAGATCCCATAGCATCCTTGCTGTAGGATCTTTGCTTGCAACCGCTTGTCGTTTCTCTTCCATTGTCACTACAGCCATCCCAGGTGAAGCAGCGATTTGTGTGCACATTTTGAAACATTGAGTAATCATTTTGCTGACCCTTGAGGGAATGCAGCGTTGGTTCACCTGGTTAATTCCCGGGATGGCGGGGAAACTTAACTTTTCGGGGGAAAAGCAGGCGGGAAAAAAAACCTTTCAATTTCTTACCTTGCTGGAGATGCGTTTTTTTTCTGGATCGTATCTCCAGTCTCTCTGCGGTCTAGCATCATGAAGCTGGAGGCCTTGCTGGGGACTAACTTTGAGCCCCACCACGGGGTTGTGGACTTACCATCAAAGCCGATTCCTTGTCTGGGATCAACACTCTAAGTCTGCGGACTCTAACATCAAGGAGCTCGCAGTCTGTGGTTAAGACAGACTCGGGAAGCTCCAAAAGCCACACGACGTTCGTGAGACCCGGGGTAGATCGCCCGGCGCGGGGGAGATTCCCCCCAAATGCAGGAGCTTAATCGCCCCGACGAGTAAGGCCCGCTGCCGGCTACAGGAGTAAGTTCGTCCCGTCAATGGAAGTGCTCGAAAGAAGGAAGAGATTGAACTTTTTTTCGCCTTCCATCACAGTGAGGAATGCAGAGGCGTCACTGTGGTGGATGTTTATGTTAAAATGTATTTTGTGTGTTCTGTTGCTTTTTATAAGCGAGTTCGGTATTCCGACTGCGCATGCCCAGGTCATAGGTCACTCGCGCTAAACAATCTCGGCAACAGTGGTGTTGCATTGTGTGCAGGCTTGCATTTCATCCGTGGTCAGGGTCGGGTCCGGATCTCCATCGCTGCTGGTGCTGTTGAGTTGCTGGTGGGGCGCTCCTGTCCCCTCCCCGGTGTCCCGTCCCTGTCCGGTAGTGTCTAACATGGCCCTGGGCTGGCGGGGTGGCCCCCGACTTAGCCTCTGGCTCTAGCTCGGCTCTGCATGTACCGTGGCTGAGGGAGCACTGCTCGACCAGGCTGTGGGCGAACTGGCACATGTTGCCGTAGCGGCCCATCGGAGAGCGGGTTCCTCTGGAGTTGGCTCTTCTCAGCGCTGGGGCCTGGTGTCCCGTCCATCCGGACGTCACCGTTGGCCGCACCGTTGTGTTTGACTGCCCATCATCTCCCGCCTGAACATAGTTGGTCTATTCTGTCCGCTTTTAATTGTTCTGGTGTATCGCCCCCCAAAAACAAATAAGGACTTTATCTCACAATTTGGTGATCTTATCGCTAGCTTGTTGCCCAAATTTGACCAGGTCCTGATTCTTGGTGACTTTAACATTCATGTCTGCTGTCCCACGAAGCCTTTAGTGAGTGAATTTATGAACCTGGTTGAGCCCTTCAATCTGTCTCTACTCACCACTGGACCCACGCACAAGCTTGGCCATACACTAGACCTAGTGCTTTCATCTGGTCTCCCAACTTGTAACACAGATACTAGTGATGCCTGTCTGTCTGATCATAGTGCTATTATATTTGATATATCTCTGCCTTTCTCTCCCTCAAAGTCCCATCTCCCTGCTCTACTCCCACTACGTTAACTCCACGACGGTAAGTAAGTTCTCTGAGCCTAAAGGCGAGCCATGGCTCAATGACACCACCAGAGCCCTAAGAAGAGAATGCAGAAAATCAGAACGGAAGTACAAATCTGATAAGCTTCAAATTTCCTTCGAACTCCTGAAAAGCAACCTTCACAAATACCAGGAAGCGGTATAATCCGCAAAAACAAAATACTTTTCCACCCTTATCTCCAAAAACGCTCAAAATTCCAAGGTCCTTTTTAGCACCATCACCTCCATCATTTGCCCTGCCCCCAGCACCAGCTTAACCGGGTCCCCGACTAAGTGCGATGAATTTACTACATTTTTCACCACCAAGGTAAAGAACACAAGAACGAATATCTTCCCTCCCACCCGTGACCTGGCTGTCTCATTGGTCTGTTCTTCAAAATTAGATTGTTTCCAACCTGTTACTCTACCCTCTCTTGTAAAACTGATCACCACCATGAAACCTATGACCTGCCCCCTTGACACTGTCCCCTCTGCCCTCCTAAAGGACGTCATCATAACAGCCGGTCCCAGTATCCTCGCCATTTTCAACAGTTCTCTGGCCACTGGCACTGTACCTACCTGCTTCAAGCATGCGGTGGTCCAGCCACTCCTGAAAAAACCTAACCTCGACCCCACCAAGCAACTACAGACCCATTTCTAAACTGCCTTTCCTCTCAAAAGCCCTTGGAAAGGTAATCTTAAGTCAACTTATGCCTTACATTCACCAAAATACTATCTTGGAAACTTTTCAATCAGGTTTCAGGGCTCACCACAGCACAGAGTCTGCCTTGTTGAAGGTACATAATGACTTACTACTCACCGTTGACTCCGGCGACTGTGCAATCCTGCTCCTTCTTGACCTCAGCGCAGCATTTGATACTGTCGACCACACCATCCTAATTGACCGCCTCCGGTACGGGGTTGGCATTGATGGCACCGCCCTGAGCTGGTTCATCTCCTACCTCAAAGGTAGGAGTTTCTCTACTAACATTGGCAACTCTTTCTCCTCCCCAGCTAGCCTCTGCTGTGGGGTTCCACATCCTTGGCCCCATTCTCTTCTCCCTGTACATGCTCCCCTTAGGCCAAGTCATTGAAAGGCACAGCATTTCCTTCCATTGCTGCGCAGACGACACACAACTGTACCTCCCCCTGAAGCCCAAAAAACAATCAAATCTGCTTAACCTTACCCGCTGCCTCGAGGATATAAAGTGCTGGATGGCCCAGAACTTCTCCAACTAAACGAGAGTAAGTCTGAGGTCATCCTTCTCGGCCCCTCGGACTCAATCAAAATGATAGCAGGCAGCCTTGGAAGCCTTACCCCACTACTCAAACCTCACGTCAAAAACCTTGGCGTGATATTTGACTCAGCACTGAAGTTTGACAAACAAGTCAATGCTGTGGTAAAAGCTAGCTTCTTTCAGCTTCGGATGATAACTGAAATAAAACAATTCCTCCAGTTTGATGACCTGGAAAAGATCATCCATACATTTATCTCCTCCCGCCTAGATTACTGCAATTCCCTTTTCACTGGCATCAGCCAATCTTCCCTGTCCCACCTGGAACTGGTCCAAAACGCCGCAGCGAGACTCCTGACGGGCACCCGAAAAAGGGACCACATCACCCCGATCCTGGCCTCTCTCCACTGGCTCCCTGTGCGGTTCCGAATAAATTTCAAGACCCTCCTCTTTGTCTACAAAGCCCTCAATGGGCTTGCACCCACCTACATTAAAAGTCTTCTCACCCACCACACCACCTTCAGGTCCCTCAGATTGGCCGACATGAGGTTGCTGAATGTCCCGCGCTCTAGGCAAGCTCAGGGGCGACCGCGCCTTTGCGGTCGCAGCTCCTAGACTGTGGAACAGCATCCCCCTCCCCATTAGAACTGCCCCCTCCATCGACTCCTTTAAATCTAGTCTAAAAACGTATCTGTTCTCCCAAGCCTTTCCTGACGTCCACTGAGTGAGGGCTATTTGTATATATGTATGTAGCCTGCTTGTGTATACTGCTCTTATAACAAATGTAAAGCACTTTGGTCAACGAGAGTTGTTTTTTAAATGTGCTACATAAATAGATGTGACTTGACTTGACCTGTCTCCTCCCAGGCAGGGTTGGGACTCTCAAGTGGGTGTGGGGGGGAACCGGGGACGGTCCGATGGCGGTTTGGCAGCGCTTGTGACGCCGGGGACACGGCTGCGGATGAGACGCAGATCTGTGTGCGTGCTGCCGAGAGCCAGTCCAGACTCCCCCCCGCCGTTCTCCCACTTGTACCTGCCCCCTCTATCTGCCCCCTGACATATACAAACTTGAAAAAAGACAAAAAAATCAGACCCAAACTAAACCCACTCTATCTACAGCGCTTCATTCGATTTTTTATTTGTAGCGTTTGACCTTTCACAAATCCCATGATTCCTTGTGTTTTTCGGAAAATGGAACTCGTTGGTATGGCTGTATGGCAAATTAAATTCCTTGTATGTTGCTAATAAAATATGATTATGATTACAATATGCTGCATTGATATTGATATTTGGCAGTCAGCACGTTGAAACAACAAACAATGTTTGAGCTGCGGAGACCCTTGGTACTGTGGTCACTGAGACGTGCCCTCTTCAGGTAAGTTTCCCTCTTCCCACCCACCGTCCCCTCCCCTCCCCTCGGTTGATGATATCCCATGACATTTCCGATCAAGACTGCATATAAGTTCAAGCCATCTTTTAATTCTAAACTATAGGATTGTGATTTTTATCATTCTCATGGAGGTCAAAAACACCAATTCCTGTCTAAAACTGAGAATGCTTCCTTTTGAGTGTTAGATTTAACTAGGGCTAAAGGAATCAAGGGATATGGGGGGAGGAAGCAGGAACGGGTACTGATTTTAGATGATCAGCCATGATCATATTAAATGGCGATGCTGGTTCGAAGGGCCAAATGGCCTACTCCTGCACCTATTTTCTATGTTTCTATGCATTCAGCACCCTGAAAAGCACCTTGCCCCACACATCTCGATTAGAAGTTCTCCCTTGCACCTTATCGCTATGCCCTCTAGCATTTCACCCTGAGCATAACGTTCTGATTACTCTCCCGATATATGCCTCTCATAATTTTACTTCGGAGTCACGTGAGTGACTATGTGAAGAAGGCCCGCCAGGCGCATGCGCGTCATTACGTCCGCGCATGTCGCACCGAACGGGCTGGAGGGCGCAGCTCCACCAGCGGGTAAGTAGAAACTCTGCAGGTAAGTGTTAAACAACTTTTCCTGCAGGTTATTTAGCTCCGTAAAACTGGCTCGCGAAGTCAGTTGGAGTTACAACATGGACCGGTCCGGGCGGAGAGTGCGCTCCAAGCGCGTGTCTAGCGACGAGCTGCATTCTCGATCGGGTCGGAAGATAGTAACTGGACCTCCGGTTCCGATACCGGGGGCCGTTTCACCATTACCACCAGTGGAAAGTGCTTCCAGGCCAGTGCCTGAAACTCAACAGGCTGTGGCTGCTAAGAGGCACAGCAAGGCCACAAGTAAAACAAACAGGCCAGTACTATCTGATGATTCAGATGACAGTGGTGATTCTCCCCCAGGGGCTAAAGAGATGTGGGGAAAAATGCAACAGATGGAACACATGCTGCAGCTTTTGGTACAGCAAGGGGCTAAAGCCACAGAGACTTCTCAGACAATTGAGCAGCAGGGATCCTGTGAAGAGGATTACCTGGAATACCGCCGTGGTGAATTCCTTCCAGCGCCTGTTATAGGACTGGGGGATGCCTCCCTAGAATATCAAATGGGAGATGCAGGGCAGGATGCAGCTGACCCTATGTCTGGTGTCCCTGCTTATGTGCAAACACCAGAGCACAAGAGCCTTGCTCCGGGTGTACCGGACATAGCAATGTCTTTTGCTATTCCGGAGGGAACAGGTGAGGCCATGGAGGAATATCTCGCAACTAATATAAATTACTTAGTTTCTCACCAGCTGCAACTATCTGTCATGCAGGAGACAAGCAGCAAATATAAAACACCTGTTAACTGTGCTTCATTAAAAGTGCCAATGGTGAACCCAGCAATATGGGCACCCATGAGTCCTTCCATGAGGGGGCAGGAGGTTCGTTATCAGCACGTCCTCAAACTGGTGGCGGCCACGATCACTGCATTTGGCACCATGGTCCGAGGGACCGTGTTATCTCCGTTACAGAAAGATATGTTAGCTATGATTTGTAACGTCTTCTTCGAAATTAACTGCATTCGTAAAATTGCCATCAGGCCTACTTTAAATCAAAAATTTGCTGCACTCTTGTAAGGCGACCAACGTCCAGGCGCCTGAACTCCTGTTTGGCTCCGATCTGGTCAAGCAAATTAGAGATATTGATGAGGAGGCGAAAACACCGACAGAGGTACAGGGACTTTGTGTTCAAGTTACAAATTCGGGTGTGCAACCTCCTATTGGAGGTCGGTTACATTTATTTTATAACGAATGGTGTTGTATAACGTCTGATATCTTTATACTAAATACTGTGTCAGGGTCACCATTGAGTTTATCTCAGGGATAGATCCACCTTTCCAGCATAAGCCTAGTAAAGTGTTGGTGTTTTCTGTTCCGGAGACTGAGCAAATCAATGTGGAGATTCAGAATTTGTTCCGTAAAGGTGTGATTGAAAAAGCAGTTCATCATGCTCAACAATTTGTGTCTAATATTTTTCCCAGACCCAAAAAAGATGGTGGTTGTCGAGTAAGTTCTGGATCTCACTCAATTGAATACTTCAGTTCTCTATAGGCATTTTAAAATGGACACATTCGTTACTGCAAAGCAGCTGATGTCCCAGGGTTGTTATATGGCCACCATTGATTTACAAGATGCTTATTATTCGGTGCCAATTCATGTTGATTATCGGAGGTACTTGAAATTTAATTGGATGGGACAGCTGTGGCAATATAGAGCATTGCCTAATGGATTAAGTTCTGCACCTAGGTTATTTACTAAATTGGTGAAACCTGTGCTAGGGCAATTGAGGGCCCACAATCACATTGTCATGGCCTATTTAGATGATATCTTAATTGTGGGCACCACTCAAGAGTCAGCTGCAGCCTCTGTTACAGCAACCAAGAATCTCTTTGAATCATTGGGGTTTTTGGTCCATCCACTTAAGTCCAGGTTACAGCCAACCCAACAGAGATTGAGTATTTGGAGTTTCTTCTGGATTCAGTTCATATGACAGTTACATTACCAGCTGCTAAGGTACTAGATATTGTTAATGTCTGTATTCGTCTTACACAAACTCTTTACCCTTCCATCCGAGACGTTGCAAAGGTCATTGGGAAATTGGTAGCAGCCTTTCCGGCAGTACAGTTCGGGCCTTTGCATTATCAACATTTGCAAAGAGCAAGAGAACAAGCATTGAAACAGAATGCAGGTCATTTTGATCGCCTTATGCAGTTACCCACCACGGCTCTGGCAGAATTGCAGTGGTGGGTTGTTAATATTAGCCAAGCCACCAATTACATTTTGGTGGACGAACCTTCAGTGATTTTACAGACTGATGTTAGCGCTCTCGGATGGGGGGCTACAGACACAGAGTCTAGCTGTGGGGGTAGATGGACTGAGAAAGAGCACTTGCTTCTTCACACACATGATATTAATTACCTGGAGTTATTGGGTGTTTTTTATGGGCTAAAAGCATATTTCTCCACCATGTCAGATTTCCACGTTCAACTCCAGATTGATAACACTACAGCTGTGGCATATATTAATCATATGGGAGGAGCAAGATCTGGTGTTATGTGATAGTTTGGCAAATACCATCTGGGATTGGTGTATTTCACGCAACATCTGGGTTTCGGCCATCTACCTACCAGGGATAGATAATGTGGTAGCAGACCTTAGGTCGAGAAAAATGTAATGACAATATAGAATGGATGTTGAATGTCAGCATATTTCAAACCATTGTTGCTAGATTTGGTTTGCCAGATATTGACCTCTTTGCATCCAGACTGAATCACCAGTTGCCTAAATATGTCTCCTGGGAGCCAGATCCAGGTGCAGTAGCTGTGGATGCGTTCTCGTTACACTGGGGACATTTGTTCTTTTATGCGTTTCCTCCATTCTGCCTGATTCCGAAATGTCTTACTAAAATAGAGCGGGACTCCGCCAATGGTGTTTTGGTGGTCCCAGATTGGCCAACACAATCATGGTTCCCCTTGGTACTGAGAATGATGGCACAGCCATTCATGCGCATTCCCAGCAGCAGTCATTTGTTGGTGCATCCGGTTACCAGAGAAAGTCACCCATTACATGACCATATCAATTTGTTGGTCTGCAGGTTCTGACCAGACCATTTCAAGGCCTTGGATTATCGAACAGGACCATGGAGGTTATGACTGCAGGATGGAGAACTAGCACTAAAAAGCAATACCTCGTGCACATTAAAGCATATCCTGGTGACCAACTGTTATGTGTCGTTAAACATTTAACCCAATATGTTGAGTTAACCGGGAGTCTGAGAGGTTCGGAGTTAGGACTTCTCATTAGTCACAAAAAGCCATATCAGCACGTGTCTGTGCAAACTATTTCTAGATGGTTGAAACAGGTGCTCAGTTCTGCGGGCATCGACACTGATGTGTTTAAATCTCACTCCACCAGGGCGGCGTCTACATCCGCGGCGAAGGCTCAGGACGTGCCGCTAGATCAAATCCTCGCGGCCGCAGGGTGGTCTAGAGAGGCAACTTTTTCTCGGTTTTACGATAAACCAGTTCAGGCAAAGCCACGGTTTGGGTCTGCTGTTTTGGGTTCCCTTTAATTTTATTGCTTTGTTTATATCGCTTATTGTTTGCAATTTCCCCCTGGGTTATTAAAATCGTTATTGAATTATTCATGCAATGTTCAATATCTTCTTTATTGTACTACTGTGTCAACCGAAGCAGCTTGTCGTATGGAGTGCATCTGCGGCATGCAAACACAGAGCTTTGAAATCTTCACGTAGTCACTCACGTGACTCCGAAGTAAAATAGTAAGATTAAACGAGAACTTACCAGTTTGAAGTTTGATCTTTATTTTATGAGGAGTGACGTTGAGGGATTACGTGCCCTCCGCTCCCACCCTCATAATCTAAGAGATCATCTGGTAGTTCTAGTCTTCTACGAGCCTTACTATGTTACTTCGGCTATTTGTTTCTGTGTTTTCACGCCGCTGCTTTGAAGTATGACGCGCATGCGCCTGGCGGGCCTTCTTCACGTAATCCCTCAACGTCACTCCTCATAAAATAAAGATCAAACTTCAAACTGGTAAGTTCTCATTTAATCTTACTATTTTATATACTTCTTAGCAAGTCTCCCAACTTGCAAACTTGAGCAGCATCTCATCCTCTGTCTGAGCTAATTGGACTTTTGGACTTAGATTTAAATTCTACTAAACTAAGTGGAACCCGTTGGGTCCCAGTCACCACGGCGGGGGGTTTGTGGGGGCGGGGGGTGGGGGTGGGGGTGAGAGGGGGAATGTGGGGAGAGGGGCGTTGTGTGGGGGGGGGGGTTGTGGGGGAGCGGCGCATTGTGGGGGGGAGGGGGTGTGTGGGCAGGGAGGGGTGGAAGGGGGGTTATGTGAGGGAATACGGTGTGGGGGGGGTTTGTGTGGGCAGTGGGGGATTTGGGGGAGAGGGGTATGTGTGGGCAGGGGGAGGGTTGAGAGGTATGTGGGTGGGAGGGAGGGGTGTGTAGGATGAAGGGGTGTGGGGGGGCACGGTTGTGGGGGCAGGGGGGGAGAGAGCTCGGAGAAAAGACGGGGGAAGAGCCTTGGGGAGAGTGCGGTATTACGGGGGAGGGGGCAGGAGCCAGCGAGTGGGACCAGAGGGGAAGGTGTTGGGGGTGCGATGGGGACTCACAGCGGGCGTTGGGCACTTCGGTGGTCGTTCTTATCCGCAGGGCTAGCTGACTCAGCCCCGCCTCCGGGGATTTATTCTCCGCGGGTGCCGGAAGGGGCGTGACAGACAGGCGAGAAGACCAATCTGCTGATCTCACGATTTTTTAAACCTTCATAACTTTTGTAATCTTCCATCGATCGGAAACAAAACTTGGTGGCATTGAGCAGAGGAGAATGGTGAGTAAGGTGGCGAGTAATCCTAGCGATATAGGGTAGCGTTTTTGCGCAAATTTAAATACAACGCAGACCGGAAGTGGTCAAGATGAGCATTTTAGTGATAATACATATAGATAGATAACCTGATTTCAGTCTGCATCAGTCATCCTTTTGTGATAATAGCTTGTTTTTTTTTACTCTGATAGTGGGAGTAATGCTGCTGAACTGTTGGGGTCCTCCTGCTCTGCATTTCACACTCCTACATTCTTCTGGCTATTTTCTCAGTTACTACTTCCCACAATGATTGGTTAATCTTGTCTACACCTGAAGGATGAGTCACACCCCGGCCACTCCCTCTTCTCCCCTCTCCCATCGGGCAAAAGGTGTAGAAGTGTGTAAACAGCACCTCCAGATTCAGGGACAGTTTCTTCCCAGCTGTTATCAGGCAACTGAATCATCCTACCACAACCTGAGAACAGTTCTGAACTACTATCTGCTTCATTTGTTACCCTCGGACTATCTTTATTCGGACTTTGCTGGCCTTACCTTGCACTAAAGCAGGGGTCGGCAACCTACGGCCCCCGGGCCGAATGCGGCCCGTAACCCAAAATCCTCCGGCCCGCAGGCGTATTTTTTGTTCCATAGTCATCCAGCCCGCAGACATCCTTCATCTCCAGTACCTCCCGGGCCCGAGGCGCCCAGGCGCGGTGTAGCAAAAAGGCCTGCGTTGGTGGTCGCAATTGCAGAGCCGTCAAGCGCCCAAGCGCTCAGCTCTGGCTGCACCGCATCCTGCGCAAAGCCGCCGGCACAACCGCGCACCTTCTGTGCCTGGGCTTCACTGTCGGGATCGAGGTTGTCAATAGTGAGTGTGAGTATTTGAGCCACCACCTTCAGGACAGAGCCAAGGCAATGGTCCATAAGTGCGCTGTGTTCGTGAGCGCCCATAACTAGGGCCCAGCCCTCGAAGGGGCGGGATCTGTGTGAACAGGTGATTTGATGTGCACCGCCATCCGCTGACAGACATGCCACCCGGCCCCTATGCAGAACAAGGTTGCCGACCCCCGCACTAAATATTATTCCCTTGTCATGTATATGCACACTGTAAATGGCTCGATTGTAATCCGCTGACGGGTTAGCTCGCAGCTTGTGTCAAGCTCATTTTGGGTTCATTGCGTGTTATTCAATGGAATGACGAAGCAAGATGCATTTGTGAAACACTTGGGACCCCTATTACCCTCAGCCGCTTCATTTGCAAGAAGCATGTTGTGGATAAATAGAATCAACCATTTTGGATCACTTTTGTTTGAATATCAAACTGAATGAATTTGCAGAGGTATTTCTGGTAATTTGTCCTTGCCTATTCTATTCCTTAGATTTCAATTATGTCTGTGGTGTGGTTGATATTCCAAGTGTTGCTGGTAGTGAATGGGTTACAAGGTGAAGAGGACGAGTGGATTGATCCAACAGATATGATCAACTATGATGCTGCAAGTGGCAGAATGAGAAGGCCACATCTGGTAATTACCTGTGCAAATTGTTTTAGGAAACTTCTGTTAATAGATGTAGGATTCGGCGCTTTTCCAAATTTCTGTGTTTAAATGTCAATTGCTACATTCAAAAGTTGGAATTCTGTTCAGCTTGATAAAGTGAGTTTACGGGTTTTGCATTTCTCTTTGTTTCTCTCCCCCTTTTCGATTTGCATGTGTTGACTGCCCCAGGGTTATAGAGCCATAGAGTGACACACAGTGGAAACAACCCCTTCGGCCCAACTTGCCCAGCGATCGTTTCGCGGAACACCTCCGCTCGGTCCGCATTAACCAACCCGACCTCCCGGTGGCTCAGCACTTCAACTCCCCCTCCCATTCCACATCCGACCTCTCGGTCCTGGGCCTCCTCCACAGCCAGAGTGAGCAACAACGCAAGTTGGACGAACAGCACCTCATATTCCGCTTGGGGAGTCTGCATCCTCAGGGCATGAACATTGAATGTTCTCAATTCTGTTAACCCTTGCAGTCTCCTCCCCTTCCCACCTCTCCCTCAGCCCTCGGGCCCTGGCATTCCCTCTCTCTCTATCTCTCTCCCCCACCCTAGTCGCACCAGCTTCTCATTTTCACACCACAAACAGCTTACAATGGCTTGTTCCCTTTATCATCGATACTTTTTTGCATATCTTTCATTCATTGTTCTTTATCTCACCACATCACCGTCTATATCTCTCGTTTCTCTGATCCCTGACCAGTCTGAAGAAGGGTCTCGACCCGAAACGTCGCTTATCTCCTTCGCTCCTTAGATGCTGCTGCACCCGCTGAGTTTCTCCAGCCTTTTGTGCACCCCAGCCACATTAAGGGCCTGTCCCACTTATCCGATTTTTCCGATGACTTGCCGGCACCCATCATAGTCGCAGCAGGTCGCCGAAAATTTTCAACATGTTGAAAATCCAGCGGCGACCAGAAAAAGGTAGCACTCTTTGAGCGACTACTCACGACCATACAAGCTTCACCCCGAAAAAATAACGTAAGTGGGACAAGCCCTGTAGTCCCACCTGCCTGCGTTTGGTCCATATCCCACCAAACCTGTCCTATCCATGTACCTATCTAACTGTTTCATAAACGTTGGCCTCAACTACCTCCTCCTACAGCTTGTTCCATACACCCACCACCCTTTGTGTGAAAAAGCTACCCTTCATATTCCTATTAAATCTTTTCAGGCACCACAGGGAATGCAGGGATATGGATCATATTCATGCAGAGATGATAAGTTATGCTAGGCACGTATATAGTGGGCCGAAGGACCATTTCCTTTGCTAACAATAAACAACTACAGTTTCAATGGCAATAATTGTCAACTAAGTTTTAACATTCTGAATGGAGACAAGTTACTTTGCAGAACTATTTACAGTGAGAGTATATTCCAGCTTCCAAGACGTCCCTGAATATTCAAATACCTTTGCACAGACAAATGTTCTGGAAGATTCTGAGAACAGAGAAACCGGACACCCAACAGTATTGCTGTGAAAGCAGACGCTTGTAAATACACAAATACCCCAGTTATTGATAGACAGACAAATATACCAAGTTTAGCTTGTTGTTTGGTGGTGGAGAAAGATACGATAGTAGTGTTTATGCGGCTTTTAAGGGGGCATGGAAGTGCGGGGATTGAAGACATATGGATCATAACCTGGCATCATGATCAGCATAAACTCTGTGGGCCAAAGGGCACGTTCATGTTGTGCTGTTTTATGTCTATATTAGTGTCAGATAAGTCTGGTCTGGAAGCTTCCTTCATCTCTGTCACAATGGTGTGAAATTACGTAAGCTGAAGATTTCTGCTTTGACATAAGACAGTTAACATTGCCATTGTCTTATCTTGACCACATTTCCTCCTATCCTGCCTCTTTCTAAGACACTATCTCCTACTCGCAATTTTTCTGTCTCTGTTGCATTAACTCCCAGGATGAGACTATCCATTCTGGGACATCTGAGATGTCTTCTTTGTTTAATGACCATGGTTTCCACCCCCCACCCCCACCCCCCACACACACAGTCATGGATTGATTCCTCATACACATCTCCTCTGTGTCTGAGAGTTGTGCTCTCACTCCTCCACCCCGCAGATGGAACAAGGATAGAGTTCTCCTGGTCCTCTCCTTTCACCCCACCAGCCTCCTTGTCCAAGACGTGCTGTTCCTTGTCTTGATGGTAAGAATCCACTGCAACAAGCAAAGTGCTGGAGAACCTCAGCGGGTCAGACTGAGGAGAATCCACACCATTTTAGGGAGCACCAGAGATAGTTGAGGAAGGGACACTGGTGCTAACGTACATCCCCGTGGCAATCAGCAGCAAGACTGGTCAGACATGCCTCCCTTCCTGATCGTGGTTAGGAACTCAACATTTCCAAAGGTCCCCGGTCTATCCTTTTCTTCCTGCACTCTCCCCATTCACCATCTACAGTCCAGGTCTCAGGTTTTCTATTAGACATCTGCCTTCAGCCGCCTATAGAGCTGTTTCTTTCTCCTTTAGGAATGGTGGTGTTTCTCACATAGGAATGCCTTGCATTAGTACTACATTAGCTCCAGATCTTTATAAAGATCTATTTGGTGGTTCCAGGTGGACAAGCTTGTATGTAAGAGCTGTGGATGTTAGGGCATCCCATATGTGGTGGCGCTTAGCTGGTCCTGTTCCCTGGTTAATGACAGGTTGTCTATGACGCGTTATCTGAGTAGAGTTACTTTTCCAGGAACCTTGAGATCAGTGACATCGAGTTGCTCTTCATGCTGATGTTTCTCTTCATCCTGGTGAAGTGCTGTGCACTTGAGGCTTTGGCTCGAGAGGCTTCGGAGAAGGGATGAGGAGCGAAGTGCAGACCTGCCAAGCCCAGAACAGCAGGTAGACACAAAATGCTGGAGTAACTCAGCGGGACAGGCAGCAACCAAGGAGAGATGGAATGGGTGACGTTTTGGGTTAAGACCCTTCTTCAGACTGATGTCAGGGGAGGGGTTGGGACAGAGATGGAATGTAGTTGGAGACAGTAAGACTAGTGGGAGAACTGCCAAGGGGAAGGGATAGAGAGTGGGAAAGCAAGGGCTATCTGAAGTTAGTGAAGGCAACATTCATACCGCTGGGGTGTGTGCTGCCCAAGCGAAATATGAGGTGCTGTTCCTCCAATTTGCACTGGGCCTCACTCTGACAATCGAGGAGGCCCAGGACAGAAAGGTCAGATTGGGAATGGGAGGGGGAGTTGAAGTGCTGAGCCACCGGGAGATCAGATAAGTTAAGGCGGACTGAGTGGAGGTGTTTAGCGAAACGATCGCCGAGCCTGCACTTGGTCTCACCGATGAAGAGAAGTTGACATCTGGAACAGCGGATACAGTAGATGAGGTTGGAGAGATGCAAGTGAACCACTGCCTCTGGGGGGGGGGAGAGATAAAGGGACAGGTGTTACATCTCCTGCAGTTGCAGCGGAAAGTACCTGGGGAAGGGGTGGTTTGGGTAGGAAGGGACGAGTTGACCAGGGAGGGAACGGTCTCTGCGGAAAGCAGAAAGGGGCAGAGATGGGAAGATGTGGCCAGTAGTGGTATCCTGTTGGAGGTGGCGAAAACTGAAAGTTGACGAGCTGGAGTCTGAGCTTCAAACACTGCGGCACATCAGGGATGGGGAGAATTACCTGGATGCTGTGTGTCTGGAGGAAGTCACACCTGTTAGAGTAACTGCTTCCAACGTGGTCTGTGGACACGGGGAGGGTGTGACGGCAAGTGAGGGAGGCAGGGGAACGGAGGTAAGGACAGTGTTAGAGGAGCCTCAGCCCTTGAGACTCAAGCAAGTCTGAGATTCTTGCTCCCTGTGCAGACAAGTGTGGGGACTGTAGGAAGGATGAGCAGCCTGACCAGGGCACTGTGATTCAGAGGGGCATTCAAGAGGAGACAGGGAAGACAAACCTTGTTGTCATTGGGGATGGTATAGTTCGGGGCATTGACACTCTTCTCTGTCACGAGGATCGAGAGTCCCAAAGGCAGTGTTGCCTGCCTGGTGCCTGGGTTCAGGACATGTCGTCTGACCTGCAGAGGAACTTGGAGTGGGAGGGGAAAGCTCCAGTCGTCGTGGTCCATGTAAGTACCAATGACGTAGGTAGAACGAGGCAAGACGTTCTGCGAAGGATATTTGAACCGCTAGGTACCAAATTGAAAAGCAGAATCAAAAAGGTAATCTCAAAGCCACGTGCAAATTGGCATAAGGTTGAGGAGATTAGAGAGTTGAATGCGTGGATCAAAGAATGGTGTGGAAAAAGAGGGTTTGAATTTGTGTGACATTGCGCCCATATTGGGGAAGGAGGGAGGTCTTCCGACGGGATGGACTTGAACCTGGTTGGGACCAGGGTCCTGGCAAACCGCATAACCAGGGCCGTAGATAGAGAGCTTTAAATTAGAAGGTGGGGAGATGGGGGTCAACAAATAGGAAAGGTATGGATGAAGTTAAAGGAAAGGAGTGTGCAGGAAAGGTTACGGAATTCTCAGAAGTAATAGGACAGGAGGTTTAAGAAGGGATTGGAGACATCTTGTTTAGATATCTGTCACGCTGTTGCAAGGAAACATGTCATTGTTCCGTTTTGGGACATTTGACAAAACACTCTTGATTCTTGACTCTAATCTCATTTGGAGCTCTCAGTTTTTCTCTGGTATTTCAGATTTTGTTTGTCACTGATTGGCACCTGTTTAATATTCTTCCAGCTGGCACCACCACTCCATGTATCATTTACTCCCTCGTGCTGTCCAACCGATCACAAGCTCTACATCTTCTGCTCGCTCCACCTCTCCAAGTTTCTCCACTTGAAACTTATTGCATTCATGACCTTGTGACAGAATAATGTATTAATATGCATAAAACATAGAACAGTACAGCACAGGAACAGGCCTTTCGACACCTGATGCCGAGTTAATCACCTCTGCCTGCACCTGATCCACATTCCTCCCTTCTTGGCCTATTCAATAGACTCTTAATTTTCACTGTCACATTGTCTTCCATCGCCACTCGTGGCAGTATGCATCCGACACTCACCACCCTCTGCGTTAAAAAAATTGCCCTGCTCATCTCCTTTAAACTTTGCCCCCCTCAACTCAAATCCATGCCTTCTAATCAACATTTCCACCCTGGGGGAAAAGATTCGGACTGTCTACCCTATCTATTCCCCTCATAATTTTAGACACTACTATCAGGTCTCCCTTCAACCTCTGCCACTCCAGAGAGAACAATCCAAGTCTGTCCAACTTCTTATAGCTCACACCCTCTAATCCAGACAGCATCTTCTGTATTTCTTAAGTGCTCACATTCTCCTTCCCTGTAATGGCTATCAGAGCTACACACAATCCTCCAACTATGATTCTCTAAAACTGCATTAGGATGTAAAGCTGCTATTTCTACCAGCTACCTTTGAGGGACACAATCTCATGTTAAAATGTACAGTGCCCTCCATAATGTTTGGGACAAAGACCCTCTATTTATTTATTTGCCTCTGTACTCCACAATTTGAGATTTGTAATAGAAAAAATCACATGTGGTTAAAGTGCACATTGTCAGATTTTATTAAAGGCCATTTTTATACATTTCGGTTTCACCATGTAGAAATTACAGCAGTGTTTATACATAGTCCCCCCCCATTTCAGGGCATCATAATGTTTGGGACACAGCACTGTCATGTAAATGAAAGTAGTCATGTTTAATATTTTGTTGCATATCCTTTGCATGCAATGACTGCTTGAAGTCTGCGATTCATGGACTTCACCAGTTGCTGGGTGTCTTCTCTGGCGATGCTCTGCCAGGCCTGTATTGCAGCCATCTTTACCTTATACTTGTTTTGGGGGCTAGTCCCCTTCAGTTTTCTCATCAGCATATAAAAGGCATGATCAATTGGGTTCAGATCAGGGTGATTGACTTGGCCGCTCCAGAATTGACCATTTAGTTAGCTTTGAAAAACTAATTTATTGCTTTAGCGGTATGTTTGGGATCATTGTCTTGCTGTAGAATGAACCGCCGGCCTGTTTGCTCAATGGTCACAATTTGAAAGAATTAAATGATAATCAGCTATCAATGTTGATGTTACATGGAAACTTCACCTGGATTCAAGTGGTTCAATCAGCTTTTTGAACCAAATCGGGGATGGATTTCAAACCTTGCCAGCAATGTCCACCTAGCAGAAATGTTTTTGATTGATGAGTGTGTATTTAATATTTAATTGAATTCTTTACCATTCACTTTGAAGACCAGAGATGAGCAAGACGATGCTGAGACTCATAAAGATACAGCAGGAATTAATCAGGACCAAGGTTCCTGTCCGAGTTATATCGGGTGTGAGAGACAAGATAGCTTAAGCAAGGTTAGTAACCTTTTTCCCAGTACATTGTGAATGGTTGCGCCATAACAAAAAATTGTAAATTAAAGAAAAGCACAAGAGGAATGGAAGATTTGTAGCCTTGTACAGTGTTACAAATGTATTGTGAAAACTGTTCTTTGAGTACCTGTATATGCAGTAGATGGCAAATGAATTATGTAACAAATGTAATTCAAAAGAATAATTTGTTATTTATAACCTTCAAAACTCTCAAATGTTTGATTCAGAAATATAAATTCAGGGCAGCATGGTGGCGCAGAGCTACTGCCTTTCAGTGCCAGAGATCCGGGTTTGATCCTGACTACGGTGCTTGTCTGTACGGAGTTTGTACGTTCTCCCCGTGACCGCGTGGGTTTTCTCTGAGATCTTCGCTTTCCTCCCACACTCCACTGATTTGTAGGTTAATTGGCTTAGTGTAAATGTAAAATTGTCCCTACTGTGTGTAGGATAGTGTTAATGTGCGGGGATCGCTGGTCGGTGCGGACTCGGTGGGCCGAAGGGCCTGTTTCCACGCTGCGCCTCTAAACTCTTTAGAAAATACTCTAAAATTATCTGAAAGTGGTGAAAGTTCGTCTAATTTTTGATGTAATTTAATAATAATTTCTGTTTGTGTGTCCATTTGCCTGTGATGCTGCAAGGAAAATTTACATTGCACCCGTATCTGACTGTACTTGTGCAAACGACAATAGAATCAATTCAACTTGACTGAGTTGGAGGAACAGCACCTTGGGGAGTCTGCATCCTCTGGGCTTGAACATTGAATTTTCTCAATTCTGTTAATCCTTGCTGTCTCCTCCTCTTCCCACCTCTCCCTCAGCCCTCGGGCTCCTCCTCCTTTTTCCTTTCTTCTCACCCCGCCCCCCCCCACCCATCAGTCTGAAGAAGGGTTTCGGCCCGAAACGTTGCCTATCTCCTTTGCTCCTTAGATGCTACTGCACCCGCTGAGTTTCTCCAGCCTTTTGTGTACCCTCAACTTGACTAATATTCCTTTTGTAGGAACATTGGTGCTTCGACAAGTTTGTGTTAAAATGTCTTCTGGGGGAATTGTACGGATTATTCAGTACTGAATTTCGAAGGCCACAAAAAAGAATAATTCTAATTTGTTACACTTTATTAGCTACAATCATGAACAGATTATCCCGGACTTTCCATCTTCTGCCTACCACAGGAATAAAATAAATCCTAGTTTTATGTAGACATTGCACTTTGTTGAAGGAACAAAGAAGCCTCGATACAATGAGTAATTTCAAAATGGAAAATACTTTAAATGTACAATTTTATATGTTTTTGATACTCGTCTGAGGTAAAATCAGGAATTTAATCTCAATAGGTATGGGGTGTGAAGCTTGATTCATGCTGATGTGTGTGCCAATTGGTGGTGCCTCCGTGGGCTAGTGCTTATTGCCCCACTTGCGTTTTATTGCTAAAATACTTTTGCTGTGGAGAACATAACAGATAACTTACCTTCTTTTGATTTAAACCAGGTTGAAGAAAGTAAACAGGTGCAATCAGCTGAGGCACCAGGAATCAGTTGCAATCCTGTTTTTAAGAGGTATCTGAATAAGCTGCTGCTGGAGACGGAAAAATTAGGTTTGGTAAGTAGTCATCCTTACCAAATATTTGAAAATAATTTTACTCCTTCATCCATGATCAGCCATGATCACAATGAATGGCGGTGCTGGCTCGAAGGGCAGAATGGCATCCTCCTGCACCTATTTTCTATGTTTCTATCTATGTGTAGGAAGCAATTGCTCATGCTGGTTTAAACCGAAGGTAGACACAAAATGCTAGAGTAGCTCAGTGACCAGGCAACATCTCTGGAGAGAAGGAATGGTTGACGTTTCGGGTCTGAAGAAGGGTCTTGACCTGAAACGTCATCCATTCCTTCTCTCCAGAGATGCTGCCTGTCTTGCTGAGTTACTCTAGCATTTTGTGTGTACTTCTTCATCTACATTGCTCCAGCTGGAATAAATATACATAAATAAATATACGTTTGGTGTTGAATGTGTGCTGTGAATTTTACGATCTGTGGCCTATTCCTAGACCACAACTAGAGATTGGAGTAACTCACTTTCACCTTACAAGGGCTATGCAGCTATTTCATCTCCGGTAAAATGTCCTTGATCATTGGGAATAGAATAATATTGGGGCCAAAGTGCTGCTTTCTCAGTGAAATTCAGAGGAATTAAACCTATTCTTGAATATAGCTCACCTCCTTGTGGTTCCCCTGTTATTGAATGTTCCAGTCAACTTGTTCCTCTGCTGGACACAAGCTGGACTTACTCAGGGTCAGGCTGGGTCAGGTAGCATCTCTGGAGTATATGGAGGTGATATTTCGGATCAGCACCCTACATTTTGGGCAGCACTGTGGCGCAACTGCAGAGTTGCTGCCTTACAGCGCCAGAGACACGGGTTCGATCCTGACATGAGTGCTTGTCTGTATGGAGTTTGTACCTTCTCCCCATGACCAGCGTGGGTTTTCCCCGGGTGCTCCAGTTCCCTCTCACACGCTAAAGACGTACCGGTTTGTAGATTATTTGGCTTTGGTATAATTGTAAATTGTTGCTAGTGTGTGTAGGATAGTGTAAATATGCGGGGATCGTTGGTTGGCGTGCACTCGGTGGGCCGAAGGTTCTGTTTCTGTGTTGCAGCTCTAAACTAAACTAAAATGTTGCTGCACTGCTGAAGTTGGATCTAATATGAGCAGCAAATGCTGAATAAGTGTTGCCCAGCAGCCGTTTCACTGTGCAGCAATGAAACAGTAGACATTTATAATATTGTAAGTAAGTTACAGAGGACACATTTTGTAAACGAGGAAAACATTTAGGATTAGGAACAATCCTGAAGCCGCCACAGCCAGACATAAAAACAGCTTTTTTCCACCAGCAGTAGCTCTACTCAATAACCAAAAGTCTGTAGCCTCCTTTTGCTCTGGTATTTTATTTCATTCACATGTTTAAATTATAATGTTTTATTCTCAATGTTTTAATGTTTTATGTTTTATTCTTAATGGTTTACTGTTTGTCGTGTTGTTACTTGTGAGCAGAGCACCAAGGCAAATTCCTTGTATGTGTACATGCTTGGCCAATAAACACACTTATTCATCTTAGTTTAATTCCTCAGCATTTCACTAAGAAAGCAACAGGTTGGCTACACTGTCATTCTAAAGCAAGGGTTCCCATCCTGGGGTAAATTTCACCTACCCAGGGGGTACATTTGTTGATTCTGGATTTGTACATATTTTTTCTCATTGACAGAATGTGTTTGGCTCCGGTATACCGGTATCTCTTCATCATTAGTAGTTCATAAATAAGTGAAATAACATTGTTATCTGCTATTAAAGTTGCCAGGGATAAACGGGACCAAAAAGGTTGGGAACCCCTGTTCTAAAGCAACTTTCAACCCTTTTACAACATTGCATCTTTGGAGTGCTTTAAGCAATTCAACCATGCTCTACAATAGTCTTTCGTAATTGCTGAAGATATTGCCGTTGGCCATGACTTGTGCATCAGTTAAGTAACAAGTAGATACTGGTAGCATAGGTGGTGAGAGCAGGTATTGCGAGGGGGTTGTTCTGGGACGTCAGAACTAACTTCCCGAGGTGTCGTGGGCCAAATTCAACGATGCACTAGTGAAGGGAGGTGCTCACTTTATAACCCCAATGATATACTGGCATCTACACATTTAGTTTTATTTAGTGAGCTTGTTAACATGTAGATAGCTGATTATTGAATATGGAGTTAGTTATTGCCTTTAGCATAAGTTTCTATAATCAGTTTAGACAGTATTTTGGCTTTGGGCTTGGTTTTCTCAGATGTGCGCTTAACCTGCTGTTACATAGAAACATAGAAAATAGGTGCAGGAGTAGGCCATTCGGCCCTTCGAGCCTGCACCGCCATTCAATATGATCATGGCTGTATCCCGTACCTGCCTTCTCTCCATACCCCCTGATCCCTTTAGCCACAAGGGCCACATCTAACTCTCTCTTAAATATATACAATGAACTGGCCTCAACTACCTTCTGTGGCAGAGAATTCCACAGATTCACCACTCTGTGTGAAAAATGATTTTCTCATCTCGGTCCTAAAAGACTTCCCCCTTATCCTTAAACTATGACCCCTTGTTCTGGACTTCCCCAACATCGGGAACAATCTTCCTGCATCTAGCCTGTCCAACCCCTTAAGAATTTTGTAAGTCTCTATAAGATCCCCCTTCAATCTTCTAAATTCCAGCGAGTACAAGCCGAGTACTTACAGCACAAGTACTCTGCGTTTTAATCGTAATTGTCAAACTGATCACTTTCCCTTTCATAATCTGCTCTGAGCATGACTCTGGCTAATGAAAAGAAAATGATGGGGTGTGGCGTAACTAACAATAAAGGTGCTGTAATTTGCTTGCCACTGCTTTCTCCAGCTCTGGCTTTGTATTTCCCCATTGCCTAAGGCCTACATTACTCTCGGTGTCACACCTAGAGCTCCCGTGGCCTGCTTCAAATATGATCATCTCGGGCTAGGCTTATACCTAAACTTCTCCAAAATGCCTTGGATTTTTCATACATTCATCATTTTTGATCTTGGAGCGGAAGCTTTATTTAATATATCCAAAGGTTTTAGACTATTTTGGAGCTGAATAGATAGTATCAGGTAGGTTAGTAAGACTACAACTCATTTTCAGATGCCCAAGAGCAATAAATTTAGCCCAGATCAAAATAGATTGTTGTTAAGTATTATGTGAACTGCAGCTGCACAGCTATTGAACTATGTGTAGAATTAACAAACATCACATCCTCACATTTGGTTTGAACTTCAGCAATTCCTATATGTGGCCAATAAAGGAATATTGGCCGCTAGAAAGTTTGCCTCCTTGGTGCTGAGTCTTTCAATAACTGCTGACATCCGTTTTGGAAAATTCTCAAGTTGGGTAATTTGATAAAATTATTAAACTACGAGAATATTTCAATTTTTATAAAAGGAGTTTCATGGTTTATATGTTATTATCACCGCAGTTAACTTAATTTTTTTTCCTGTAGCCAGACAATGATAATGAGGTCCATTACGATGCAGAGATTTACCTGACAAAGCATGATGTGTCTGAGATTAAGAAATTTCTCGATGGTAAGCCATGGAAATCTGGTCCTTTGGATGATGCACTTAGTAGACTTCTAGTTAATTTTAAGTATCATGACCCCGAAGTTTGGAAGTGGAATTTTGAGGACGTATTTGGAGTGGATCTCTTAACAGTACTTCAGGTGAGAAATATTTCTAAAGTTAAAAATGACTGTTTTGAAAATTCAGTGTGGTATTGGTGTAAAAGTATCACCAGAATGTAAATGGTCTTTTCCACCTACTGGTTAGCACGCAACAAAAGCTTTTCACTGCACCTTGGTACACGTGACAATCAACTAAACTGAACTGAACTGCATTCAATGTGGTGTGGGCACTAGTCCCACCATCTAGAATGGTGCTGTGGCATCTTGTGGAATAGATATTTCCCACCCATGCAGTTTGTCAGCTTGGAGTTGACGATCCTGTGGCACTAGTTTAAAGAAGAGCTGTAAATGATCCCTGTACACTGGGATATGATTTACATTAAAAGTATGGATAGAAGTTGGGAGGTCATGTTGCAGTTGTATAAGACGTTGGTGAGACCGCATTTAGAATATTGCGTTCAGTTCTGGGCACCATATTTTAGGAAAGATATTGTCAAGCTTGAAAGGGTTCAGAGAAGATTTATGATGATGTTCATAGGACTGGAAGGTCTGAGCTATAGGGAGAGGTTGAGTAGGCTAGATCTCTATTCCTTGGAGCGCAGGAGGATGAGAGGAGATCGTATAGAGGTGTACAAAATCATGAGAGGAATAAACCGGGTAGACACACAGAATCTCTTGCCCGGACTAGGGGAATCGAGGACCAGAGGACATAGGTTCAAGGTGAAGGTGAAAAGATTTAATAGGAATCTAAGGGGTAACATTTTCACACAATAGGTGATGGGTGTATGAAACAAGCTGCCAGAGGAGGTAGTTGAGGCTGGGATTATCCCAAATTTTAAGAAACAGTTAGACAGGTGCATGGATAGGACAGGTTTGGAGGGATATGGACCAAATGCAGGTAGGTGGGACTACTGTGGCTGGGACATGTTGGCCGGTGTGGGCAAGTTGGGCCGAAGGGCCTGTTTCCACGCTGTATCACTATAACTCTCTGACTCTATCAACTGGAGTTAGTGGCTTTGAGTGAGAGGCATTTGCAATCTTATTAACTTGATTTTTTTTTGATTTTTTTTTCTCCAGTTCTTGGCCTGCCTGGTTTGTATTTTACTAATTTTTCGCCTGGTATGGACACCATTGACACGACCGTATCGTTTCATATTATTCTGCTTTTTGCTGAGTTTCGTGTGGAATTGGGTGTTTTTGTACAAGGTATGTACAGCTATTATCTCACTTTGCAAGTTTCCGCATGGTAGACTGCTCTTAAAGGGTTAGATCGCATGGGATCCAGGGAGAGAGAGAGAGAGAACTGGACAGAGAATTGGCTTCACGGAAGGAAGCAGAGGATGAAGATGGAAGGATTTATACCAGACTGGAAGGCTGTGGCAAATGGTGTGCCTCAATGATCTGTGCTGGCCTGTTGTTGTTTGTGGTTTATATCAGCAATAAGGATGAGTATAAAAGGCAAGTTTGCAGATGACACTAAAGTGGGTGGTATCGTAGATAGTGAAGATGGTTAACAACAATTACAGTAGGCTCTTGATCAGCTGCCTGACTGGGCTGAGGAATGGTCAATGGAAGTTAGTTTAGTTTAGAGATACAGCACGGAAACAGGCCCTTCGGCCCACCGGGTCCGTGCCGACCAGCGATCCCCGCACACTAACACTCCCCGCTAGGGAGAATTTTGTACATTTACACCAAGCCAATTAACCAACAAACCTGTACGCCTTTGGAGTGTGGGAGGAAACCAAAGATCTCGGAGAAAACCCACGCAGGTCACGGGGAGAACGTACAAACTCCGTACAGACAGCACCCGTAATCGGGATCGAACCCGGGTCTCCGGCGCTGCATTCGCTGTAAGGCAGCAACTCTACCGCTGCGCCACCGTGTGAGATGTTGCATTTTGCGAAGTCAAACCAGGGCAGGACCTTCAGAGTGAATGGCAGGGCCCTGGGGAGTGTTGTAGGGCAGAGAGATCTCGGAGTGCAGGCGCATAGTTTCCTGAAGGTAGCATCACAGTCAGATAGGGTGGTCACAAAGGCTTTTGGTGCACTAGCCTTCATCGATCAGAGTATTGAGTATAGAAGATGCGATGTGGGTGAGGCCAGATTTGAAGTACAATATTCCGTTTTGACCACCCTGCTGTATTAAGCTGGAGAGAGTGCAGAAAGGATTGAGAGGCTGAGCTACAGGAACAGGTTGGGCAGGCTAGGACCTTATTCCTTGGCGTGGTGGATTGAGGGGTGATGTTATAGAGGTTGTCTAAAGCTCACAGGAATAGATAGGTTAAATGCACACAGTCTTTTATATAGGGTAGTGGAATCAAAACCCAGAGGACATAGGTTTAAGGTGCGATGGGGAGTATTTATGACAAACTGAGGGGCTATCTTTTCACTCCAGGGTGATGGGCCCTATGGAACGAGGTGCCGGAGTAGGGAGCTGAGGCAGGTACAAAAACAGCAACAAGAACTTGGACTGGAACATGGATAGCAAAGGTTTAAAGGGATCTGGGCCCCTTCGGGAAAATGGGACTAGCTTGGTTGGAGAGTCTTGGTTAGCATGGATGAGTTGGGCCAAAGGGCCTGTTTACAGACTGGATGACTCTATGACACTGCTTTCAGCTTCTCAATATTTTGCTTAATGTTTAGGTTTTGTGTCAAACAACTGTCTGTAAAATAAGCACAGAAACAGGCCCTTCAGCCCATCAAATCCAAAGCAGCCAGCAGATGTGTTTTGACACTAATCTCATTTATCTCTCCCCACATTCCCATCAAATCATGCGGATTATACCATTCGCCTTCATAAAAGGGGCATCTTAAAGTGGCCAATTCACCAAGCAACCCATCCGTCTTTGGGGTGTGGGAAGAAACCAGAGGACCTGGAGAGAACCCTCATGGTTTACAGGGAGAACATGCGAACTCCATACAGAGAGCACTGTATTGACCCAGGATTGAACCTGGGTTGCTGGAGTTATAAGGAAGCAGCTCTTCTAATAGCATCGCTGTGCCGCATGTGTTCCTTTTTAGATGGAGTTTGAATAATGAATTTACGTATTTGGTTTAAAAACCAACTTTGGCCCACTAATTCACCAATTAATGCTCTAATTTTAATCATAAATTGTTTCCTGAAGCCTTTTTAGTATGTAGTAAAATAGGCTAGAAAATATGGTTTACATATATTTTAGCAAAGTTCGTAAGTTTGTCAATGATTGGATTACAATTAGACATTTCAGCCTGTCAAGTCTACTCCGCCATCTACTCCAATCATGGCTGATCTATCTCTCCCTCCTAACCCCATTCCCCTGCCTTCTCCCCATAATCTCTGACACCCGCACTAATCAAGAATCTATCTATCTCTGCCTTAAAAATATCCATTGACTTGGCCTCCACAGTCTTCTGTGGCAATGAATTCCACAGATTCACCACCCTCTGACTCAAGAAATTCCTCCTTATCTCCTACCTAAAGGAACATTCTTTAATTATAATGGGCCTGTCCCACTTATGCGACTTTTTAAGCAACTGCTGGAGACTATGCGGTCACCACATGTTCGTGGGTGGTTGCCGGGGAGTCGCCTTCATGGCCGTGAGTAGTTCCCGAATTCTGGGAACTAATCAAGGCTTCATTCAACATGTTGAAAAATGAGCGGCGACCAGAATGAAGCTGCCATGGAGAGTAGCAAGAATTCTCGTGCCGTAGGTGGGTCACCAGGAGGTCGAAGGTACTTGTAGGTTGTAGCCGGTGCTGACCGGTGAATTGGGAAAAAAAAACATAAGCAGTTGTTTTCAGAACCAAGGATAACTGACCGGTAATGTTAAATATTTAATACTTCACAGCCGTGTATCTCTGGCTTCTTAAAAGTTGTCTCCACTCCTTCTTCACCCTTGTCCCCCCTCTCCCCACCTCTTTTAAAGGACTTACGTGACCCTTCCCTTACACTGTGCTTTCAGTCATAATTACAGCGCCAGCCTTCCTGTTCATCGCGGTGTGTGTCTGCATCACATTGGCTTTGCACCGTGTGAATTTCACTCAGACCGCGCTCCCCCCGCTTGCCCTGTCCCCCGCCTGCATAACGGGCGGGTGAAGGAAGCGATGTGTGTGTGTGTTCCACTCTGACATTTGCCGAATTTTCACGCGACTGCCGGTGACTTAATATTCACCAGCAGTCGCCTGCAAAATCACCTAATTGGGACAGGCCCATAAGGCTATGACATTTGGTCCTTGACTACCACTAGTGGAAACGTCTTCTCCACATCCACTCTTTCCATGCCTTTCACTATTCGGTAAGTTTCAATGAGGCCCCCAGCGATCAAGAACTTGTACGATTGACACAGATGGGCTTTGTACCTGGCCACGCTGTTAGGCACTGAAATCTCTGAGAAGAGATTATTATTTCCTTTGAGTGTAAGCATAATTCTTGGAGGATGCAACTCAAATACCATAAAATGTCTGGTGATATGGCATTGAATTGGTACTCACAAAGTACGATTAACAGAGTTGGTGTCCAAGAGACAATCAAAATTAGTGTCCAAGGTTATATTTAAAATGGTCTTTGGGGAAGAAAGCAAAATGCCATGGCATCCAGTGCTCGGGCATATCTGCTAACTGGATGCTGCAGTGCAAAAATTAGTTCCCCATCCCTCTTCCTGGTCTGTCCCATCACAAAGACATGAGGCAAATATTTTGGTTTAAATATTTAAAAAAGCTTGTGCTTATGCTAAATCATAATCATTATACTACTTTATTAGTCAAGTATGTTTTGCAACATACGAGGAATTTGATTTGCCATTTAGTCATACCAATAAAGAGCAACATTTTTAACATGATCATCCACCACAGTGACTCCCCCACATTCCTCACTGTGATGGAAGGCTAAAAATGTTCAATCTTCTTTGTTCTCCCGCGGTCGTGGTTCTCGAACCTTCCGTTGTCGGGGCGATCTTGGCTCCCGCATCAGGGGATCTCAGCTCCCCGCACTGGGTGATCGGACTCCCGAGTCGGGGCTGGTCCAACCTCCTGCGACTTGGAGCTTCCCGACGTCAGTCTCTACCCGAGACTGCGAGCTCCTCGATGTTGAAATCCGCAGGCCGCGGTTGGAGCGTTGATCCCAGGCAAGGGATCGCAGGCTCCGATGGTAAGTCCACGCCCTGCGGTGGGGCTCAAAGTCAGTCCCGAGCGAGGCCTCCAGCTCCATGATGTTAGGCTGCAGAGCGACCGGAGATACGATCTGGAAAACAATCGCATCTCCGGCAAGGTAAGAGATTGAAAACAGTTTCTCCCGACCCCCCCCACCCCCCACATGAAACAAATCAGAGAACATTAACACAAACTATCAATAAACACTAAAAATAACAAAAAAGACTAAAAGACAGACAGACTGTTGGCGAGGCTGCCATCGTTGACAGCGCCACCTGGTAGAAATGTTGCCCAATTGGACATTTGAAAATCCTGCCAATATGTAGCAGTATCCTGGGTGCACAAAAGGCTGGAGAAACTCAGCGGGTGCAGCAGCATCTGAGGAGCGAAGGAGATAGGCGACGTTTCGGGTCGAGACCCTTCTTCAGACTGGTCAGGGATCAGGGAAACAAGAGATATAGACGGTGATGTGGAGAGTTAAAGAACAATGAATGAAAGATATGCAAAAGATTATCGATGATAAAGGGAACAAGCCATTGTAAGCTGTTTGTGGTGTGAAAATTAGAAGCTAGTGCGACTAGGGTGGGGGAGAGAGATAGAGAGAGAGGGAATGCCAGGGCCCGAGGGCTGAGGGAGAGGTGGGAAGGGGAGGAGACAGCAAGGGTTAACAGAATTGAGAAAATTCAATGTTCAAGCCCAGAGGATGCAGACTCCTCAAGTGGAATATGAGGTGCTGTTCCTCCAGCTTGCGGTGTTGCTCACTCTGGCCGTGTAGCAGTATCCTGTTGATTTTGTCGTCTCCAGAAAATGCTAATCACACAATAAAATTTTCTGGTATAAGTCTTTATGTTTTAAACGGTTTGATCTTTGCAGACAGCTTTTGCGAAGCGCCAAGCTAATTTTGCCAAGTTGGAGCATGATAAACCGCTATGTACTGGAGCCCAAAAGTTGGATTGGAAGGGCAGTCTGGTTGGTGAGTACTTTTCATTGAACGAGCTGTTAATTAAAAATATACGGTTCGAATAGAACATCTCTTGGTGATTTGCTTCCGTGAGTGTGGCATTATTGGCAAACGAAGGGCACCTTGGACAATGAAAACGGTTGTAAATTTAGACCAAAAGGAAAAAGGAAGATCATGCAAGGTTTACAAAGATGGAATCAGACAGCGCCTTTGAGGAATTTAAAGAAAGGAGGAAAGTCCATGGGAGGTGTGTTTGTGGTTTTTGCAGGGTATTATGTTGTGTAGGCTGGTGATGGTCAGCTCAAGTAGCTGTTGCTTAATCTGGTGGTGTGGGACTTTGGGCTTCTGTTTGAAGGAAGCATCAAGACAAGGGCAGGGCCTGGATAAGGGTCTTTGATGGATTCTGGCAGCAGTGCCTCACTTGGATGCTTTTAATGGTTGGGAGGGCTGTACCCATGATAGACTGGACTGAGTCTCCCCCTATTCCTCAATTCTCCCATGTCCATAAATGTATTGATCTCCATTTAGAATGAAAACAACAATGGGGATTCCACAGTCTGAAGAAGGGGTTTTGGCCCGAAACGTTGCCTATTTCCTTCGCTCCATAGATGCTGCCGCACCCACTGAGTTTCTCCAGCATTTTTATCTACCTTCGATTTTCCAGCATCTGCAGTTCCTTCTTAAACATGGAGATTCCACAGCTGTCTATGGTAGTGAATTGCTAAGGTTCAACTTTGAGTGAATACATTTCTCCTCATCTCAACCCTAAACGGCCTATCCCTAATCTCAAACTGTGCCCTCAGTGCCGAGCTCCTCAGTAGCTCATCGTCCCTGCCTTGCGTTTGTTGAAAATAGACACAAAATACTGGAGTAACTCAGCGGGACAGGCAGCATCTCTGGAGAGAAGGAATGTGAGACGTTTCAGGTTGAGGCCCTTCTTCAGACTGATACAGATTAATTTGTTGAGACCTACTTTTCTAAACTCTATAGAACAGCACAGTAAACCCACCATAGTTAATGATATAAATTGGACAATGTATACTTTTTCCGTATCACCCCTCCACCTATCCATTCCCACTGAATTTACTCCACTGCGTATGGATGTAGGTCCTTTGGAAACACTGTCTTGGTTCTTTTACAATATTTTTTTTAAATTTAGGAAAAGAGAGATGGGGGTGTAAGTGCATAAATCTTTTAAACTGCAAAAGGGTACAAACGCAACATTATTCTGAACTTGTAAACTGTGTCCACTTTAGCCACTTCTGAACAGCTAACCGTATAAAAAACAAAATTGGCTACTGGACAGGTTCACGTGTTTATATAATATGTATTTAAATGGGTCCATTTCGGCCTCCTCTTTACCCACGGGACAATCCTGCATTGTGGTTGGAATGGATTGCATAAGGGGTTTTCCAGAAAGACCCTTTGGGCAAGATTTGGCACCAGAAAATTTGATTTTGTCAGAGTTTTGTCATGAGTAAATATAGTCCCAAACTTGGAGTAACATGGAATATTGTTAATTCTTCTTCACCAAACAGAGTGGTTCAGGCGAAGTTGGACACTGCAGGATGACCCATGTGAGAAATACTATGAAGCCCTCCTGGTCCATCCAGTTTGGGAGGTGCCACCAGCCAGGGTAAAAAGTAAAATGAATGGTTAGAATGCAAACTGATTAATTCAACGATCCAGTGATGTAATCTGTGTATGTGTTTTTTTTTAGGCCCTGATGCTCACCATAACTACACTCGTCACTGAACCATTGAAACATGTTGGGCAACCCATCAGTCAGTTTTTTCGAGACATCCTTAAAGATCTACCATGGCTTTTGCAGGTTCCTGTGACCCTCATGGTGATTTTGTCTATTATTGTAAGTTGCAATTTTAATAAACAGATGGAATGATGTACATTAGAAACATAGAAAATAGGTACAGGAGGAAGCCATTTGGCCCTTCGAGCCAGCACCGCCATTCATTGTCATCATGGCTGATCATCCCCAATCAATAACCCGTGCCTGCCTTCTCCCCATATCCCTTGATTCCACTAGCCCTAGAGCTCTAGCTAACTCTCTTTTAAATCCATCCAGTGATTTGGCCTCCACTGCCCTCTGTGGCAGGGAATTCCACAAACTCACAACTCTGGGTGAAAATGTTTTTTCTCACCTCAGTCTTAAATGGCCTCCCCTTTATTCTAAGACTGTGACCCCTGGTTCTGGACTCGCCCAACATTGGGAACATTTTTCCTGCATCTAGCTTGTCAAGTCCTTTTCCAATTTTATATGTTTCTATAAGATCCCCCTCATCCTTCTAAACTACAGTCTTTTTAATCTTTCTTCATATGACAGTCCCGCCATCCCAGGGATCAATCTCGTGAACCTACGCTGCACTGCCTCAATCACAAGGATGTCCTTCCTCAAATTAGGAGTCCAAAACTGTACACAATACTCCAGATGTGGTCTCACCAGAGCCCTATACAGCTGCAGAAGAACCTCTTTACTCCTATACTGAAATCCTCTTGTTATGAAGGCCAACATTCCATTAGCTTTCTTCACTGCCTGCTGTACCTGCACGCCAACTTTCAGTGACCGGCGTACAAGGACACCCAGGTCTCGCTGTACCTCCCCCCTACCTAACCTAACTCCGTTGCAATAATAATCTGCCCCCTTGTTTTTGCCGCCATAGTGGATAACCTCACATTTATATATATTATACTGCATCTGCCACACATCTGCCCACTCACTCAACCTGTCCAGGTCACCCTGGAACTTCCTAACATCCTCTTCACAGTTCACACTGCCACCCAGCTTTGTGTCCTCTGCAAACATGCTAGTGTTGCTCCTCATTCCCTCTTCCAAATAATTAATATATATGGTAAACAGTTGCAGCCCCAACACCGAGCCTTGTGGCACTCCACTCACCACTGCCTGCCATTCTGAAAAGGACCCGTTCACTCCTACTCTTTACTTCCTGTCTGCCAACCAATTTTCTTTCCTCAACACCCTACCGCCAATACCATGTGCTCTAATTTTAGTCACCAGTCTCCCGTGCAGGACCTTTTCAAAGGCTTTCTGATACACTACATCAACTGGCTCCCCTTCATCCATTTTAATTGTCACATCCTCAAAAAATTCCAGATTAGTCAAGCATGATTTCTCTTTCGTATTTATTGAAATACAATTTTATATAATAAATGTCCATTTATTAATATGAACTGGCAAATGGATGGAATATAGGAATTCAGTTTTCTGCTGCCCCAGGTCCTCATTTCTGCTAAGGAAACCTATCAAGATTGTTTCCGCAGGGTAGAAGGTTGACATGTTGAGGTTACTGACTTTTCAAGTTATTTTTAAGTGGCAGTGGGCCTGAAATGTCTCTTTTGGATTTTGGTAAGAGTTTGTATAATGGGCCTGAATAGAGTGGATGTGGAGAGGATGTTTCCACTAGTGGAGGAGTCTAGGACCAGAGGCCATAGCTTCAGAATTAAAGAATATTCCATTGGGAAGGAGGCGAGGAGGATTTCCTTTAGTCAGAGGGTGGTGAATCTGTGGAATTCATTGCCACAGAAGGCTGTGGAGGCCAAGTCAATGGTTATTTTTAAGGTTCTGTATTAGTACGGGTGTCAGTGGTTATGGGGAGAATGGGGTTAGGAGGGAGAGATAGATCAGCCATGATTGATTGGTGGAGTAGACGATGGGCCGAATGGTCTAATTCTGCTCCTATCACTTATGAACATGAATTTAATGCTCAGTAATTTTCAGATGTTACTATATGTACCCCTTTATTTTGTTTTTGCAGGCATTCTGGTATTCCTGTGGTCAGTCAGCTGTCCGGTATGGTTTACCTCGATTCTATCCTGATGATAGTTCCCGATCTGCAATTGCACAGCAAAGTGCGCCGGCCATCATGCAACCCCACATTAATGGCACCGTCTACCAAAGGACAGTGTATGTGGATTATCAGGCTGGGGGAGATGCTCGATATCTCCCCAACATCAGAAGAGAGAGCAACCATGACGAGTCTGCAGTTCCAGGTACTGATGGACAAAATAACATGAATCACCAGGGTGTTGAAGAGATAATGAATCGGGAACGAGCTGGGGTGTGCGATAATGGCCCAGGTGATAACCACCTACGCAGGCGTAGAGTACCAGGCGGGACCTCTGCGCACACTTCTGAGAATCCGAGGGCAAAATGTGACATGTTTTTGTCCACTGAACCACCGCAACTTGGAGAAAATCTGCAATATGCTGCCAGAAATGTCACAGAAGATGAGATCCCCTCTCGGGCTGGACTGGAGGTTGGACAGAGTGAAGATGGTGAACAGCAAAGTAAAAATCAAGCTGGTTTCCCTCATAGCAACTCCGATAATAGATTGTGCGGTGAGAAAGGAACGGAGGAGAAGAATATGCCGGCGTCTGGACGAGCTCTGGAAGATTCCTGGACAGCTGAAAGGTCGCTTCATGTAGTTCCACGGCACCCATCAGACAGGAGTCACACAGACACTGAGCCCATTGGTAAAAAGACTCTTGAGGAAGAGAAGCCTGAAAATGAGGAAGCCTTCATAGAAAATGTGGGAGCACAGGTAAATTTTCCCAAAATATTGAGTATCGGCCGTCCCTGGGAAACAAACGGTTTCTGTTTTTATGTTATTAGGTCTAGCTTGTCCATAAGTCAGGATGTACACAAAGATCACTCGATGGAGACTGTACCTCTACAGTAGTGTAATGAATGACATCCTGGAACGTGCTGCCTGGGTGGTGGTTGAAGCAGATACAACACAGGCATTTAGGAGACTTGGATAGGCACATGGATGTGTAGGGAATGGAGGCATGTGGATGAATGAATGAATACGTTTATTGGCCAAGTATTCACATACAAGGAATTTGCCTTGGTCGCAAGTGACAACATGGCATACAGTGGCATCAAGTGCAAGCAGATAAGATTTGGTCTTGGCATCGTGCTTGACACAGCCATTGTAGGGCAAAGGGCCTCATCCTATATTCTAAAAGCACATAAGACTGATAAAGAACAATCAGTCAGAGTGTAGAGAGAGAAACTAGTTCTGCCATTTGTATTAACATATCTGTGTACTTATGTTGAACTTTTAAAAGTAAGAATATTACCGAAGTACACACATAAATATGGGTGTCCGTAACTCAGGATGGCCAGTTCTGCTCCGATCAAATGAGCTTTTCAGTAAATTCTCAGCAAACTGAACACAGCGTATTACAGAACAATAGGCCATTCTACCATGGAGACCATGGTAGATTCAGCATTCTGATTTCAGATACAAATGCAGATTAGTTTATTCTCACACTTACCAGTCATAGGGCGTGGAAACAGGGCCTTCAGCCCAACTTGCCCACACCGACCAATATGTCCCTTCTACACTAGTTCCACCTGCTTGTATTTGGCCCACAATTACATCCTTCTCAACCTATCCTATCAATATACCTGTTTAAATGGCATAAAACCTGCCTCAATTACTCCTGTCAGCTCGTTTCATACACCCACCATTCTTTGTGTAAAAAAGTAGCCCCTCGGGTTCCTATTGAATCTTTCAACTTAAGCCTTTGTCCTCTAGTCTTAATTCCCTACTTGGGGTAAGACTCTTGTGCATTTGCCCTATCTAATCATTTCACAATGTTATACACATCTATAAGATCACCCTCATCCTCCTGCTCTCCAAGGAATAAAGTCCCAGCCTGCTCAACCTCTCCCTACAGCTCAGCCCCTTGAGTCCTGGCAACATCTTTGTAAATTTTCTCTGCATCCTTTCCACCTTCATGACATCTTTCCTATAACAGGGTGACCAAAATACTGCAAATGTGGCCTCTCCAATGTCTTGTACAATTATAACATAACCTCCCAACTTCTGTACCCAATAGTCTGACTGATGAAGACCAGTGTGCCGAAAGCCTTCTTGACCTGTGGTGCCTCGTTCTAGGAACTATGTACCTGTACCCTGGGTTCCTCTGCTCTATGCACTCCCCAGACCCCTGCCATTCACTCCGTAGGTCCTGTCCTGGTTTGCCTTGCAACATTCAACACCTCGCACCTCTCTGTATTAAACATCAGCCATTCCTCAGCCCACCTGCACAACTGATGAAGATCCAGTTGCAATTTTCGACAACCATCTTCACTATCTACAATACTATCCGTTTTAGTGTCATCTATAAATTTACTGATCATGCCTTAGAAACATAGAAAATAGGTGCAGGAGGTGGTCATTTGGCCCTTTGAGCCAGCACCGCCATTCATTGTGATCGTGGCTGATCATCCACAATCAGTAACCCATGCCTGCCTTCTCCCCATATCCTTTGATTCCGCTAGTCCCTAGAGCTCTATCTAATTCTCTTTTAAATTCATCCAGTGAATTGGCCTCTACTGCCACCTGTGGCCGAGAATTCCACAAATTCACAACTCTGGGTGAAAACATTTTTTCTCATCTCAGTTTTAAATGGGCCCTTTAGTCTTAGGCTGTGGCTCCTGGTTCTGGACTCCGCCATCATTGGGAAAACATTTCCTGCTTCTAGCTTGTCCATTCATTTTATAATTTTATACGTTTCTATAAGATTTTATACGTTTCTATAAGAAACGCACATTTCTTGTACGTTCTCATCCAAATTGTTTATCTAGATGAAAACAGCAATGGGCCCAGCACCGAACCCCAAGGCACACCACTAGTCACAGGCCTCCAGTCTGATAAACAACCTTCCACCATCACCCTCTGCTTCCTTCCATTAAGTTATTTTTCTATCCATTCAGCTATTTCTCCTTGGATCCCATGCGATCTAACCTTCCAGAGCAGCGAATCATGCGGACCCTAGTCAAATGCCTCGCTGAAATCCATATACCCAACATCTACAGCTCTGCCCTGATCAACCTTTTAAGTCACATCTTCAAAAAACTCAATTGAATTTGTGAGAAATTATCTCCCACGAACAAAACCATGCTGACTATCCCTAATCAGCCCTTGTCCATCTAAATGCATGTATATCTTATCCATCAGAATACTCTCTGGTAACTTTCTGACTACAAATGTAAGGTTCCTAGGTTTTTCCTTGCAACCCTTAAATAGACAGAACATTCACCACCCTGCAGTCTTCTGGTACATCATCTGTATTTAATTATTATTTATGAGCCAGGATGTTTAGGCGCTAAAAAACTAAAATAGACAGGCACAAAGGCATAATAAAATTACAAAAAATGGCACGAAAAAGGCATGTATTTCCACCACCAAAATATTGTTACAAATGATAATATACAGTGGCTTGCAAAAGGTTTCATACCTCCTGAACTTTTCCACATTTTGTCACTTTACAACCACAAACGTAAATGTAATTTATTGGGATTTTATGTGATAGACCAACACAAAGTGACGCATAATTGTGAAGTGGAAGGAAATTGATACATGGTTTTCAAATTTTTTTACAAATATAAAACTGAAAAGTGTGGCGTACAAAAGTATTCAGCCCCCTTTACTCTGATACCCCTAAATAAAATCCAGTGCAACCCATTGCCTTCAGAAGTCACCTAATTAGTAAATAGAGTCCACTTGTGTGTAATCTAATCTCAGTATAAATACAGCTGTTCTGTGAAGGCCTCAGAGGTTTGTTAGAGAACATTAGTGAACAAACAGCATCATGAAGCCCAAGGAACACACCAGACAGGTCAGGGATAAAGTTGTGGAGAAGTTTAAAGCAGGGTTAGGTTATAAAAAAAGATCCCAAACTTTGAACATCTCACAGAGCACTGTTCAATCCATCATCCGAAAATGGAAAGAGTATGGCACAACTGCAAACCTACCAAGACATGGCCGTCCACCTAAACTGACAGGCCGAGCAAGGAGAGCATTGATCGGAGAAGCAGCGAAGAGGCCTTTGGTAACTCTGGAGGAGCTGCAGAGATCCACAGCTCAGGTGGGAGAATCTGTCCACAGGACAACTATTAGTCATGCACTCCATAAATCGAGCCTTTATGGAAGAGTGGCAAGAAGAGCCATTGTTGAAAAGCCACATAGAAAAGCAGGAAGGCCATTCAGCCCTTCGAGCCTGCACCGCCATTCAATATATACATGGCTGATCAAACAAACCTGCCTTCTCTCCATAGATAAGCCACATCCAACTCACTCTTAAATATAGCCAATGAACTGGTACCCCGTTTGCAGTTTGCCACTTAAGCCATGTGGGAGACAGCAAACATGTAGAGGAAGGTGCTCTGGTCTGATGAGACCAAAATTGAAGTTTTTGGCCTAAATGCAAAACGCTATGTGTGGCGGAAAACTAACACTGCACATCACCCTGAACACACCATCCCCACTGTGAAACATGGTGGTGGCAGCGTCATGCTGTGGGGATGCTTTTCTTCAGCAGGGACAGGGAAGCTGGTCAGAGTTGATGGGAAGATGGATGGAGCCAAATACAGGGCAATCTTGGAAGAAAATCTGTTAGAGTCTGCAAAAGACTTGAGACTGGGGCGGAGGTTCACCTTCCAGCAGGACAACAACTCTAAACATACAGCCAGAGCTACAATGGAATGGTTTAGATCAAAGCATATTCATGTGTTAGAATGGCCCAGTCAACGCCCAGACCTAAATCAATTGAGAATCTCTGGCAAGACTTGAAAATTGCTGTTCACAGACGCTCTCCATCCAATCTCACTGAGCTTGAGCTATTTTGCAAAGAAGAATGGGCAAAAATTTCAGTCTCTAGTGCAAAGCTGGTAGAGACATACCCCAAAAGACTTGCAGCTGTAATTGCTACGAAAGGTGGTTCTACAAAGTATTGACTCGGGGGCTGAATACTTTTGCACGCCACACTTTTCAGTTTTTTATTTGTAATAAAATTTGGAAACCATGTATCATTTTCCTTCCACTTCACAATTATGCGCCACTTTGTGTTGGTCTATCACATAAAATCTCAATAAAATACATTTACGTTTGTGGTTATAACGTGACAAAATGTGGAAAAGTTCAAGGGGTATGAAAACATTTGCAAGCCACTGTAAAGGTATTCTACATTAAATGACCAAAGTTGCCTGGTTGCTCATAATTACTAGCCTTTTTTTCAAATTATCTGGTGCTGAACTATGCCGTCTGTCAGACAGAATATGCTTCAGTTGTGAAAACTTATTTCTACCTCAGCTGAGGTCACTGGTGCATACCTGAAACAAGCTACTGACTCTATATTCATGGGTACACAAAAGGCTGGAGAAACTCAGCATCTAAGGAGCGAAGGAGATGGGCGACGTTTCGGGTCGAGACCTTTCTTCAGACTGGTCAGGGATCAGGGAAACGAGAGATATCGACGGTGATGTGGAGAGATAAAGAACAATGAATGGAAGATATGCAAAAAAGTATTGATGATAAAGGGAACAAGCCATTGTAAGCTGTTTGTGGTGTGAAAATGAGAAGCTAGTGCGACTAGGGTGGGGGAGGGAGATAGAGAGAGAGGGAATGCCAGGGCCCGAGGGCTGAGGGAGAGGTGGGAAGGGGAGGAGACAGCAAGGGTTAACAGAATTGAGAAAATTCAATGTTCAAGCCCAGAGGATGCAGACTCCCCAAGCGGAATATGAGGTGCTGTTCCTCCAACTTGCGGTGTTGCTCACTCTGGCTGTGGATGAGGCCCGGGACCGAGAGGTCGGATACGGAATGGGAGGGGGAGTTGAAGTGCTGAGCCACCGGGAGGTCGGGCTTGGTTATTGCGGACCGAGCGGAGGTGTTCGACTCTATATTCATGTTGATATCTTGTGCATTACAACCACCTTTGAGAACTTGAGCTATGTTTTCTATTTCTTCAAGATCTTTGTTAGCTAAAAATCACTCTCTCACTTTCCTTCTATGTCTTTACCTACATCGCCAGGAACTTTATGGATATCGTCAGTTACTTTGTTGAAAACCTGCACGTTATTCACTAATGTTTCGCCACGTTTCTGAAGGGAAGTGATAGCTTGTGGGAAGTTTGCAAAATTGGAAGCAATAAACACAAGATCACGGTGGAAGGACTTTTTCTGCATGATTTCACTGACGATTCTGACTGTAGCAGATTCTTCTTTAAAACAGTTGACGAATTGTTTTATCTTTTCAAAATTTGCAGCATAGTAGAGTACAGCAGAGAGGCATGTACCCCACCTAGTCAAAACTGGCTGAGGTGGTAGCGGAATCTTGGGTGCCATTTCCTTGAACAACTGCACACGTGACGGTACTTTGAGGAAGATGTTCTTGACATTGGAATCTAGGCGATCGACATCTGGGAACATGCTACGTCTGTGCTTGGCAATTCAATGAAGTCCTTGAGCTAAGCATGTCAAATGCAATATTTTGTGGAGTAAAACTTTTAAGAGCACGAGCAGCTTTTATCATGTACGGAGCTGCATCAGTCACAAACAGAACATTCTCGTGTTTTATACCATCTGGCCAAAGTGCAGCAAGTGAAGATGTAAATAGTTGAGCTGTTTGACTTCCCCAATACTTACAATGTCAACAAATACTACTTTGACAGTTGACCTGCCTCCAGTGTACCGATGAACACATTGGTAACATATCTCCCCACAGCATCAGTTATCTTGTCTATTGAGATCCATATTTTGTTGCATGCAACTTCATTTCTAATTTTCTGCACAACAATGTAGAAGTTGCCGTCAACATAATTTTTCCGTAATGATGACTCGCTTGGTATATGTTCCTCTGTGTATTTCTCTAAAAAAAACTCTGAGAGATTTGTTTTCCAATTTTCACATTGGAATCCCAGCATCAATGAATGCCTTGCATCCAATCACTTGAAAACTCAGATTTGCAACTGGAGCCAGCAATAAATGTGAGGAGACAAGCTTGGGTATTTCGCTTGGGTAGTCAACACCCCAGCGGTATCAACATTGACTTCTCTAATTGTAGATAGCCCTTGTCTTCTCCCTCCTCCCCCTCACTCTTCTCCTAGTCCTACTGCCTCTGTCTCTTCCTTTCTTTTTCCTGCCCCCCCCACATCAGTCGGAAGAAGGGTCTCGACCCGAAACGTCACCTATTTCTTCTCTCCGTAGATGCTACCTCACCCGCTGTTTCTCCAGCATTTTTTGTCTAACTTTGATTTTTCCAGCATCTGCAGTTCTTTCTTAAATAGATCTTAGAGAAAACTGAACCAGCGGGCAGCGGCACGAAAGAATGAACGGCCGACGGTGGCGCCCCCGGTTTTGCCTCGGTGGTGGAAATGTTCTTGCAAGTTATTCTATGTTAACACAATAATATTAATATTAACGTGTTAACATAGAAAACGTCTTTGTAATCACTGTACAACTACAGAAAATACGACCTTTTAGCAAAACGGCAAATAAAAAGGCGTTTGGTGAAATCATCAAAAAGAGCATGAGGCACATGGCATTTGTGGCAAAATCCTGGCTCTACTGATAAATCCCAGCCAGAGCACCTGAAATCTCCTCTCTAGCTCCCCAGTGCCTTTGGATATATCTGATCGGGTCCGAGTGATTTGTCTTCCTTCAAAAGCGTTAGGACCTTCAGCAGCTCCTCGGCTGTAAGACTGACTGTTGTCAAGACACTTTCATTGACTGCCTCAAGTTCCCAGGTCCTCACGTCTTTCTCCAAAGTAAAAAAAGAGGAGAAATACTCATTGAAGCCCTTGCCCAAACCCTATGACTCCACAGAGTTGACCACTAATTCCTGTAGGGCCCCCATTCTCTGTCTAGTTACCCTTTTTCCCCTTAGTAAAATCTCTTAAGATTATCCTTAATATTATCTGACAGAGATATCTCCTGTCCCCTTTTTGCACCCACTTGCCTTTATTCGTGTGCTCTTCGGTTCTCGAAATTCCTCCAGGGATATACTATACCTGCTACATGCCTCCTTATTCTTGACGAGAGCTTCAATTTCTCCTCATCCATGTTTCCTTGCACCCACCTGCCTTGCCCTTCACTCTACCAAGAACATGCATGTCCTCGACTTGTCAGCACACGTTTCCAGGCCTTCCTTTTCTTTTAAATAACCTGCTACTATTAACTTGAATGAGTTCCCGTCAAATAACTTCAATAATCCTCATTGGAAATCAAAGGATGTGGAGCTATTGGAGTAAACTGGCACTGAGGAGAAAGGTCTCCCATGATTTATTGAATGGCAGAGCAGGCATGAGATGCCAAATATTTTTATTTCATTTTCCTAATGGCCAGTGACTACTTTATTTTTCATCTGCAATGAAGTGATGTTTTGTCTATCATTAATTGTTGCTGGAAGTCACAATTTCTATTGTTTTTTTGACCAATATTACTGTATCGGGTGAGTCATTCTTTTAAGTACATTAATTTGGGTGTGTGTGTTAATTTATTTTTTGTATGGATTCTTCCTCTTGACCTTAGGTTTATGAGAATGATCCGAGGGATGAGGGGTTATATCATTGAAACTTATTGAATAATGAAAGGCTTAGATAGAGTGGATGTGGAGAGGATGTTTCCACAAGTGGGAGAGTGAAGGACCAAAGGGCAAGCTCAGCCTTTAGAAAGGAAATGAGGAGGAATTTCTTTAGCCAGACAGTGGTGAATCTGTGGAAACCAAATGTTTTGGTATTTTCAAAGCAGATATTGAAATTCTTGATTAGTACGGGTGTTAAAGGTTACGGGAAGAATTGGGTTGAGAGGGAAAGATAACTCAACCATGATTGAATGGCGGAGTACTCGATTGGCCAAATGGCCTAAATCAGCTCCTCTGACTTATGAACGCGTGAGGAGTGTTTAATGACTGGAGCTTATGATGATGCTACCTTATTGTCACTTGAACCTAGCTAGGTGCAGTGAAATTCTTTCTTTCTGCATACAAAGTAAACAAGCGTCACCACAAAGGCACCTACTAAATTACAAAAAGTAATCATCACATCTGCACCCCCCCCCCTCCCCCTCCCCTTTTGTTCTTGCCGTCATTTGCCATCCACCTCAGCCCGCCTCCGGCCCAGACCACCTTGCTTCCACCACTCGCTCTGTCAAGTCGGGCCTGTTTGCCGGGAGTTTAAATGGATGAGGGGGGAATCTCATTGACATCTATTGGATATTGAAAGGCCCAGATAAAGTGGATGTTTCCAGTAATGGAAGAGTCTAGAGCCAGATTAAAAGGACGTCCATCTGGGATGATGAAGAGGAGGAATTCCATCAGTCAGACTAGTGAATCTGGAATTCATTGATGGCTGCAAGACATTTGGGTATTTTTAAAGCAGGGATTTATAGGTTCTTGATATTATGGGTGTTAAAGATTATGGGGAGATGGCAGGAGAATGGGGTTGAGAGGGAAAATTAGATCAAAATGATTGAATGGCAAGTAGACAAGTAGACTCGATGGTCTAAATTGGCCTAATTTTACTCCCATGTCTTATGGTCTTTGACTGATCTTTGAAACATAATATGGATAGAGTAAATACAATGAAAAGTGACGATTTTTAATGCTTTGGGTGGAATAATGCTCTTTGTTCTGTAGGCTTTCAACAATCTAGACTCTCGACAGAATCAAGGAACATGAAGACTCATGTTGCAGAAATCACGTTAGTTATTGCATGTAACATACCCTGTAATAATAATTGGTGATTAGAAATGTATGCTGACGTATGAGATGCCATCATTTAAGGTTGGCAGGATTTAAAACCCAATGCAATTTCTCGTTATTGCTACATTTTTGAAATTCTAGGTCTGAAAAGGAACTTAAATTCTCTAGTAGTGCTAACACATCACTGATCTATTTACATCAGTGCTGCCATGCAATTTAAATATCTTTAACAATACTCCAAGATTGGCAAATGATTATTTTAAAGAGTTGGCATACCTTTCTAATTTTAGACCTCAGTTATTTATAGCATCATAGTTTCATATTTTTCTTAAAGATCAAAGATGCCATGTATTTTATTTTGTCAAATTTCATCTTACTGTGATACCTCCTGAGATATACACACATTTCAATGTCTCTTTTCGTGCAATCTTTAGTTTACACTTATGCATTGTAGTAAGGATTGAATGCAATATAATTTCATGTATTTCAATAAGATTACATTTCTGATATACTTTAAGTCAGATCATTTGGCCCTGCTTACATGAAGTACCTTGATCTTCTATACTAAAAACACCACAAGAAGACTGGTTTACAGCACATTTAAATAACTTGCATGTGCTCTGGCACACATTGACCCAGGGCATACTGCATTGACCCAGGGCAAACCTCTTCTGTCCTTCACTTGATAAGACAATGTGGGGGTGGGAGTTGCTGAAACTCATATTTCCCATAACTTTTTCCAGAATGAAGAGTGGTCGCACTTCACCTCAACATTAGACTCCACCCAGATACAAATGCAGTGAACATTAAATAGTTTGTAACAAAAATCAATCCATTTCTCAACTGGTAACTCATGCCGAAATGATCAAAGGCTTCACGTATCTAAATGGTATGAATATTTCAATAGACAAGCCTGGATTTTTCACTGACGATCACCGCATTGATCCGCATACATTTAAATAGTGGAAGTTGTCAAAAAAAGTCCCTAGTTTTTGTAGCGTCCAAATAGGTTAAAATGGATATTTGTGCCATTTACATTGTATCAATCGCTCAGTCTAATAGGCCACACAGCTTTTATCCTGACTCAGACAAATGAGAGAGCAAACGATATTCTTATTTTTTTTACTGTAGATGTAACAAATGTCATGATTTCAGATTAGCACCCTACTTTCTTTGAAAAAATTGACATCTGTTTGCATTGAAACACAAGATAATTCACTATGTCATTATTTATCCAAGAATACAAACGCAGCTTGTAACACCATACTCTACTGTTATTAAGTGAATATTAAGCTATTCAACTATCAGTGAACCTATGTCAATGAGACATTTATTTTCCAAAATCACAAGCTTGGGATCCTCTGTAATCTTTAACTGCACAATAGGTCAGGCATTTTAGTGTTCAATAATCAACTCCTACTGCTATGTATTTTGGAAAATTAAGACTCAAGAAATATGTTTCCAGTACAAATATTTTGAATAACGCAAAATAAATCAATGATGGGAATGTTTGAACATTTGTAAGATACATCATTAACAATTTCTTAATCCAGTGGTAAAACATTTAAATTTAAAACAACTCAATCTCTTGCTTTTCTACATACATATTACTAAAGTTTATCCACACAATTATATTTTTTATTATGATGTTCAAAACTGTACTTCAAAATGTATAAATCTTATTCCCCAATTGAAATCAAGGATACAATAAATGATCAGGAGTTGAATTCAAAGCATTAAGCTAAACTTCATTTTCAAAATTGTCACACATTCCCAAACACAACAAATACTGCATTTTCAGTCACACTGACATTAACGCATAATCCAGCAATAAGTGTTTTTCAAGAATAATCATATTTCTTTCAGATACAATTACAAAGAAAGCCCTAAATTTCTGTACAATTTAAAGTAGGTACCTTGAAACTGAGAAAGAGAAAAAAGACCAGCACTTGGTAGCTCAATGTTCTAGGGTAGAGGTGCTTCTGGACAGAGGTGAGGGTAAAAGAGGAGGGGGCTGCATTGTTGGTTAAGGAGGATGTTACGGCAGCGGTCAGAGGGGACATTACAAATGTTTGTCTAGTGAGGCTGTACGGGTGGAGCTGAGGAACAAGAAAGGGATGATCACCTTGTCGGGGGTGTACGACAGGCACCCAAATAGTCAATGGGAATTAGAAGAACAAATATGCCAGGAGATTGCAGGCTGCTGCATGTCTAATAAGGTTGTTGTAGTAGGCGATTTAATTTTCCCAACATTGACTGGGAATGTCATAGTGCAAAAGGTTTAGATGGGGTGGAATTTGTCAAATGTGTTCAGGAAAGTTTCCTCCAGCAATATTTTTAGGGCCCGACACGGGAGATGGCAAGGAACTGCTGATGCCGAAGGGTCACCTATTCCTTTTATCCAAAGATGCTGTCTGACCTGCAGAGTTACTCCAGCTTTTTGTATATCTATAGGAGATGGCAACACTTGATCTAGTCTGGGGTAATTGAGAGGGGCAAGTGGATGAAGTGTTCATGGAGGAGCCATTTGGGACCAGCAGCCACTGTTTTATTAGGTTTAAGATGATTATGGATAGGGACAGAGCAGGCCCACGAGTTAAAATGCTAAATTGGGGAAAGGCCAACTTTGAGGGTATGAGACAGGAACTCGCTGAAGTAGATTGGAGCAGGTTGTTTGATGGAAAAGAAACGTCGGGAAAGTGGGACGTTTTAAAGTGTGCTGACAGAGTCCAGGACATGCATGTCCCTTTTACAGTGAAGGGCATAGCAGGCAAATGTAAGGAAGCCTGGATGATGAGGGTAATTGAGGCATTGGTCAAGAGTAAGGAGGCATGGGACACTTTCTTAGTCAGTTAAAAAAGGAAATCAGAAGAGCAAAAAAGAGACAGGAGATAGCATTAAGGATAATCTCAAGAAGTTTTAAGCACATGAAGGGAGAAAGGGTAAGCAGAAAGAGTGGGACCCCTCAGGATCAAAGTGGTCAACACTGTGTGGAGCCACAGGAAATGGGTATGGTCTTCAACAGGTATTCCTCTGTTTTACTGTGGCGACAGGAGAACGGGGGATGTTGTGGTAGTCACTGGATGCGTCTTGAGAGGAATCAGTATTACAGTCGCAGATATGCTAAAGGTCCTGACATGTATGAAGATAGACAAATCGCTGAGATTCATGAGTCGTCGTTAAATACAGGTGAGGAGGAAGCGTATGTTGTGCCTCTATTCAAGAAGGGCTGCAGGGTTAGGGCTGGGCATTACAGGCCAATGAGCTAAATATCAGTGGCCGGAAAGTTACTAGAGTATTCTGAGGGATAGGATATGCGTGCATTTAGATGGACAAGGGCTGATTAGGGAGAATCAACATGGTTTTGTACGTGGGAGGTCATCATGACACAAATGTGATTGGCTTCATTGACCTTTTTGGTCAAAGCTGAGAGCTGTAGACGTAGATTTTAGTTAGGCTGCTCTGGATGGTTAGATCTCATGGGATCCAAGGAGAGATAGCTGAATGGATAGAAAAGTGGCTTTATGGAAGAAGACAGAGGACTGGAGGCCTGTATCTAATGGTGCGTCTCAGGGTTCGGTGCTGGGCCCATTGATCTTTATCATCTATATCAAAGATTTGGATGATAACGTACGCAGCATGCAGAGATGCCAACCCTAAATTTAGTTCACAGTAACATTTAACCCATTTGTCCGTAACAAATGGGGTTAAATGCATTTCTCTCCGTAACACTCACCTGGGGTTGTTGCCGGCGGCTATGCGCCTGCGCACTGGTGCAGATCAGCGGGCTGCCGGCGGGCGGGTGCGGCACATGCGCACTTGGCATGGTTGCCGGCGGGTCTGCGCCTGCGCACTGGGTGGGAGGCCCGGCGGTGGCGCAGACAAGAAAGTGCCGCTGATCGCGCGGGCCGGCGCCGCCCGGGCTCTGGGCCGGGCGTGGCGTGGCTCGAAATCGCGCCAGGCCCGGCAACCCTCCCCCACTGCGCACGCGCGGCCATTGTGGCCCGGCAACCCTCCCCCACTGCGCAGGCGCGGTCACTAGGGCCCGGCAACCCTCCCCCACTGCGCACGCGCGGTCACTAGGGCCCGGCAACCCTCCCCCACTGCGCACGCGCGGTCACTAGGGCCCGGCAAAATGCCGCTGATCGCACGGGCTGGCAAACCGGGGACACATGGCGCCGGCGTTCTCACGGGAGGAACACCGGCGCGGCGGTGTTCCGTAACAGCATGTTTGGCTGCCGGAACACCGTAAAAAAGTTAGTTCGCCGGGACAAAATACGGCGAATCCGGGACACTTGGCATCTCTGAGCATGGTTAGCAAGTTTGCAGATGACACAAATTGGGTGGTATTGAAGATAGTGAAGATGGTTGTCAAAACTTTCAGCATGATCTTGATCAGTTAGGCAGGTGGGCTGAGGAATAGTTGATGGAATTTTATAGATATGTGAAATGTTGCATTTTTCGGATTACTAACATGGGCGGGTACATACACAGTGAATGGTAGGGTTCTGGGGAGCGTTGTAGAGCAGAGGGATCTAGGAGTACAGGTACATAGTTCATTGAAAGTGCCATCACAGGGTGGTCAAGAAGGCTTTTGGCACATTGGCCTTCATCAGTCAGAGCATCGAGTATAGAAGTTGGGAGGTCATGTTGCAGTTGTACAAGACGTTGGTGAAGCTGCATTTAGAGTAATGTGTTCAGTTATGGGCACCATGTTATAGGAAAGATGTGAAGGCTGCAGAGAAGATTTACAAGGATATTGCCAGGACTAGAGGGTGTGAGCTTATAGGGAGAGGTTGAGCAGACTGGGACTCTATTCCTTGGAGTACAGGAGCATGAGGGGGTGATCTTATAGAGGCGTATAAAATCATGAGAGGAATAGATCGGGTATACGCCAAGAGTAGGGGAATCGAGGACCAGAGAACATAGGTTTAAGGTGATGGGGGAAAGATTAAATAGGAATCTGATGGATATTTGGGATGGGGACTGGACTTTGTGCCTTCCCCCACAGTGAAAACCATTGTGGGGGGGGATACTTTTATGTTTTAATGTTAATACAAAATGCTATGTTGTATTTTTATTAGTGTGCTGCAAGGACATCTGAATTTCCCCTGAATAAGGAGATTAATAAAGTATTTATTATTATAATTAATTATTAATCTTTTCACGGAAAGGGTGGTAGGTGTATGGAAAGAGTTGCCAGAGGAGACGGGTACTATCGCAACGTTTAAAAATTATTTGGACAGGATAGGAGGGATATGGGCCAAACGCAGTTAGGCGGGACATGTTGGCCGGGGTGGGCAAGTTGGACCGGCGGGCCCGTTTCCACGCCGTGAGACTGACTCTATTAAGACAAAGACTGCCAGCACAAGACTTGATTAAGGCTACACTTTTGTACATTTGAATATAGAAATTCCATTTATAAATATCAATTATTTTCTGTAGTTGATAAAAAAGCCACGGAAGACCCCAAAATAAGGTGTGTACATTTTTCTGCTAATTAAAACATAATTATGTTTGCTGGTAACTCAACATTTCCCCATCTACAACACGTAAAACTACAAATGAAGATAATCATTTTCCTATTAGGATCATCTGAAGATGGGATGCTTTCAACTGAAAAAAAGTGGCATATTCTTCAATCAGACTGTGTGACTGCAAAGGAACTGCGATGTTTCCAGTTTACTGTCTTTAGAACCTTCTGTTAAGTTACATTCCTATGAAATATTTCCAGGACAGTTAAAAAAAACCTCAAACAATTGAGAATTCAAAATCAACTTTCGACCAAAATCCAGGTTGCTAGCAAACCAAAGTGCATTGTGAATTTTACCCACTCCCATCCATTTCTCATGAATATTTGGCATTTTAATTGCCGATAAATACGCGTTTATTTCAGTGGGATTAATTCCTCTTGGTCCCCTCGTGCGAAGGAAGTGTTACACGTTGTTCATTCATTCGTCTGGCCTGAGATCGAAGGATCAGGCTGAAGAAGTCTTCGTCAGGAACAGTTACACATTTATGTACAAATTGAGGCGGTGCACTTCTCTGGTCATCCAGCCTGCAGCTCTGGTGAAATGTACAATAAATACTTTCATAACATGCATTATATTTCCAAAAGTTACTTAAAATTGGTGCTTAAAAGTAAATCTTTTACCATTGCAAAATACAGTTTGATAATATAACTCAATTCACAAAGCTGCATTTATTTTATAAGGCAGATAAAATGTATGTATAAAGATATATTTTTTGCAGACAAACTGCAGATTCATTAATTTGGATGCTGGAAGGATTTGGACCAGGCAGCAAATATGGATGGAAACAGATATTACTTTTCTGTTCAGGTCCTTTCTTCACATTCATGTTCATAAGTGATAGGAGCAGAATTAGGCCATTCAGCCCATCAAGTTTACTCCGTCATTCAATCATGGCTGATCCATCTCTCAACCCCAATTCTCATGTCTTCTCCCCATAACCCTGGGCACAGATGAAGAAGAGGGGAGGTACAAAAAAAGATGGACAAAAGGGTTGAGGCAAGAGATGGCCAGTGACAGGTGAATCTAGGAAAGTAAGGTTGGTTGGCAGATGAGTCAGGTGGGGGAGAAATGGGTAGAGATAGTGACCAAAGCTGGATCTGATAAGTGGAGGAGACAAACAACAGCAAATTGTGGAAACTAATCAGAAAGGAAGGTAGGATCGAAATACAATAGCCGGATGGATGGATGGTGGGCAGAAAAGGTGGGGGGAAGATGGAGGATCCAGATTAAGGAGGGATAGGTGGTAAAGGATGTGAAGAAGGGGAAAGGAGTTTGAAGCCAGAGACGGGGGAGTGGAAAGAAAGGTGTGTGTCAGAGGGGAAAAGCTGGGAAGAAGAGGTAGACATCCCTTGGAGTTTAGGGGACAGAGGAACATATTTAAGAAATCAGAAGGGCAATAAGGAAGCAGAAGATAACAGATATATAAATTGTGGAGAATCCAAAGAGATTTTATGTATATTCAGGAAAGGAGGGTAACCAGAAACCACATAAAGCACCCACAGAAATCAATGTGTGGAGCCACAGGAGATGGGCAAAATGCATTATACACTCTGTGACTCTGAAATTTGTCAAATCCATTGTGAGATGTTCATACAGCTTCTACTTCAGACACTTTTAATTATGGTGTTTTATTCCAGTCTAAATGGTATTTATTTGCCTTAAAATTGCTTGCATTTAATCTTTAGTAATTCTTACACTAAGATTACTCAACTTGGATCAGGCACCGTGCTAGAGAAATTCCAATTCATATTGAGAAATTCCATCTACCTGATTAAAATGCATCATTGGAGGTGAATCTATGGAAGTATTTGCCACAGAAGATTGGAGGCGAAGTCAGTGGATATATTTAAGGCAGCGATAGATAGATTCTTGATTAGTACAGGTGTCAGAGGGTATAGGGAGAAGGCAGGAGAATGGGGTTGAGTGGGAAAGATAGGTGATTTGAATTGAATTGCGGTGTAGACTTGATGGGCCGAATGGCCTTATTCTACTCCCGTCACTTATGACGTGATTTTGAAACATTTTTGAAAGAAAACTACTTACTTGACATTTTAAGAGCATGTCAAAGAAAGGATCGTCTGGTTGCTTGTGGTCACCACTGATCAAATGGCTGTCAACAGTGTGGCTATTATCTTGCTTCAGTCGCAAGCCAGGAAGACTGCCGCTGCTCGCACGTTGCTCATCTAATCGACGGCTCTGCGAACCAGCAAACCGGTCCAAAAACTCTTCAGTCTGTGGTGAGACAACTGACGTGGAGCGAGCTGAAATGAGATAATACTGAAGCTTAATAATCACTAAATGTATCTCAAGTAAGAACCTAATTACACGTTTATCTCTGTAAGCTTCGTTGTCATCTTCGAGCTAGCAATGATCTATTCTAAATTTTCCTTGAACTTCATCCCCTTTGATGTCTCATTTTCACACCTTACACTTCCATATCACTCTCTCCCTCTTCCTTGACTCTCAGTCTAAAAGGTCTTGACCCAAAATGTCGCCCATCCCTTCTCTCCAGAGCTGGTGCCTGTACTGCTGAGTTTGTATCTCGCATCGGTGTAAGCCAGCATCTGCAGTTCCTTCCTGCCCAAGAACATCTTTCAGCTGGATTTGCAATTTGTATTTAAAGGTCACTGGGCCTACTGGAAAAGTACATAACCATGTAGCATTCTAAAGTGAATTAATATCACTCAACTCTAGATCAGAAAATCTGCCCAGCCAGCACCAGTCCCTGGTAATTGAAGTACTTGGTAATTTAATTTAATAGTTGCATACATATTGACCCAAGCCAATCTTCAAAGTGGCGAACATTGCCCTGTCCATCACAGGGTTGTCACTTCCTTCCATCCAGCCCATCTTCAAAGAACTGCAGGTGCTGGTTTATATAAAAGGACACAAAGTGCTTGAGTAACTGCGGGTCAGGCAGCATCCCTGGAGATGTTTCGTGCCAAGACCTTTCTTCAGGCTTGTGGTGCATTACATCAGGAAGGCTGGAGGTACATGTAAGAGATCGAGAACCTAACGTCATAGTGTCAGGACACCAACCTAGCCCTTAACGTCAGCAAGGCACAGAGTTGGTTGTTGACCCACAGAAACGAGGAGATCAACACAACCCTGTCTTGAATGGAACTGCTGCAGAGGTGGTCACTTGACAGCCGAACCTGGTCCCTTCAGGTGAACACAAAAGCAAACCAGCATATTTACTTAAGATAAGATTTGGCATGTTCATAAGGATTCTCCCAACTTTTACAAATGTGCTATAGAACACATTTTTGCATGATGCACCTCAGCCTGGTACGGCAACTGTTGTGCTCTTGTCCACCTGAACCTGCAGAGTGGTGAATGCAGCTCAGTTCATCACAGGCTGGCCACTTCCATCCAGTCCATCTTCGCAGTGCGTTGCAAGAGGAAGGCTGGGAGTATCGCCAAGGATGCCTATCATCCTGGCCTTTCCCTTTTCTCTCTTCTAGGAGAAGATGCAGGAGGTTGAGAGCTTAGGCATCCAAAATTGAAAATAGCTTGTTCCCTGCTGCTCCAACTCCTGAAGCAATCACTTCTTTCACAACCCATTCCTTGAGGTAGCCATGTAAGATCATAAGATCATGTGATAGGTGTAGAATTATGCCATTCGGCCCATCAAGTCTACTCCACCATTCGCTGATCTATCTCTCCCTCCGAACCTCATTCTCCTCCCTATAACCTCTGACACCTGCACTAATCAAGAATCTATTTGTGCCTTAAATATATCCACTGACTTGGCTTCCACAGCCTTCTGTGGCAAAGAATTCCACAGATTCACCACCCTCTGGCTAAAGAAATCCCTCCTCATCTCCTTCCCAAAAGAACGTCCTTTAATTCTGAGACTATGACCTCTAGTCCTAGACTCTCCCACTAGTGGAAACATCCTACCCTTTACCTCCATTGGTTATACCATTATTTTATTTTAATATTCTTTTGCACTATATTATTGCATCATTTTACACCCTTTGTTGTATTTATTGTTAGGTTTGTCATTAATGTATACTATTTATCCTGACTTATGAACAAAGTATTTTATATAATAATAATCTAATCTGAATTGACCATTTATTTAAAGGTTTTACCACACAAGATTAAGGCAAAGTCAATAATTACAAGTGAAGTTAAAACTGCTTGCTGAAATGTCCGCCACCTGAAAACAATTCATCTTAATTAAAAAGTCTGCAAACCAAACCACTGTTAATCACAGGTATATTGAAGGGGGTTAACCCACTCCACAGCAAACAGCACTCAGAGGACCAGCATGGTGCACTGCTAAAGATTTTGCTGCAGATGGCAACAAGCCACTTGCAAACGATGGAACAGATGTTCCTCTACTCAGATGTACCACTAGTCCATGCTGCAGCAAATGCAGCTGCTGAAATGTGGCATTTTGCAAATTTACAACTAATCAAATTAAATACAGAATTCTTCTGCTGAGCTGGAAAGCACGGGCTCGGAAGCCCCTAGCCGTTCCAAAGTTTGGCTGAATACAAACTTAATTCAGGCATAAAGTCAGGAAGATTAAACGGCACACTCACCTAAGGGTTTTGTTGGTGCAGATGAGGCAGGCACTGCCTTCATTGCACAACTCTGCCTGACTGTCAATGAACATCGCTGATCGTCCATTCGATTACTCTGGAACCGACTTAATAAGTCAAAGAAGCTTTCATCAGCCATACCTGAACCGATCTTCTGAAATTAAATTTTAGAAATCACTATTATTTGCCTGTGCTGACCAACATGCCCCATCTACACTAGTCTCACCTACGTGCACATCCCTCCATACTTTTCCATGGACCTACCCAAATGCCTTTCAAATGTTGTTATCATCAACATGTATCTGCCTCAACCACCTCCTCGGGCAGCGCATTCCATATACCCACCACTCTGTGTGAAAACGTTGCTCCTCAGGTTCCTATTAAATGTTTCCCCTCTCACCCTGAACCTATGCCCTCTGGTTCTTAATTCCCCTAGTGTGGGTAAAAGCCACATTTACCATATATAATCACAAGAGGGGAGAGATGAGTGAAGCAATGGTTTGAAGAAGGAGCAGTCTGCAGAAAGTGGTAGCGATGGGAAGACGGGATTGGTGGTGTGGTCATGTTTAAAATATTTAAAGATTTAAATAGACCACTGTGGCACCACGTCCAGGATAGCACAAAAGTAATTTTATTTGCTTGCAGACATTTTTCAAATTAAGTCTGAAAGGCATAATTTGTGCATTCAGGTATCCTTTTCCCAATCTCCTCTCAACCCCTTCCCAAACCATACATACGCCTTTACAAAATTATATAGCATGAAATTTCCCTTTTGGTGGAGTGCTGTTCAGATGCACAAATATTAATCAGATTATTCAAGATGAATATTCTCTTTTGCAAATGGTGGGATTGTTTCAGAGAAGCCATCCATTTATTTCTGCATCAATAACATTAATAGCCCTGTCCCACGGTACGAGTTCATTCCAAGAGCTCTCCCGAGTTTAAAAAAAATCAAACTCGTGGTAAGCATGAACGTAGCGGGTACGTCGGAGCTCAGGGACATCTCTTAGAGGCCCGTAACGCTAACGGCAGGTACTCGGGAAGACTCGCTAACGGCAGCTAAGCACGGGAAGACACGTGAAGATTTTTGAACATGATGAAAAATGTCCACGAGAGCCCCGAGTACCAACAAGTGGCCATTACCGGAAATCTCCGAATTTGAATCAGGGCGAACTCGGGAGAGCTCTTGGAATGAACTCGTACCGTGGGACAGGGGTTTACGTTCCCTCGCCTATACCACATGTTCTAGATCCAAGATTCTGAGTTAGTAATCCAGTGGAGATTTGGTACTTGGAATTCAAAGCGCAATAATGAAGAATTCAGTATATTCTGCATCATTTAGCAAGCCAATAACCGGGCATAATTCAGCAAACCCAGAAACTAAATGAAGAAAACCGCTTACCTTTTGTGGAACATGACCTCTGCCGTCATTTTTCACCATGGAATTACTGGTATCTTTAAGAACTTTTGCAGATGAACTGTTACTTTTATGCTTTTTTCCCCTGAATCGATTTATAAACAGCAACTTAGTTGATTGCTTCCAAAGGGTAGGTTTCTGTTTCGTGTGAGTCTCACTCTTCCAACTCTGACCCTAGACAAAGTTCAGTTCATCATTACAAAACCTGCACATCAAAATACTTTAAAAAACATTATAAAACACACCATGGCCGCCTGCACACGTCATCTTCCAACCAATTCAGCAAATAATGTCTCCACCAAAGAAATCTTCCCTCTCTAATCAACACAATGAAGGGACTGTTCACTCAACATCCAAACCCCTTACCACACAAGCAGAGATGCCACATCAACCCTTTCAAGGGCAGCACAGTGGCACAGCGGTAGAGTTGCAGCCTTACAGTGCCAGAGACCTGGGTTCGATCCAGACTACAGGTGCTGTCTGTATAGAGTTTGTACGTTCTCCCCATGAGTGTTCTCAGATCTTCGGTTTCCTCCCACACTCTACAGGTTTGTAGGATAATTGGCTTGGTATAAATGTAAATTGTCCTTAATGTGTGTGTAGGATAGTGTTAGTGTGCCGGGATCGCTGGTCGGTGCGGACTCAGTGGGCCGAAGGGCCTGTTTCCACGCTGTATCTCTAAACTAAACTTCCCCATCACCACCATTACACTGTGAAAACTATTTGCTTATACTTCAGCATATTCTATGCTCATTGATGAGTTTGCCCGTATATTTTAAGGAGACTAAATATGGATTGCTTGCTTTGTTGAACACTTTCATTCAGTTTATTTGCCTTCTGTGTTTTTTACCATCACTCCACTTTCAGTTTCCTGTTTGGTTCTAACCCTCAAGGGAAATATTTAGCTTAGTTTATTGTCACGTGTACCGAGGAACAGTGAAAAGTGTTTGTTGCGTGCTAACCAGTCAGTGGAAAGATTATACATGATTACAATCGAGCCATTCACAGTGTGCACATACATGATAAAGGGAATAATGTTTAGTGCAAGATAAAGCCAGTAAAATCCAATCAAAGATAGTCCCAGAGTCACCCATGAGGTAGATAGTGGTTCAGCAATAATCAACACTATCCTGCTGTGTCTATCTTCGGTTTATACCAGCATCTGCAGTTCCTTCCTACACAGTAGTTCAGAACTGCTCTCGAGTTGTGGTAGGATAGTTCAGTTGTCTGATAACAGCTGGGAAGAACCAGTCTCTGATTAACATCACATTTAACTTCAAAACACAACCTCAACTTGATTATGCCTAATGCAAAATTGTTGGTCATGCCGGGACTCTGAACAGGTGATGTTGAGCCACTCGAAGGGAGAATGCCCTACAGATGTTGGATTTCACTGCTGTCCCACCACATAACTCCAGGCTCAGCAGTCCCAAGGCAACCGCATATCTCTACCTATCTCTTAACATGGAGACGGCATGGTGATGGGGGTGGGAACGGTGCAGAACAAGTTGTGTCCATAAGTCACAACCACAATTACTTGGCAAGCAACAAGCAGCGCAACTCAAACCTCTGGTATCTATTACGTCTGGCAAGTGGTGGATCCAATAATCAAAGGATTCCAGGATCAGATTTCTCACTCCCAAAGGCTATATCCATGCAAAATATGTGTTATTGGATTAAAAGGTTTGCAGTGGCCAATAAACCTCCCAGTTGCATGCCTTTGGAAGGCAGGAGGAAACCCGACACTCGGTGGTCACAGGAAGGAAGTGCAAACTCGCCACAAACCACCCATGGTTTGGATTGAACCCAGGCCTCTGGCACTAGCACCAATGTGCTGCTCCAATTCTCCAACACCTCTACATCTCTGGTCTTTCTGCAGCCACGTTTACTTTGCACCTCAAATGTCTGGGCATCAACCTCCTCAAAGACTTTTCCCTACTTTAAAACCCTCAAGGAATGGGGTTTTTTTCTCCGCCTTATGAAATGGTACAAGCTTCTCCAATATTCCCAGAAATTTATAAAAGCCCATACCTTTTCTGCTGATAACTTCAGTAATTCCATTTTCTCCATACTCTGCCCAAGGTCCAGTCTTGGTCGAGCACCTTGAAAGAGCAACAAGAGGTTAACTGTCTTTAGTCCTGCTTTCATCCTTGGACATTAAAGACACCATCTATAACTGTGTAGGAAGGAATTGCAGATTCTAGTTTACACCAAAGATACACAAATTGCTGGAATAACTCAGCGGGTCAAGCAGCATCTCTGGAGGAAAGGAATAGGTGATGTTCAGATCGAGATCCTAAGCGTCACCCTTTCCCTCGCTCCAGAGATGCTGCTTGCCCGCTGAGTTACTCCAGCACTTTGTGACTATCTTCACCGCCTATAACTACCCAAATATACATCCTCTTATTTTCTTTTTCAACCTCTTTCAAACATTGATTAACTAGTTTAGTTTAGAGATACACGGCGGAAACAGGCCCTTCGGCCCACCGAGTCCGCGCCGACCAGCAATTCCCACACACTAACACTATCCTGCACACTCTAGGAACAATTTACATTAATACCAAGCCAATTAACCTACAAACCTGTGTGTCTTTGGAGCGTGGGAGGAAATCGAAGATCCCAGAGAAAACCCACTCAGTTCACAGGGAGAAGGTGCTAACTCCGTACAGACAGCACCCGTAGTCAGGAATTAACCCGGGCCTCTGGCGCTGTAAGGCAGCACTGTTTTGCTGCGCACCGTGCCGTCGGTACTGTAACTACTGTACTTGCATGTGCTGATCCATTTCTTTATGCATTACCATGCACACAGATAATTAGTGCATCTCTACCATTACTGATTGTTGAGGGATATCCTGAAAGATGACCAGTTTCATCCCACTGGCAGCTTAATCATTGAAGGAGTAGTATCAGAGGAGCTGGAGGCTGATAGAGCAGTGGAAAAGGGGCAGTCTGCATCATTGACACTGCTAAACGCTGCTTCCGATATGAATTCCAAAGAAACATGAGGTAGGTGGTTAGTGAGCCAAGGGCCATGGGAGCAGGCACATGTCAAAAACAGGCTACAGGTAGGACAAATGTTGTGGTGTCTTGCCAAAGGAGGGAAATCTGCACATCAGTACCCCCTCTGGGGAATTTGACAGGAGGATATTAGGCGACGGATGGTGGAATGCACGAAAGCTGGCAAGTAGTCAGGCTGTCCTGACCAATTACATCAGATTGCAAGGATTACGAGGGAGGCTGCCAGGAGGTGACATCCACTTTGATGTCACTATCTCATTCTGCAGTGTATAGGAAGGGACTGCAGATGCTGGTTTAAGCCAAAGATAGACACAAAATGCTGGAGTAACCTAGCAGGACAGGCAGCATCTCTGGAGAGAAGGAACAGGTGATGTTTTGGGTCGAGACGGGTCTGAAGTGAATGAATGAGTGAAACATCACTCATTCTGTCGTCTTGTGAACAAACACTCACTTGGCAAGGAAGCACAGGCTGATGCCGATCAAAGTCCCTGGCACCCCCATAGGTGGATTCTGTATGTTTTAGCACAACATGTACATGGATAGGACAGGTTTGGAGGGACATGGATCAAATGCTGGCAGGTGGGACTAGTGTAGCTGGGGCACAAGCTGATACCTGCCAACTTGTGAGAATGAAAAATCGGAATCCTATTAGTCTGACGTCAGTGAGGGCGGGGCACGTGACGTCAGTAAGGGGCGGGGCACGTGACGTCAGTAAGGGGCGGGGTACGTGACGTCAGTAAGGGGCGGGGTACGTGACGTCAGTGCGGGGGGGGGGCAAGTGACGCCGAACGCCACCGTGGCGGGGCGGGGTCATGCGGCTGCGTGCTGACGTACACCGTGCGTGCCCCCATAAGCGGCGCAGGCGCGGTGCGCTCTCTCGCTGTCTCCTCGCCGCCGCCGCCGCCATGGGTCGCATGCACGCTTCCATCCCAATTCCGAATTCCAATTTTTTTCGGAATATTGAGGAAAAAAATCGGAATTCGGAATTGGGATGGAAAAATCGGAAGAATTCCGCCCAAATCGGAATGGTTGGCAGGTATAGCTGGGGCACAAGGTGAGAGATGAGGAAAACATTTTTCACCAAGAGAGTTGTGAATCTGTGGAATTCTCTGCCACAGAAGGCAGTGGAGACCAATTCACTGGATGTTTTCACTGGAGAGAGATAGATTTAGCTCTTGGACCTAAGGGAATCAAGGGAAATGGGGAAAAATCCAGAATAGGGTACTGATTTTGGATAATCAGCCATGATCATATAGTATGGCGGTACAGGCTCGAAGGGCCTACTCCTGCACCTATTTTCAATGTTTCTATGTTGGGCAAGTTGGGCTGAAGGGCCTGTTTCCACACTATCACTCTCTGACTCTGTGCACATTGCCAACCAAGTGTAGTGCCCCATGACTTTTGATGTCTATGGAATGTGGACTTTTGAGTCAAGATTAAACCTTTAAACATCTATTTCTTTAGTTTTCCTCTACAGTATTCATTTGTAGTTCAAACAAAAATACAATGCCCTCCATAATGCATACCTGCCAACTTGTGAGATTGAAAAATCGGAATCCTATTAGTCTGACGTCAGTGAGGGCGGGGCACGTGACGTCAGTAAGGGGCGGGGCAGGTGACATCAGTAAGGGGCGGGGCAAGTGACGTCAGTAAGGGGCGGGGTACGTGACGTCAGTGAGGGCGGGAAAGTGACCTCAGGGGGGTTACACAAAATGCTGGAGAAACTCAGCGGGTGCAGCAACATCTAAGGAGCGAAGGAGATAGGCGACGTTTCGGGTCGAGACCCTTCTCAGTCTGAAGAAGGGTCTCGACCCAAAACGTCGCCCATCTCCTTCGCTCCTTAGGTGCTGTTGCACCCGCTGAGTTTCTCCAGCATTTTGTGTAACCTCGATTCTCCAGCATCTGCAGTTTCTTCGTCAACTCTCAGTTTGTGAGTGTTGGTGAGGCGGGAACGGGCTGGCCCCGACCCGACCTGACGCGCTCGCGGTCACTCACCGGGCTGACAGTCCGGCGGCGGCGGCGGTAGCGGCGCTGAGGTGAGGTGACGGTGAGTGTTGCCCGTCTGGGCCGGACCGGACCATCTCTCCCTGCCCCCTCATCGCCTCTTCCCTGCCCCTGAAGTGATAATGAACGTATTTGGCTTACTACCCCACGGGATGATCGTTGATTTCCCCCTCTCCACCTCTCTCCCCGGTGCCCACCTGACTCGCACCTACTTCTCCCTGCGCTTCTGAGTCTAGACGCTCCAGCCGTTCCATCCCAATTCCGATTTTTTTGTCTCAATATTCCGAGAAAAAAAAATCGGAAAAAAAAAACACATAGAAAGTTTTCTGTGTGTTTTTTTTTCCGATTTTTTTTCTCGGAATATTGAGACAAAAAAATCGGAATTCGGAATTGGGATGGAAAAAATCGGAAGAATTCCGCCCAAATCGGAATGGTTGGCAGGTATGATAATGTATGGGACAAAGACCCATCATTTATTTATTTACCCCTGTACTCCACAATTTGAGATTTGTAATAGAAAAAAATCACACGTGGTTAAAGTGCACAGTCAGATTTTAATAAAGGCCATTTTTATACATTTTGGTTTCACCATGTGGAAATTACAGCAGTGTTTATACAGTTTCTCCTCCCCCCTCACCCATTTCGGGGCACCATAATGTTTGGGACACAGCAATGTCATTAAATGAAAGTAGTCATGTTTAGTATTTTGTTGCATATCCTTTGCATGCAATGACTGCTTGAAGTCTGTGATTCATGGACATCACCAGTTGCTGGGTGTCTTCTCTGGTGGTGCTCTGCCAGGCCTGTATTGCAGCCATCTGTAGCATATGCTTGTTTTGGGGGCTAGTCCCCCTTAGTTTTCTCTTCAGCATATAAAAATCATACTCAGTTGGGTGATTGACTTGGCCATTCAAGAATTGACAATTTTTTAGCTTTGAAAAACTCCTTTGTTGCTTTAGCAATATGTTTGGGATCATTGTCTTGCTGCAGAATGAACCACCGGCCAATAAGTTTTCAGGCATTTGTTAGAACTTGAGCAGATAGGATGTGTCTATACATTTCATAATTCATTATGTTACTACCATCAGCAGTTGTATCATTAATGAAGATAAGTGAGGCACCACCTTCAGCAGCCATACATGCCCAGGCCATAACACCCCCACCAACGTGTTTCACAGACAAAGTGGTATGCTTTGGATCTTGGGCAGTTCTTTCTCTCCTCCATACTTTGCTCTTGCCATCACTCTGATATAAGTTAATCTTCATCTCATCTGTCCACATGACCCTTTTCCAGAACTGTGGTTGCTCTTTTAAGTACTTCTTGGCAAACTGTAACCTGGCCATCTATTTTTGCAGCTAACCAGTGGTTTGCATCTTGCAGTGTAGCCTCTGTATTTCTGTTCATGAAGTCTTCTGCGGACACTGGTCATTGACAAATCCACACCTGACTCCTGAAGAGCGTTTCTGATCTGTCGGACAGGTGTTTGGGGATTTTTCTTTATTATAGACAGAATTCTTCTGTCAGCTGTGCAGGTCTTCCTTGGCCTGCCAGTCCCTTTGCAATTAGTAAGCTCAGCAGTGCTCTCTTTCTTCATAATGATGTTCTAAACAGTTGATTTTGGTAAGCCTAAGGTTTTGGCTGATGTCTCTACCAGTTGTATTCTTGTTTCTCGGACTCATAATGGCTTCTGTGACACAACTTTGGTCCTATGTTGATAAACAGCAATAAACGTTTCCAAAGGTGATGGAAAGACTGGAGGAAAGTCTAGGTGCCAAGAGCTCTCTTATACCTGCATTAAGGAGGCATTTAAACACACCTGAGCAATTACACACACCTGTGAAGTCATGTGTCCCAAACATTATGGTGCCGTGAAATGGGGGGACGATGTATAAACACTGCTGTAATTTCTACATGGTGAAACCAAAATGTATAAAAATGGCCTTTATTAAAATCCGACAATGTGCACTCTAACCACATGTGAATTTTTTAAAGTTACAAATCTCAAATTGTGAAGTACAGAGGCAAATAAATGAATGATGGGTCTTTTTCCCCAAACATTACGGAGGGCACCGTGTATAACGCGACCAAGCAGAACGGCTGACTGGACAGGAAGTTAGAGGCACATGTAACAATAATAATGGAATGTTTTAATTTACACACATACTAAGTACACAAAATTATCAATGAACTTGAGGAAAATTTTCCAAGGACTACAATATAGTTGAGAATCCAACAAGGGAACACGATATTTTAGATCTAGTATTTTTTAATTCAGATGAGTGTGAGGTGGTGCTTTTTGGGGAAGTCAAACCAGAGCAGGACCTTCACAGTGGGACCATGCAGAGTGTTGTAGAGCAGAGGGATTTAGGAGTACAGCTGCTCCTCGACCTACGATGGGGTTACGTTCCAATAAAACCATCGTAAATCGAAAATATTGTACGTCGAAAACGCATTTAATGCAATTTGATCACGTGACCAGAAGTGAGCTGTGGCTCGCTGCCGTTGCCCATTGTTCCCAAAAAAGTGACGTCACAAGTAGATAGAGTTCTGAAGAATGCTGGTCTTCATCTGTCAGGAAAGCGAGTATGGAAGTTGAGACATTGTGTCACAGATGTACAGCATGTTGATAAGTGCACATGTGGAGTGTTGTGTTCATTTGAGGTCAACCTGCTATAGGAAACATGCCATTAAGCAGGAAAGAGTATAGAGAAGCTTTACAAGGATGCCAGCACTCAACTAATTATGATATAGGGAGAGGTTGGGCAAGCAAGGCATTTATTGCTTGGAGTACAGGAGACAGGAGTGATCGTATAAAGGCGTACAAATCATGAGGGGAATAGATAAAGTGAACAGTTTCGTTCCCAATATTAGGGAATCAAAAACTAGAGGGCAAAGGTTAAGTTGAGAGGGGACAGATATGATATGGACCTAAAAGGCAAAGTTTCCCACAAAGAGGATGAGGGTATATATGGAACAAACACCCAGACGTAGTAGTTGAGACAGGCACAATATCAACATTTGAACAGCATTTGGCAGGTACATGGATGGGAAAGGTTTAAAGGGATATGATATAGTGCAGGCAAATCGGACTAGTTTAGCTCAGACATCTTTGTCAGCATTTGGCCGAAGGACCTGTTTCCATGCTTACGACTGTGACAAAAAGGGTTAATTAATAATCTAAAATGAAGAGACATTTGATGAAGACCAATGATGATAATGCAAATTTTTTGTAGACTGCAAGAGAGTTAGTTCAATCTGAAACCAGGGTATTAAATCTAAAACAATGAAGAAGGTTTAAGCACATAAACTCTGCTACTTTGAAAAGACAACAATGGAAACAATGGAAAAAGTGTAGGGCAAATAAGATGAGGGAAATAATGTAAAAATGAATGAGACAAAAGAATAATAAATCACCTGTACTTATTTTCTGAATCTAGACTTGAAAGAGGTGGCTTTGGAGAAAGAGGAGGCGCTAGTGTCAACTTCAAAATTACAGATTCTAGATCGGTTCCCACCAGAAAGAAGGCAATGACACTTCTGACAGGAAGGAACTGCAGATGTTGGTTATACACTGAAGAGAGACTCAAAATGCCAAGATTGACCCTTCTTCAGAAGTGCCACAACCCGAAAGGTCACTCATTCCTTCTCTCCAGAGATGCTGCTTGTCCCGCTGAATTACACTTCTACCTTCCATTCAAAAATATGGGGGACAGAAAATGGGAACCACAGACCAGTTAGCCTCAGACTATAAGTAGGGAAAATATTCAGGGTCAAATAGGTAGAGGTAACAGCGGACTAGAATAATACTGCTGTCAGACTAGTAGGAAAATCATGTTTGGCAAGTCTTTTGCAGGGAGCAACAATCAAAATGAATGGTAATAATGTCATAAGGGGTAGGAGTACAATTAGGCCTTTCGGCCCCCAAGTCTACGCCGCCATTCAATCATGGCTGATCGATCTCTCCCTCCTAACCCCATTCTCCTGCCTTCTCATAATAATCTCTGACACCCGTACTAATCAAGAATCTGTCTTTCCGTCTTAAAAATATCCATTGACGGCCTCCACAGCTTTCTGTGGCAAATATTTCCACAGATTCACCACCCTCTGACCAAAGAAATTTCTCATCTCTTTCCAAAAAGAACATCCTTTAATTCTGAGGCTATGACTAGTCCTGGACTCTCCCACTAGTGGAAACATCCTCTCCACATCCACTCTATCCAAGTCTTTCACTATTCTGTATGTTTCAATGAGGTCCCCCCCCTCATTCTTCTAAACCCCAGCGAGTACAGGCCCAGTGCCGTCATGCTCATCATGGGTTAACCCACTAATTCCTGGGATCATTCTTGTAAACCTCCTCTGGACCCTCTGCAGAGCCAGCACATCCTTCCTCAGATATGATGCCCAAAATTGCTCACAACACAAGTTGAAAGGTGTTATTGTTCAGGAACTACCTGGGTGTCCTGGCACAGAAATCAATGAAAATTACCATGAAGGTAAAGTGGGCAATTAGGAAGGCAAAAGGTTTGTGGGTCTTTGTCGCTAAATAATATAGCAAACAATCCTGTTGAGTTCCTAGATGTGTTCCGTAACACTACATAATTCATCTAGACAAACAGCTTTGTATTAAATCATGGAAAATATATCTGCTGACTGGCAGGAAATTGTCAATATTGGGCATAATGCATGTTATCAGATTTGCCTCAGGCAACTTAAATGATTGTCCTGAATGCTACTCCCCACTTCATCGCAGAGTTAATGTGGGATCCCAAGGGGTTCTTTGAGGATTTCTCTTTGAGTACCCACCTTGAGAGTTATAATCCAGTTCATGACTTGTGGATAACATAGAGTTGTTTGTGCTGTAACTGACACCCAATACCAACTGAAGATCGGAAAGATTCATTCGGGCTGTCAGTTCACCACTTTTATCTCCTACCTGCAAGTAAAAGGATTACCGTAAAACAAATGTTATTCAATCTTTTGAACAACGGCCCTATTTTGTTTACCCGACAAGTAATATAATAAGTGGAAAATGGAATTTGTTAACGCCTCGATAGGAACACAAGTAACGACACGCTTTTAAAGATATTACTTCAGTATGCAGGAAGGAACTGCAGATGCTGGTTTAAACCAAAGATAGACACAAAATGCTGGTGTAACTCAGCGAGTCAGACAGCATCTCTGGAGAAAAGGAATAGGTGTCGTTTCGGGTCCAGGCCTTTCTTCAGACTGAGAGTCAGGGGAAAGGGAAATAAGAGATATAGGTGGTGATGTGGAGAGGTATAGAACAAATGAATGAAAGATATGCAAAAAAGTGACGATGATAAAGGAAACAGGCCATTGTTAGCTGTTTGTTAAATGAGAATGAGTAAAGACAATGAGACTCAACAAGACGACTTTGAAGCTGGTGTGACTTGGGTAGGGGAGGGATGGAGAGAGAGGGGATGCAGGGGTTACTTGAAGGCTGGTGCGACGGGTGGGGGAGTGATGGAAAGAGAGGAAATGCAGGGGTTACTTCAGTGATCTATTCAGGTTTTCCTTTCTGTGGATTCGGCCTGATCTGAGGCATATTTCCATGTTCCATTTTGATCATGGAAAGTTAGTTTGCAATTAGTGAGCACCTCAAAAAGGGGCAGCACAGGAGCACTGCTTCCTAGCATCAGTCAGCAAAATCCACCCTAGACTCTGGTCATGTCTGTGAAGAACCTGCACACATTGCACTCCGTATCGAAGTAAGCACAACAACCATAGTTTAAAAAATTGTAGCTACTCTTTAGCATTTGACGTAGGACAGAATATTAAATAAACACATCAAGTATAGTTTGGAAATATCCCCAAAAAAATCCTTGATCTGAGATATTGTGTAGGAAGGAACTGCATATGCTGGTTTAAACCAAAAATACACAAATAGCGAGAGTAACTCAGCATGTCAGACAGCATCTCTGGAGAAAAATAGGTGACGTTTCGGGTCGAGGCCCTTCTTCAATCTGAATCGCCACCTATTCTTTTTCTCCAGAGATGCTGTCTGACCCTCTGAGTTAGTCCAGCCTTTTTTGTCTATCTGAGATTTTTTTAGTTGTTAATTCAGAATAGATCTCCGGGTAACAATACATGAGCCACACTCATGGATGCTAATAACTATTCGGTAAAAATAATTTTACCTCTCTTGAAATGTCAAAGTGTTTCTCTGCAAAATGCACAGCTTGTTCATGCTTTCCAACTGCAGTGTAGGCATTTCCTAAACTCCAACAAGCTCTCCCTTCTCCAATCCTAAAATTCAAAAAAGATGGATTTAACAATCTATGCCATTTAACTTTACTCTCCCCTCTTCTTTTAACCTGTTTTATCTCCAACAATCTACATTTACTTGCAAAAAGTTGAGTTATACATCATTCACACTAGAAAGAAAAATGAATCAAGTCAGTTAATTATTTTAATTTGTAAGATCAAGGGGTCGTTTGCCAAGCTTGACGTCGCTGAGGTACGCATCATAGATACTTGTCTACAGTTCACAAAATACAGTCACAGAGATGGAACAAGCTCTTCAGCCCAACGATGTCAACCTAGAGGCCCCATGTAAGCTAGTCCTATCTGCATTCACCTGCCCCATATACCTCTTATCCTTTCCTATGTCTTTTAAATGATGGTATTTTACCTGCCTCAGCCACTTCCTCTGGCAGCATGTTCCATTCACCCTAACTCTGCCACTCATTATATTAAACTATCTAAATGGCGTCAAGTTGGGAAAAGGGGAAGTACAACGGGATCTGGGGGTCCTTGTACATCAGTCTATAAAAGTAAGCATGCAGATACAGCAGGCAGTGAAGAAAGCGAATGGCATGTTGGCCTTTATAACAAGAGGAATCAAATATAGGAGCAAAGCGGTCCTTCTGCAGTTGTACAGGGCCCTCGTGAGACCATACCTGGATTATTGTGTGCAGTTTTGGTCCCCTAATTTGAGGAAGGACATTCTTGCTATTGAGGGAGTGTAGCATAGGTTTACAAGATTAATTCCCAGGATGGCGGGACTGACATATGCTGAGAGAATGGATCAGCTGGGCTTGTACACTCTGGAGTTTAGATGGATGAGAGGGGATCTCATTGAAACATACAAGATTGTTAAGGGCTTGGACACGCTAGAGGCAGGAAACATGTTCCCGATGTTGGGGGAGTCCAGAACCAGGGCCACAGTTTAAAAATAAGGAGTAAGCCATTTAGAACGGAGACGAGGAAACAATTTTTCTCACAGAGAGTGGTGAGTCTGTGGAATTCTCTGCCTCAGAGGGCGGTGGAGGCAGGTTCTCTGGATGCTTTCACGAGAGAGCTAGATAGGGCTCTTAAAAATAGCGGAGTCAGGGGATATGGGGAGAAGGCAGGAACGGGGTACTGGTTGAGGATGATCAGCCATGATCACATTGAATGGCGGTGCTGCCTCAAAGGGCCGAATGGCCTACTCCTGCACCTATTGTCTATAAACACCTCTACAATATAGTCTCTCAATTTTCTGTACTCCCAGAAATATCCAAGACAGCCCAACTATATAGCTAGAATCCTGGAGACAGTCTCGTAAGAGCAGCACAGTGGTGCAGCAGGTTTTCTTCAGGTGATCTGGTTTCCTCACACATTCTAAAGATGTGCAGGTTTGTAGGTGTACATTGTCCCCAGTATGTACTGGTGATCGTCAGTCAGTGTAGATTCAATGGGCCAAAGGACCTGCTTCCACACTGTATCTCTAAAACAAACTGAATCTTATTTATAATAGTTTCAGTTTAATGGCATCCTTCCTCCAGCAGGGCGACCAAAACGGAACACAATACTCCAAGTGCTGCACTGATTAGCACAGGTGTCAGAGGTTATGGGGAGAAGGCAGGTCAATGGGGTTAGGAGGGAGAGATAGATCAGCCTTGATTGAATGGCGGAGTGCTTGCTGGGCCGAATGGCCTAATTCTACTCCTACTCCTTACCAATGTCTTGAACAACTGCAACCTAACGTTCCGACTTCTATTCTTAATTTCCTCACTGATGAAGCCCAGCCTTCTATTTCACCTATAATGCTGCTTTTGGGGAATAATGTACTTGTACACCTAGATCCTCTGCTCTACAACATTTCTCTGGGCCCTACCGTTCACTATGACTTCCAAAATTGCAGCTCCTCACACTTATCCAAATTAAATTCCGTTTGCTGATTAATATCCCACTGCAATTCTTGATAAGCATTTTCACTCTCTATGATACCAGAAGACAGAGCTTCTCAGAGGACTGGTAGTTTAATCATAGGGCATATCTCACTCTGCACTGAGTAGAAAAGCTGAGCATGCTGTGAAGATGACCTAAGAATCACTGAAAAAGGCCAAATAATAACACCTGTCACACCCCCTCCCTCAGAGGGAGGGAAGAAGGGGGAGGAGAGGGAGGGAAGGTGGGGTCAGAGGGAGGGAAGAAGGGGGGGGTGGAGAAGGAGGGAGGGGGAAGAAGGGGAGGAAGGAAGAGGCAGAAAAAAGGGGAGGGAGGGAGAGGGAGAAGCAAGGGAGGGAAGGGAGAGAGGGTGAGGGGGAGGAAGAGGGCGGAAGGAGAGGGTGGAGGGAGGGGTTGGAGGAGGGAGAGGATGGGGAGGGAGACAGTGGTGGAGGGAGGGCGAGGAGGAGGGACGTCTCCCTGCTTGCTGTACTACCGTCGCAGGTTTAGCAGACGACTGAGCCACTGTGACAAATCAGAGACAACCAGCAACACACACACGTGCCAAGACTCAACCGCCAGTTTAATATAAGACGTCAGAGGAAATGGGAGTGGTGGGTACAATTAGGACATTTTAAACGGCATGGACATACTTGGGTAGGAACGATATGGAGGAAATGGGCCAGATGCAGGCAAGTGGAAAAACGCATGGACCGTTTAACTTTATTTATTTATTTATTTATTAATTTATTTATAGGGCGTGATATAAACATGTGTGGTTTACACACAAAATGGTCCTCCCCCGCCAACAGTATACAAAAGGGTATACTTGTTTGAGAATGGAAAGACCACAGATTCCACCATTCTCTGCCTACTCCTTTTCCTGGTGGTCACCCATCTACTTTCGGCTTGGACCTTGGATATAAACCGGCTTGCATCCCAGAAGCTCAGTGTCCGGGGTGATCCCTCAGACGGTCAGTCGGGAGCTGCAACTGGACACCTTGCCCACAGACGTCGTCTGCAGGGACTGGACAATTTCCTGAATCTAGACCTGTGGTCTAGAATCACAAATAAACCAGGATTGCCAGGGCCGCACAATTCACGGCTCACTTGTGGAGGGTGTTTCCCTGCTTACTACAACTGGTGCTAGCTTTATACTACAGGTTTAGTTTAGTTTAGAGATACAGCCCTTCAGCCCACCACGTCTGCACCGACCAGCGATTCCCGCACATTAACACTATCCTCCACATAGGGACAACTTACATTGATACCAAGCCAACTATCCTACAAACCTGTAGAATGTGGGAGGAAACCGAAGATCTGAAAAAAACCCATGTGGTCATAGGGAGAACGTACAAACTCCATTCAGACAGCACCTGTAGTCTGGATCGAACGCAGGTCTCTGGCGTTGTAATTATACCAAACCAATTTACCTACAAACCTGTACGTCTTTGGAGTGTGGGAGTAAACCGAAGATCTCAAGTGGAAAAACCCACGGGGAGAATGTACAAACTCCGTGCCGATATAGTCGGGATCTCTGTACCACCATAGTCGGGATGCCGCACTGCTTAGGCTGATTACTATATTTTAAATTCTACACCATCAGGTTTTGAATTAATTGATTTAGGTATTTGAATTACAGTTGATCATGACCAATGATAATAGATTCAACCCTGCAGAAATATTTACAACTTTAAACATTACCTATCGCAAAGCTCTTGCGCTATCATAAGGTGTTTCAAGTGATATTCAATGGCCTTCTCATAGTCTTGAAGGAGAGTGTAAGTGTTTCCAAGACTGTAGCAGGCTTGTGCTTCGACAGCCCTGTCCTTTAGCTGTCGAGCAAGATGCAACGTTCTCCTGAATAAACACGAAAGAAGTTGGGTTAAGACGCTTTATCCAACATTCAAATATTTCAATATTTTGTAAAAGAGATTGAAATGGATCTGCAACTCCCATCCCCTCTCCCACCAGAAGAGTAAATATCATTGGCCTGAATCTACATTCACTGTGGAGCTACCTAATCATTCCAGAGATGCTGCCTGTCAGTTTCTCCCGCAGTTTGTGTCTATCTTCGGTGTAAGCCAGCATCTGCAGTTCCTTCCCACCTAATCATATCACTGACCTAAAAGCGCTCGCACAAATCTTGCATAATCTTACCAGTGCAAGGTGCCATCCAAATCCTCAGTGGCCCGCCCAGGAAGATAAAAACAAATCAGGACAAATAAATCCCACCAAGAAGACTTGCTGAGCAACTGAAAACTGACAGCTGGCTAATCCTCTGGGTTATAAAGTGAAATAATTTGACAGGAAATAGTTTTAAGATTTTAGTTGTGCATTGGGCACTATGGTGGCCCAGCGGTAGAGTTACTACCTTACGGTGCCAGTGACTCGGGTCCAATCCTGACTATGGGTGCTGTCCCGTGGGTTTTCTCCGGGTGCAATGGTTTCCTCCCACACTCAAAAGACCTACAGGTTTGTAGGTTAGATGACTGCAGTATTAATTATAAAATATATATCCTAGTGTATAGGATGGTGCTAGTGTGCAGGTAATTGCTGGTCAGCATGGACTCGATGGGCCTGTTTCCACGCTGTATCTCTGAAGTCTAAATCTAGTCAGCCGCAGATCCAACCCGTGGATGTCCTAACATGTAACAAAATTTCACACACTCTGCTATCAAATGATGAACAGCTATCAGCCATTTAGTTACACTCTGCTCACATGTCGAGATCTTGACACCTGCACAGTTAACATACAACATTGTCAATTCTTTTAAATCTGGGCATTTTATTAGACTCATGGCCACATGACTGAGTTTGTTCCATGGTGTAGTAGTTGGATATGTGAAGCACAGGTCTCGAGGTAATCAATCAAAATCCTCGTCATTGTGTAGGCTATTCAAATTGGCCAAAGTATCTCACTTTAGAAAACATCTTATAGGTTTCATGTACATTATAATAGCATGGGTCCAAAGTTAATGACATTTCCAATCCTTAGCCACTGAATTCACCCATACCCCACACACAAAGGAAAAACAGTACAATGGCATTACAACATTTACCTATAAGATTTATTAACTCACTGAAGGCTTCTAATATAAAGAATGCTCACTTGTAATATTCAGCAGCCACTGCAAATTCACCAAGAAACACGTGGGCATTTCCCAGATTACTGCATGCTCTCCTTTCAGCTGACCGATCTCCAAACTCTTTTGCAATTTCTAAGCGCTGCAATCATGAAATAAATTAATCAATGACAAACGATTTGCAATTGACACATACTGTATTCAATGCAGGAGGATGCAGACCATTGCCTTTGATAAAATTGGTTAGCTGTTTTTCCTCTGGACTGTTCAAGAAGGAACTGCAGATGCTGGAAAATTCGAAGGTAGACAAAAATGCTGGAGAAACTCAGCGGATGCGGCAGCATCTATGGAGCGAAGGAAATAGGCAACGTTTCGGGCAGAGGTTTCAGCCCGAAACGTTGCCTATTTCCTTCGCTGCATAGATGCTGCCGCACCCGCCGAGTTTCTCCAGCATTTTTGTCTTTCCTCTGAACTGGATGTGTTTAGAACAAGGAGACTTTACACAACATTGTTAAGTATTATGACTGCAGTATTTGTAAATAATTTAAGTTACTAGATATTGTGCAAATTCCATTTGTATACTCCAAAGGCGTACAGGTTTGTAGGTTAATTGGCTTGGTAAATGTAAAAAATGTCACTAGTGAGTGTAGGATAGTGTTATGTGCGGGGATTGCTGGTCGGCGCGGACCCGGTGGGCCGAAGGGCCCGTTTCCGCGCTGTGTCTGTAAACAGAACTACACTAAATGGAAATATGGAAATCTCTTGAATTAATTAGAGCAGTTTATACAGAGGATAAAATAAGGATAATAGGAAAAAAGGAAAAGAATGAATCAACACTGTTGAAGGGTGGAAGATTGCAACCTTCACGTGGTCCGCCCTGTTTCGACTAATGCAATCAACTCGACGTGCACAAACGGAAGAACAAATAGAACAAGTTGTCCAATAACTTTAGGCTGTGCGCACCACACGAAAGAAGAACACTGTTGAGAGGCTTTATACCTTGAAGGTGTTCACTCCAAGGTCAGTTGTCTACTGATCTACCACAGCAAATGGACAACAAAGATAGCCACACTTCCAACAAGATGCAAGATATTCGACTCAAATCCATGTGAAAATACTTCAACAACAATCCATTGGAATCTCCATGATGGCACCTAGAAATAGGGTCAATATCCTTACCTGTTGATGAGATCCAACGGCTTTTCTGAAGTTCCCCAAAAGATAATATGTATTTCCTAGATTCCCATATGCCCGTCCCTGGGCTGCTCGATCTCCAAGCTCTATAACTATTACCAAGTTTTCCCTGTGAACAAAGTGGTTACAGTTGTCATTAGAACTTTGTTTAACACAGGAAAGTTTAATATCCTTTAGGACCAGAAATTAACTTTTCCTGAAAAATATTAAATGACTTGGCCATTACGGCCTTCTTACAATGGCCAGTTTCAGGTTCAACAACCTTAAAGAAATCCCTCATACTTAATATCCCCTGCCCTGTAACTGAATGAATGAATGAATACATTTATTGGCCAAGTATATACCCATACAAGGAATTTGCCTTGATGCTCCTTTTGCCCAGAGCAAAAGGACGCTACAGACTTTTGGTTATTGAGTTGAGCTACTACTTGTGGAAATAAGCTGTTTTTATGTCTGGCTGTGGCAGCTTTGACAGTCCGGAGTCGCCTTCCAGAGGGAAGTGCTTCCAAGTGTTTGTGGCCAGGGTGAGTGGGGTCAGAAATGATCTTACCCACTCGCTTCCTGGCCCTTGCAGTGTACGGTTCGTCAATGGAGGGAGGGTGTGAAGGTTGCAGCCAATAACCTTCTCAGTTGATCGGACGATTCGCTGCAGCCTCCGGATGTCGTGCTTGGTCGCTGAGCCAAACCAGACCATGATGGGGAAGGCGAGGACAGACTACGATTGCAGTATAGAATTGCACAATCATTGCCTGTGGCAGATTGCGTTTCCTCAGCTGCTGCAGGAAGTACATTCTCTGTTGGGCCTTTGGGAGGGGCAAGTTAATGAAGTGTGTGTGGAGGAGCCTTTTGGGACCAGTTACCACAGTTCGATTAGGTTTAAGATAGTTATGGATCAGGACGGAGAGGGTCCACGTGTTAAAATGCTCAACTGGGTACGGCCAACTTTGAAGGTATGAGAGAAGGTCTCGCTCAAGTTGACTGGAGCAGGTTATTTGTGGGGAAAGGACCATCGGCCAAGTGGGATTTTTTAAAAGTGTACTGAAGAAAGCTCAGGATAAGTACGTCCCAGTTAGAGTGAAGGGCAAAGCAGGGAAACGCAAGGAAGCTTGGCTGACGAGGGAAATTGAGAAGTTAGTCAAAAACAAGTAGGGTGCATGGGACAGGTATAGGCAGCTGGGATCGAGTGCATCCCTGGAGGAGTTTTGGGAACTAAGGAGCAAACTAAAAAAGGAAATCAGAAGGGCAAAAAGGGGACAGGAGATAGCTCTGGCAGGTAGCATTATGGACAATCCCAAAAGATTATATAAATACATAAGGGGGAAAAGGGTAACCAGAGAGAGAGAGAGAGAGAGAGAGGGAGAGAGAGAGAGAGAAAGTGGGACCTCTCAGGAATCAAGTGGTCACCTCTGTGAAGAGCCACAGGAGATGGGCAAGGTCCTCAATGAGTATCTTTCCTCTATATTTACCGAGGAGAAAGACAGTTGGACGAAGGAAATTGGAGCAATCATTGAAAGTGTCTTGAGAGCAGTCACGGATACCGTCCAAGAAGTACTGAAGGTACTGTCATGTATGACGGTAGACAAATCTCCAGGGCCAGATCAGATATATCCGAGGACATTGCGGGAAACTAGAGAGGAAATTGCGGGAGCCCTGGTTGAAATTTATGAGCCGTCCTTAAATATGGGAGAGGTGCCGGAACTACTGTGCATAGTTCCCTGAAGGTGGAATCGCATGTAGATAGGGTGGTAAAGAAAGCCTTTGGTGTGCTGGCCTTTATAAATCAGAGCATTGAATATAGGAGTAGGGAAGTAATGTTAAAATTGTACAAGGCATCGGTAAGACCAATTCTGGAGTATGGTGTACAATTTTGGTCGCCTAGTTATAGGAAGGATGTCAACAAAATAGAGAGAGTACAGAGGAGATTTACTAGAATGTTGCCAGGGTTCCAGCAACTATGTTACAGAGAAAGGTTGAACAAGTTAGGTATTTATTCTTTGGAGCGCAGAAGGTTAAGGGGGGACTTGATTGAGGTCTTTAAAATGATGAAAGGGATAGACAGAGTTAACGTGGATACGTTTTTCCCATTGAGGGTAGGGAAGATTCAAACAAGAGGGCATGACATGAGAATTAAGGGACAGAAGTTTTGGGGTAACGTGAGGGGGAACTTCTTTACTCAGAGGGTGGTGGCTGTGTGGAATGAGCTTCCAGCAGAAGTGGTGGAGGCAGGATCGATTTTAACATTTAAGAGTAAAGTAGATAGGTATATGGACGCGAAGGGAATGGAGGGGTATGGTCTGAGTGCAGGTAGATGGGACTAGGGGAAAACAAATGGTCGGCACGGACTGGAAGGGCCGAGAGGGCCTGTTTCCATGCTGTAATTGTTATATGGTTATAAGACTGGAGGGTGACAAAGTTGTACCTCTTTTTAAGAAGGGCTGCAGGGAAAATGCTGGGAACTATTGGCTGGTGAGGTTAACATCTGTAACTTACTGGAGAGTATTCTGAGTGATAGGTTATACAAGCATTTGGATGGGCAAGGGTTGATTGGGGATAGTCAGCATGGCTTTGTACGTGGGAGGTCATGTCTCACAAATCTGAATTATATTTTTGAAGACATGACCAAAAAGGTTAAGTAAAGGCTAATGGTGGAAGGTTGCTTCTCAGACTGGATGCCTGTGACTAGTGGTGTGCCTCAGGGTTCAATGCTGGGCCCGTTACTGTTTGTCATCTACATCAATGATTTGGATGAGAACATACAGGGCAAGGTTAGCAAGTTTGCTGATGATACAAAAGTTAGTGGTTTTGCAGATAGTGAAGATGGTTGTGAAAGATTGCAGCAGGATCTGGATCAATTGGCCAGGTGGGCGGAGGAATGGTTGATGGAATTTAATACAGAAAAGTGTGAAGTGTTGCATTTTGGGATGTCAAACAAGGGCAGGACCTACACAGTAAGTGGAGGCCTCTGGGTAGTGTTGTAGAGCAGAGGTATCTAGGAGTACAGGTGGATGGTTCCTCGAAGGTCGAGTCGCAGGTAGATACAGTGCCCTCCATAATGTATGGGACAAAGACCCATCATTTATTTATTTGCCTCTGTACTCCACAATTTGAGATTTGTAATAGAAAAAAAAATAGAAGAAATTGCAGCAGTGTTTATACATAATCCCCCCATTTCAGGGCACCAGAATGTTTGGGACTCAGCAGTGTCAAGTAAATGAAAGTAATCATGCTTAGTATTCTGTTGCATATCCTTTGCATGCAATGACTGCTTGAAGTCTGCACTTCATGGACATCACCAGATACTGGGTGTCTTCTCTGGTGATGTTCTGTCAGGCCTGTATTGCAACCATCTTTAGCTTATGCTTGTTTTGGGGCCTAGTCCTCTTCATTTTTCTCTTCAGCATATAAAAGGCATGCTCAATTGGGTTCAGATCGCGTGATTGAATTGGCCACCAAAGAATTGACCATTTTTTAGCTTTGAAACAGTTTTTGTTGCTTTAGCAGTATGTTTGGGATCATTGTCTTGCTGCAGAATGAACCGTCGGCCAATGAATTTTGAGGCATTTGTCTGAACTGGAGCAGATAGGATGTGTCTATACACTTCAGAATTCATTATGCTCCTACCATCAGCAGTTGTATCATTAATGAAGATAAGTGAGCCAGTACCTTCAGCAGCCATACATGCCCAGGCCATAACACCCCCACCAACGTGTTTCACAGATGAGGTGGTATGCATTGGATCTTGGGCAGTTCCATCTCTCCTCCGTATTTTGCTCTTGCTATCACTCTGATATATTGATCTTCGTCTCATCCGTCCACAAGACCTTTTTCCAGAACAGCGGTTGCTCTTTTAAGTACTTCTTGGCAGACAGTAACCCAGCCATCCAATTTTTGCAGCTAACCAGTGGTTTGCATCTTGCAGTGCAGCCTCTGTATTTCTGTTCATGAAGTCTTCACGGACAGTGGTCATTGACAAACCCACACTTGACTCCTGAAGAATGTTTCTGATCTGTCGGAGAGGAGTTTGGGGGTTTTCCTTTATTATAGAGAGAAATCGGTCATCAGCTGTGGAGGTCTTCCTTGGCCTGCCAGTTCCTTTGCAATTAGTAAGCTCACCAGTGCTCTCTTTCTTCTTAATGATGTTCCAAACATTGATTTCCATAAGCCTAAGTTTGGCTGATGTCTCTAACAGTTTTATTCGTTTTTCTCAGTCTCATAATGGATTTTTGACTTTCATTGGCACAACTTTGGACCTCATGTTGGTAAACAGCAATAAAAATTTCCAAATGTGATGGAAAGACTGGAGGAAAGTCTAGGTGCTGAGAGCTCTCTTCTACCTGCATTAAACACACCTGAGCAATTACACACACCTGTGAAGCCATGTGTCCCAAACATTATGGTGCCCCGAGATTTTTTTGGGGGGGGGGGGGGGGGGGGGGGGGGAGACACACACTATGTATCAACAGCTGTAATTTCTACATGGTGAAATAAATGTATAAAAATACCTTTTATTAAAATCTGGCAATGTGCACTTTAACCACATGCGATTTTTTTTTTTTCTATTACAAATCTCAAATTGTGGAGTACAGAGGCAAATAAATAAATGATGGGTCTTTGTCCCAAACATTATGGAGGGCACTGTGAAGGCTTTTGGCACTTTGGCCTTCAACAGTCAGAGTATTGAGTATAAAAGTTGGGAGGTCATGTTGCAGTTGTGTAAGATGTTGGTGAGACCACATTTAGAATATTGTGTTCAGTTCTGTGCACCATGTCACAGGAATGATATTCTCAAGCTTGAAAGGGTACTGAAAAGCTTTACGAGGATGTTGCCAGGACTAGAGGGTGTGAGCTATAGGGAGAGGTTGAGTAGGCTGGGTCTCTATTCCATGGAGCGCAGGAGGATGAGGGGAGATCTTATGGAGATATACCAAATCATGAGAGGAATAGATCAGGTAGATGCAGTCTCATGCCCAAAGTAGGGGAAATCGAGGACCAGAGGACATAGGTTCATGGTGAAGGGGAAAAGATTTAATAGGAATCCGAAGGGTAACTTTTTCACATAAAGGGTGGTGGGTGTATGGAACAAGCGGCCAGAAGAGGTAGTTGAGGCTGGGACTATCCAATCGTTCACAAAACAATTTGACAGGTACATGGATAGGACAGGTTTGGAGGGATATGGACCAAGCGCAGGCAAGTGGGACTAGTGTAACTGGAACATTGTTGGCCGAAGGGCCTGTTTCCACACTGTATCACTTTGATAGTAGTGTAGAGTGAATAGTTGAGGTTTTTGTGCATATCTCTTCATCGTTTGGTTCATTAAGTTTCGACCCGGAACATCACCATTCCTTCTCTCCAGAGATGCTGCCTGTCCCGCTGAGTTACTCCAGCATTTTGTGCCTATCTTTGACCAGACTTTACTAGCTTCATTTTGCACCAAACATTATTCATGTTATTCCCTTATCATGAATCCATACACTGTGGATGGCTCCATCAGAATCATGTATGGTCTTTTCCACCGACTAGTTAGCACGCAACAAAAGCTTTTCACTGTACCTCGGTACATGTGTCTATAAAACAACTCAACAACAAGACTAAGACACAAGGAACTGCAGATGCTGGAATCTTGTTCAGAACTCAGTGCTGCAGAACTCAGCAGGTCAGGCAGCACCTCGAGACGATCTGAGTTAGTAACATTTCAGGATGGCACCCTTCTTCATTCTCAAAAAGAGTTGGACTTTTTCCTCTGGCAACATCCCTCACCAAACATAGTAGGCAGCAATATCCATTATTGCCTCAAATTTTGAAACACTGAATATTTTAACATAAAGTAAAATGTGGTACAATGGCAGGGCAGCAAAATTAAGTGAATGTGCAGGAAGGAACTGCTGAAGCTGATTTAAAGCAAAAATGGACACAAAAAACTGGAGTAACTCAGCGGGTCAGACAGCATCTCTGGAGAGAAGGAATAGGTGACGTTTCCACTAGGGTCTATCTAAAATTAAGTGAATAGTGTGTTCAGAAGAAATGTAAGCCACACAAGCAACTCAAACTTCTATGAATTCATGCAAGAGCTACTCACTTATAGTATTCTGAAGCTTTCTGTAAAACGTCCATCACCTCTTCGGGAAAGTTGCCTGGGTCTTGTGCTTCTGCACAAGCCAGGGATTTACCATGGGCATGGTATGCATTGCCCAGGTTATACAGTGCTCTTGCTTCACCCACCTGTTCAGCAGCACAAAATAGAAAAGCATAAAATAGCATAATAAAAGTGCAGTAGAGTCAAGAAGGCCCTGATAATCATTAGACATTTCAAGGGTGTGTGCATGTGTCCAATCATGAATTCTGTTTGTGGTTAACACCACCCAAAACTCTGCCTGCCCCAGAATGAGGAACATTAGTTCACAGAAGAATTCTGAGCCAACTTATCACCTTTGCAATCCATCCTGTGGACCTAATCTCAGTTGATTTCATACATATACAACAGCTGAGTCTTTGTCTAGTAGATTTGACCAAAATTTTGAGCATCTCCCTTGAAAGATGAAACAACCTTAGTTTGGTTAAAACTCCAAAAATATGCAATGTGAATAGTATAATTCTATATGCATGCCATCATTCTTTCACTCCTTCCACTAAAGTGTTTCACTGTACCTCAGTACACGTGACAATAAACTAAACTGAAACGCTCCAGGGCCATAGTTCCTGCTCTCCTTCCACTCTCCGGGACTGTAGTTCCTGCTCTCCTTCCACTCTTCAAGAATGTAGTTTCTGCTCGCCTTCCACTGACATTGCGATTGCTTTCCTTACTACTGATTCGACTTGCAGATTAACTTTTTGGGAATCCTGCACCAGCATTCCCAAGTTTATTTGCACCTCTGATTTCTGGATTCTCTCCCCATTTCGAAAATAGTCTACAGGGTTATAGTTCCTGCTCTCCTTCCACTCTTGACATCCATAGTTCCTACAATCACTTGTAACTCCCTATTGTAAATTTAGTATTCTGTGTAACATTGAATTAAAAATGGATTGAAAATATTCTGAAGTATCAATTCAATAATATCAATAGCCTGGTAAATATGATAGTCTAGAAACATAGAAAATAGGTGTAAGAGGAGGCCATTCGGCCCTTCGAGCCAGCACCGCCATTCATCGTGATCATGGCTGATCGTCCCCAATCAATAACCCGTGCCTGCCTTCTCCCCATATCCCTTGATAGAAACATAGAAAGTCTATGGTCTAATACCACCCAAAGTTCTGAGCATACCAAATTAATATTTTACTGTCATTTTCCTTGAATGTGAACTTTATCTACTCCACAGTAATTCACTTTCACTGCAGTGTTTAAATAATTCACTCATTGTTTTCTCAAAGTAAGGCCGATAAGCAATATCCCTCCGTAGGCGTATACATTTTTAGAAAGACATTGACCATCAATCTCCCTCTAGAACTAATGGTGAGAAGCAACTACTTGATCTCCACGAGGGTACACAAAAGGCTGGAAAAACTCAGCGGGTGCAGCAGCATCTAAGGAGCGAAGGAGATAGGCGAAGTTTCGGGTCGAGACACTTCTTCAGACTGGTCAGGGATCAGGGAAATCAGAGATATAGAAGGTGATGAGGAGAGATAAAGAACAATGAATGAAAGATATGCAAAAAAGTATCGATGATAAAGGGAACAAGCCATTGTAAGCTGTTTTTAGTGTGAAAATGAGAAGCTAGTGCGTCTAGGGTGGGGGAGAGAGATAAGAGAGAGGGAATGCCAGGGCCCGAGGGCTGAGGGAGAGGTGGGAAGGGGAGGAGACAGCAAGCGTTAACAGAATTGAGAAAATTCAATGCGCAAGCCCAGAGGATGCAGACTCCACAAGCGGAATATGAGGTGCTGTTCCTCCAACTTGCGATGTTGCTCACTCTGGCCGTGGAGGAGGCCCAGGACCGAGAGGTCAGATACGGAATGGGAGGGGGAGTTGAAGTGCTGAGCGGGAGGTCGGGTTGATTAATGCGGACCGAGCTGAGGTGTTCGGCGAAATGATCGCCAAGCCTCCGCTTGGTCTCACCGATATAAATCATCTGGCATCTGGAGTTCCTTCTTTAACACTTGATCTCCACGATTTCCTTTAAATTTCTAATGCCATCATAAAAAAGTCACAATGAACACCTGACATGTATAAGTGATATTACTTAAAATGGCATAGAAATATAGATGGCACGTCAAATCATTTAATGACCTCTACCTTATCACGGAGCTCTCTTGAAATATCCAAATGTCTTTGGCAGCAAACTACAGCTTCATCAAAACGTCCCAAAAGTTTAAAGGTGTTGCCAAGGTTGCCACTGGCTTTTGCTTCACCCAGTCGGTCACCAATTGTTCTGAAAATTAAGCAAGTAATAGATTATAACATGCAACTAGCAACACTTCCTGCATTGCACTTGTTCATAATGCTCATCTCATCCTATTGAAGCACAGTTAACATAATTGTGGATTATGTACCTTGAAGGCTTTGAAAGTCTTGAAGATTATGTACCTGAAGACTACTATCAGGATGATAGTCTTCAAGGTACATGCAGGTGTATGATGTTGAGACGTGTGCGCTTAGATGCACCGAGTCTCTTGCCCAGAGTAGGTGAATTGAGGACCAGAGGGCAGAGGTTTAAGATGAAGGAGAAAAGATTTAATAGGAATTTGAGGGGTAATTTTTTCACACAGAAGGTGGTGAGTGTATGGAACAAGCTACCAGAGGACGTAGTTGATGTAGGGACTATCCCCATGTTTAAGAAACAATTAGACATGGATAGGACGGGTTTGGAAGGATATGGACCAAGCATTGGCAGGTGGGACTAGTGTTGCTGGAATACTTTGGCCGGTGTGGGCAAGTTGGGTAGAAGGGCCTGTTTCCACTCTGTATCACTCTGTGACTGAGGATGCCCAGCTTCTAATCAGTTATGATACCAACACTATTTATCGACCTTCTAAAGTTTCTTGTGACTGATATGAGAATTGCAGGGAAGGGAAGTCTGCCCTCTGTACCATGTGTGTTTAGGCATTTATCCTGCTACCTCCTCATCATGCAGTTAGAAAACATTCTTAACTCTGATGTAGAGGAGAAAATGTTATTAAAGCTACTGATAAAGCCCATTGCTCCAGATACCCCTGCAACAATATCATGCTCTGAGCAAAATGAACTCAACCATCTTTCTCAGTTGTAGGTACTGAAGATATCACTGAAGTGTTTTCGATAGCAGTTATTCTGGAGTTAAGTGTTTCTTGGAACCACACTCAGCTAAATGCTATATGACCACAAAAGTAATTCATCATTTTTAGCAGAATTCTGAAATTTGTCTCTTGTCCATAATTGCATTAATGGAGTCATAAAGTCACACAGCATGGAAACAGGCTCTTCGGCCCAACATGTACGCGCTGACCAACATGCCCCATCTACACTAGTTCCATTTGCCTGTGTTTGGCTCATATCCTTCTAAGTCCGTTCCTTACAAGTACCTGTCCAAATGTTTTTCGATCGTTGTACCTACCTCAACAACCTCCTCTGGCAGCTCTGACCATACACCCACCACTCTTTGTGGGGGAAAAAAGTTGCCCCTCGGTTGTATTTACCCTGTTAAAGAATCTGCTCGTCAATACTTGGTTCAAGCACACTAAAGTTGCACGGTTAATGATCTTAATCACAGGGTGGTGAATCTGTGGAATTCTTTGTCACCATAGGTTGTGCAGGCCAGCACTGGATATATTTAAACCAGAGATGGATATATTCTTGATCAGTACAGGTGTCAAGGGTTATGGGGAGAAGGCTGGGGAATGGGGTTAGGAGGGAGAGATAAATCAGCCATGATTGAATGGCAGTGTAGATTTGATGGGCTGAATGGCCTAATTCTCCAGCTTCCCATTAATCTTTGCAATGTTATATGCCCTCTCTTTTAGTTTTATGCTATATTTGACTTCCCTCATCAGCCACGGTCATCTCATTCTCCCTTACAATCTTTCTTTTCCTTTGGAATGAAACTATCTTGTTTTTTCCCCCAATTGTTCCCAGGAATCCCTGCCATTGCTGTTCCACCGTCATTCCTGCTAGGGTCCCTTTCCAATCAATTTTAGCCAGCTCCTCCCTCATGCCTCTTTAGGTCACCCTTGGTCAACAGGAATACTGACATCTACAATTTCATCTTCTCCCTCTCAAGGGTTGAGCATCTTATTCTGGTCACTACCCCCTAGTGGTCCCTTTATTTCAAGCTCCCGAATCAAACCTGGTTCATTACAGAATAACACATCTCAAACTGCCTTTTCCCTGGTATGCTCAACTACAAACTGCTCTAAGACACCATCTCGTACATTATAGATCAGCGGCGTAGACTCGATTGGCCAAATGACCTAATTCTGTTCCTAGAAGCTAGAAGTTGTTTAACACATTGTTGGGGCAGCACGTAGATTATCGTGTTCAGTTTTGTTCACTTTACTGTAAGAAACATAGAAATTGGGTGCAGGAGTAGGCCATTCGGCCCATCGAGTTAGCACCTCCATTCAATGTGATCATACCTGCCAACTTGTGAGATTGAAAAATCGGAATCCTATTAGTCTGACGTCAGTGAGGGCGGGGCACGTGACGTCAGTAAGGGGCGGGGCAGGTGACGTCAGTAAGGGGCGGGGCAAGTGACGTCAGTAAGGGGCGGGGTAAGTGACGTCAGTGAGGGCGGGAAAGTGACCTCAGGGGGGTTACACAAAATGCTGGAGAAACTCAGCGGGTGCAGCAACATCTAAGGAGCGAAGGAGATAGGCGACGTTTCGGGTCGAGACCCTTCTCAGTCTGAAGAAGGGTCTCGACCCAAAACGTCGCCTATCTCCTTCGCTCCTTAGATGCTGCTGCACCCGCTGAGTTTCTCCAGCATTTTGTGTAACCCTCGATTCTCCAGCATCTGCAGTTTCTTCGTCAACTCTCAGTTTGTGAGTGTTGGTGAGGCGGGAACGGGCTGGCCCCGACCCGACCTGACGCACTCGCGGTCACTCACCGGGCTGACAGTCCCGGCGGCGGCGGCGGCAGCGGCGCTGAGGTGAGGTGACCGGTGAGTGTTGCCCGTCTGGGCCGGACCGGACCATCTCTCCCTGCCCCCTCATCGCCTCTTCCCTGCCCCTGAAGTGATAATGAACGTATTTGGCTTACTACCCCACAGGATGATCGTTGATTTCCCCCTCTCCACCCTCCTCCCCGGTGCCCACCTGACTCGCACCTACTTCTCCCCTGCGCTTCTGAGTCTAGACGCTCCAGCCGTTCCATCCCAATTCCGATTTTTTTGTCTCAATATTCCGAGAAAAAAAAAATCGGAAAAAAAAAAATCGGAAAAAACACATAGAAAGTTTCTGTGTGTTTTTTTTTCCGATTTTTTTTTCTCGGAATATTGAGACAAAAAATCGGGGAATTCGGGAATTGGGATGGAAAAATCGGAAGAATTCCGCCCAAATCGGAATGGTTGGCAGGTATGTCAATGTGATCATGGCTGATCATCCAAAATCAATACCCCTTTTCTGCTTTCTCCCCATATCCCTTGATTCTGTTAGCCTCAAGAGCAAAATCAAACTCTCTCTTGAAAACATCCAGTGACTTGGCCTCCACTGCCCTCTGTGGCAGAAAATTCCACAGATTCACAACTCTCTGGGTGAAAAAGATTTTCCTCATCTCATTACAAATGGCCTACCCCTTATTCTTAAACTGTGACCCCTGGTTCTGGACTCTCCCAACATCAGTAACATTTTTCCTGCACCGAGGCTGTACAATCTCTTAAGAATTTCATGTTTCAAAAAAAATCCCCTCTCATCCCCCTAAATTCCAGTGAATATGATGCCATTTGGAATATTGTGAAGTTTTGGGCTCCATATCGGAGGACGGATGTGCAAGCATTAGAGAGGGTCCAGAGGTTTACGAGAATGATCCTGGGGATGATTGGGTTAACGTATAAAAGCTAAATTGCTAAAGCAACTGCGACTATCCAGGATGAAACTGGCAGTGTGTTAATAAGAGTCAATTGTGCTTGAAATCAGTGGAGAAGTTACATGTAAACTTTTTGAGATTGAATTCATTTGACTTTAATATTCATAGGTGCTCATTTATATGTATGGGTGTCCGTAGGTTGGTCATTTGTAGCCCGGGTGGGCCTGTAGAAGACCACAATCTTTACATTAATAATAGACTGGCACCGAATCAGAAGATTGCAAAGTGTGATTATTTTTTTAAAGAGATGGAAAAGATCTGTAGGAACAGTCATACGGCATGGAAACAGGCCCTTCAGCCGAACTTGCCCACTGACCAACATGCCCCATCTACACCAGTCCCACCTACATTGCGTTTGGCCCATATCCCTGCCCTATCCTGTCTAATTGTTTCTTAAACATTGTAATAGTCCCTGCCTCAACTACCTCCTCTGGCAGCTTGTTCCATGCACCCATCACCCTTTGTGTGAAAAGGTTACCCCCTCAGATTCCTATTATTAAATCTTTCCCCCGTCTCCAAGGCACACCGCTGGTTACAAGCCACCAGTCCGAACAGCAACCTTCTGCTATCACCCTCTGCTTCCTTCCATTAAGCCAATTTTCTATCCATTCACCTATCTCTCCTTGGATCCCATGCCACTTAACCTTCCAGAGCAGATCACCATGAGGCACCTTGAGTTGAGTTTTATTTTATTGTCACTTGTACCGAGGAGGAACAGTGTAAACCGTTTTTATTTACGTGCTAACCAGTCAGCGGAAAGACAATACCTGATTACAATCGAGCCATCCAATGTACAGATACATGAGGGAATAATGTGAATAATGCTTAGTGCAAGATTATATCAGTAAAGTCCTATCAAAGAGTCTGAGTATCTCCAATGAGGTAGATAGTAGTTCAGGAAAGCTCTCTAGTTCGGGTAGGATGATTCAGTTGCCTGAGAACAGCAGGGAAGAAACAGTCCCAGAATCTGGAGATGTGCATTTTCACACTTCTAACTTTTGCCCAATGGGAGAGGAGAAAGAGGGAGTGGTCAGGGTGAGACTCATCCTTGATTATGCTGGTGAACCTTTTCAAATGCCTCGCTAAAATCCACGTAAACAACACCTACAGCACTGCACTCATCAACATTTTTAGTCACATCTTCAAAAAACTCAAACTCATTCACAAGACACGACCTCCCAGTAATAAAAACATGCTGATTCTCCCTAATTAGCCCTTGTCCATCTAAATGCCTGTCTATCCTATCCCTCATAATACTCTCGAGTAACTTTCCAACTACAGATGTTAAGCTCACTGGCCTGCAGATCCAAGCCTTTTTCCTACAGCCCTTCTGGAATAGAGGCACAACAATCAGATCAGGTAACATCACATCAAGAAATAAATACCGGAAACTCACTGTCAAGAACATTATTCAGTTCACTGTAGTTTATTACCAAAATTGTTATAATTTTGAGTAAGCACAGGACTACAAGATTATTACAAAGCTGTCATCATGAAAACTAAGTAATGCACAACAAATGCTGATCGTTATTTAATATCTGTAAAATCTGGTATTTTGTTAGTTCACATGCTTGATCAATGGTGTTTTATCATTAATGTTTTATTATTATTAATGTTTAGTGTTTTCTGAGTCATTCGTAACTGTCACTGTATGTCATGTTGTTACTTGTGGGCGGAGCACCAAGGCAAATTCCTTGTATGTGAATACTTGGCCAATAAACCTACTTACTTAATATAGAGATTAAAGGAGGTAGGGAGAACGGAATATACTGTGTAGGAAGGAACTGTAGATGCTGGTTAACACCGAAGATTGACACAAAATGCTGGAGTAACTCAGCGGGAATATACTGTGGTACAAGACATACCATATACTGTGGTATATCTTGTGTACATAGTTATTAAAAGGCATTCACTGGATGTAGAGGGATTAATTTCAAACCAAAAGAATCTTTGAACTGAGTAAGTAGCCTAAAATGAATCCAGTGATCTTGGAACACTTGACGCTTACCTTGCTAGGGTGAGGTCGTGATGGTGGAACTCCAGAGCTTTCGAATAATCATGCAAATAAAAATACGCATTTCCAAGCTGACTGTAGATGGCGCTGAGAGTTTTCAGATCCTCTGTTCCAACCTGAACTGCTGCTTCAAAAAAGGATACACCAGCTCGACAGTCACCTGCTTTACAAAGCCGTTCACCTTCTAGAGCTAGCTCCAAGCAGGACGCTTCCATTCTGCAAAATAATGACAAAAAAAAGTAACTAATCAGATAATGCAACAATCAAGAGGCAACAAACTGGCACGAAATAGAGGAATTCATCTTGCTTATTGTGTCGGAAGTTATAAGAGTCAAGAGTGTTTTATTGTCATATGTCACAGATAGAACAATGAAATTCTTACAACAGAACATAACACAACAGAATCAGAGATGCCAACCCTAAATTTAGTTCACAGTAACATTCAACCCATTTGTCCGTAACAAATGGGGGTAAATGCATTTCTCTCAGTAACATACTACTCACTTGGGGTTGTTGCCGGCGGCTATGCGCCTGCGCACTGGTGCAGATCAGCGGGCTGCCGGCGGGCGGGTGCAGCACATGCGCACTTGGCAAGGTTGCCGGCGGGGGTCTGCGCCTGCGCACTGGGTGGGGGTGGGGGGGAGGCCCGGTGATGGGGCTGCCGCGAGCGGCTGGCTGGCGGACAAGAAACGTCGCCGTGTCGCTGATCGCGCGGGCCGGCGCCGCCCGGGCTCTTGGCCGGGCGTGGCTGCGAGCTGCCGGGCTGGCAAACCGGGGGCACATGGCGCCGGCGTTCACCACAGGAGGAACACCGGCGCGGCGGTGTTCCGTAACAACATGTTTGGCTGCCGGAACACCGTAATATGGTTATTTCGTCGGGACAAATTACGGCGAATCCGGGACACTTGGCACCTCTGCAGAATATGTAAACATAGTACACTGTAAATGAAATAAACGAGAAAACATATACATATGTGTGTGTGCACACAAAAGAAAACAAATAAATAATAATAGTGCAATAATAGTCTGTGTGGTTCAAGTTCAAGTGAGTTTTGTCATGTGTCCCTGATAGGACAATGAAATTCTTGCGTAGCTTCGGCACACAGAACATAGTAGGCATTTACTACAAAACAGATCAGAGTGTCCATATATCATTATATAAATACATACACACATGAATAAATAAACTGATAAAGTGCAAATAACAGATAATGGGTTATTAATGATCATAGTATTGTCCGAGCCAGGTTTAATAGCCTGATGGCTGTGGGGAAGTAGCTATTCCTGAACCTGGTCGTTGCAGTCTTCAGGCTCCTGTACCTTCTACCTGAAGATAGCAGAGAGATGAGTGTGTGGCCAGGATGGTGTGGGTCCTTGATGATGCTGCCAGCCTTTTTGAGGCAGCGACTGCGATAAATCCCCTCAATGGAAGGAAGGTCAGAACCGATGATGGACTGGGCAGTTTACACTACTTTTTGAAGTCTTTTCCTCTCCAGGGCGCTCAAGTTGCTGAACCAAGCCACGATGCAACCGGTCAGCAAGCTCTCTACTGTGCACCTGTAGAAGTTAGAGAGAGTCCTCCTTGACAAACCGACTCTCCGTAATCTTCTCAGGAAGTAAAGGCGCTGATGGGCTTTCTTAATTGCATTAGTGTTCTCGGACCAGGAAAGATCTTCAGAGATGTGCACGCCCAAGAATTTGAAGCTCTTGACCCTTTCAACCATAAGGTATTGATATAAACGGGACTGTGGGACCCCATCCTATCCTTCCAAAGCCCACAATTAGTTCCTTAGTTTTGCTGGTGTTGAGGGCCAGGTTATTGTGCTGGCACCATATGGACAGTTGCTCGATCTCTCTTCTATACTCTGACTCATCCCCATCAATGATACATCCCACAACAGTGGTGTCGTCAGCGAACTTGATGATGGAGTTTGCACTGTGACAGGCTACGCAGAGCTTATTAGAGGTTGTACTGTTGTGTACTGTTGTACCCGAAGATAGAGACAAAAAGCTGGAGTAACTCAGCAGAACAGGCAGCATCTCTGGAGAGAAGGAACGGTTGACCTTTCGGGTTGAAACATTGTGTCCATCTCTTGTTTATTGCTTGGTTTGTAAAACGATAGGTGAAGAAAGGAAAAGCAAATGAACAAAGGTCATAGAAAATAACACTGGAGATATAGCAGATATTTGTCATCTTAAAAGAATTAAGTACCAAGATAGTGGATGCATTAATCATTATTTTTCAGCTGTTAGAGATCACTAGATTGGATAACGGTTCAAAACACACAGGAAGCCTAACATCTATTGTGAGAAAAAAAAAAAAAATCAATTAAAGTATTAACAATTTGTTTGGAAAATCATAATCTATTCAAGGGTTCTCAGCATGGCTTTTTTGGGGGGGAAATTTTATTTTTCTCCCATAGGATTTTCAAAATTAAAGGTCTTTTCATTGGCAATATGTTTATTTTGTTACTGTAGCTAAAAAATACTGAAGACTATATTCTTCAGCCTGAAGAAGGGCCTCGACCAAAATGCCACCTATTCCTTCTCTCCAGAGATGCTGCCTGACCCGCTGAGTTACTCCAGCATTTTGTGTCTACCTTGGATTTAAACCAGCATCTGCAGTTCTTTCCTACACACTGAAGACTATAGGTTACATTGTTTAACAGTGTACATTTGCACAAGTGTTAATTGAAGCAATGTCTTGTCAATTTCAATGATTACCTGCAGTTAAAGTCAGTGTGTTCTTTAGAGATAAGGTGTGGGAGAGGTTATATAGCAATGGGTCGTCTTCCACCCTAGATAGACACAAAAGTAATTCAGCGGGTCATGCAGCATCTCTGGGAAAAAAGGAATAGGTGGTGTTTCGGGTCGAGGCCCTTCTTCAGACAGGTCACGACCTGAAACGTCATCTATTCCTTTTCTCCAGACGTCCCGCTGAGTTACTCCATCATTGTGTGTCCATCTTGGGTGTAAAACAGCATTTGCAGTTCCTTCCTGCACATTTCGTCTTCCACCCTATACTGTTTCTTTCCAAGAATGTTTATTTTCTTCATGGCAGTTCCCAAAGTATTTTTTAAGTGGTTATCTAGTTCCCCATATAAACTCACTAGCATCCCCCTCTCTCAAAAAAAAAACCGAGGCCATGTAAGTTATATCCCAAGACAAACAGGTTTGCTTTACACCTTTAGAAATTAACCAGATAACTCCAACCTGCAGCTCACCCAGTGCCCATTAGTCAATTCTATTAAATTAATCCAAAGTTCAATGTCCAGTTATATTTGAATCACTGCTTTGTTTACACACATTTCTGACCAATTCAAATAAGTAGGACATGTGTTTCTTAAACCAAAAGGAAATAAAAATCCAATAAATACTTTAGTACTTAAACATATAAGGAACACATGGCTGAAGTGCTGAACTACTATTTACCTCATGGAGTGACCTTTGGACTATGCTTGATCAGACTTTGCTGGCTTTACCTTGCACTAAATGTTATTCCCCTATCGTATCTTTACATTGTAAATGGATCGATTGTATTCATGTTTTGTCTTTCTGCAGACTGGTTAGCAAGCAACAGAAACTGTTCACTGTACCTCGGTACACGTGACAATAAACTAAATTGAACTTTCTGAACCTAATCAACATTTCAAAGCGACGATCTGACAAAACATTTAGCTACCGTTGCTCATCAACCTTTCCTATAGTTACATATTCTCAAGCATCTGCATCGTTGTCACACAAGTTGCCTACATTTAACATACCATGTGTTAACTTTAAATGAAGCAATTACACATAGAAAAAAGCAACCATCCCTATAGCCACAATCAAGCCTCCAGTTGGAGACACGACTCAGCCAGCACAGATGTTTCTCAATATCCATCCATATTTTATAACTTCATTATTTTTTTAAAACTGGTAATGTAAGAGTACTCAGATCAATTTCAACCCTTTGTAAGTTAGTTTAGTTTGGAGATACAGCGCGGAAACCCTTCGGCCCACCGACCAGTGATCCCCACACATCAACACAACCCTACACACACTAGGGACAATTTACATTTATACCAAGCCAATTAACCTACAAACCTATACGTCTTTGGAGTGTGGGAGGAAACCAAAGATCACGGAGAAAACCCATGGGAAGAATGCACAAACTCCAAAAAGACAGCATCTGTAATTGGGATTGAAACCGGGTCTTGGACACTGTAAGGCAGCAACTCTACCACTGTGCCATCCTTTGTACTTGAACACAAAATAATTAGACCAGCTAAATTTTGGATGACTTTGGATACGAGTTGCACCCATAGGGTTTCAATTAGTTTGCTGTATTAGATACATTTCCGAGTGAACCACCCACAGGCAATTTCTCATTCTCAGACTTTGTAAGCATGGGATACCATCCAGCCCATAAACAGCAATGTCCTCTTTGCCAGCTCCCAAACCTACTTGAAATGACTGCACTATCAACATCATTTGACACTCCCAAATAGAAGTCACATTGACAAATGTGGAAAGCAAGACCAGGCAGAGAGAAATTCCTGCTCGCACTTATGGACTGGTGCAGTGGTCACTGAGGTCGTGGAGGAATAGTAAAGCATCGGCACAGTTGGCACCAGTTTACACTTGTCCAGGTGCATTAGTTTCATGTGTAGGAAGGAACTGCAGATCCTGGTGTAAACCGAAGATAGACACAAAAAGCTGGAGTAACTCAGTCAGGCAGCATCTCTGAAGAAAAGGAATAGGTTATGTTTCGGGTCATGACTTGTCTTCAGACAGTCTGAAGAAGGGTCTCGACCCAAAATCATAATAATGACAGGATCACTGGGCTTTTTTTGCATTATCAATGCTTTTGTCTTATTCGTTGTCACTGTGATGGATATCAGGAATTAACGGTATAAACAACCCTAACATTATAGAGTTGTATCCCAAGTCAATGGTTCACAACTTGCATTTCCATAACATAAAATTGCACCGTCTGCGCAAAAAGTGAGAACTAAAATATGCGTTATTTTAACATAAATTCCACAAGAACAATTTTATTTTCAATTTCTCAAGTTTTGGGGTGGTGAATTCTGTAAGCGCAGATTTCCATTACCAGAATGGCCATAATGGTTGGGGAGGGGGGACAGGGGTGGTCACCTGTATGTTTTTCTCCTTGTTAATTTATTTTTGCTTCAAAGGCTGAAACAAGACTAACTCAATCAAGAATTTCACTAAAACTAGATGGTGAATGAAATAATGTTCAAATACATCTACAACTAAATAAACTGCATTTATTAAAATCACTCGTCAATTATTTTAGATTAGCCCCTACAAATAGAAAGTTCAACATCATATCTGTGATGTTTTCCTGCCATTGCAAGTATCACTACAAATCATTCTCTGCAAGAAGATAGCCACAAAAAGCTAGAGTAACACAGCGGGTCAGACCCTTGTCTGAAGAAAGGTCCCGGCCCGAAAAGTCACCTATTCCTTTTTCTCCAGAGTTACTCTGGGTTGTTGTGTCTATCTGTGGTTTATACCAGCATCTGCAGTTCCTTCCTACACATTGTGTGGTCAGCGTGGACTCGGTTGGCCGAAGGGCCTGTTTCCGTGCAGCATCTATAAACTAAAAAACGAAGCTACCAGAGTTTCAAGAATTCAAACTAACTGAGCTTTACATGCATCAGAGAGCTGTGCTCCCACATTCCACTTCAAATGACACATATTCTGCATTAGGACTATGGTGGAAGCCAGCCAGCTAGCTCCCTTGCACAATCACATGAACCTGTGACAAGGCAGAGCACGTTCACTGGACAAATTCTATTCCAGACAAACTCCTTCCATGAACCCAAGCCTAATAAGAGAATTCGACAAAACTGACTTCTTAAAGGAATGGCTGGAAGGGCTATGCCTATTTACAAACACCATCATTTCCTTGATTTCCTTTCTGTCCACCCTAACCAGTCAAGTAATCCACTCGTGCAAATTCATTAGGGCTACTTAGAGCCCCTTTGGGACAAATAGTTTAGATGTGTTTACTGTTGCTGGCTAACCAGTCAGCAGAAAGACAATACATGATTACATTCGAGCCTTCAGTGTACCAGATATGATTACGAGGGAATAGCTTTTAGTGCTATTATATTATAATAAAACATTAATAATAAAACATTATTGATTAAACGTGAATTAAATTAAATACCAGAGCAAAAGGAGGCTACAGATTTTTGGTTATTGAGTAGAGCTACTACTTGTGGAAAAAAGTTGTTTTATATCTGACTGTGGCGGCTTTGGCAGTCCTGAGTCGGGGGGGGGCCTTTCATGAGGGAAGTGATTCAAAGAGTTTGTGGCCAGGGTGAGAGGGGTCAGAGATGATCTTACCCGCACTCTTCCTGACCTTGTAGTATACAGTTCGTCAATGGAGGGAAGGTTACAGCCAATAACCTTCTCAGCTGATCGGACGATTCGCTGCAGCCTATTCTCCGGATGAGTGTTGGTGGCTGAGCCAAACCAGACCATGATGAAGACGGTGAGGACAGGCTCTACGATGGCCATATCCAATTGGACCATCATTGCCTGCGGCAGATTGTGCTTCCTCAGCTGCCACAGGAGTACATCTTGTTGTGCCTTTTTGACTGTGGAGTCGATGGTAGGGCCTCCTCCCATTTAAGGTCCTTGGAGATGATGGTTCCAAAAACTTACAAGACTCCACCAGAGTGACTGTAGTGTTGTTGATGGTGAGTGGGGTGAGGGAGGCTCTCATAAGTCTACAATCAATTCCACTGTCTTTAAGAGCATTGAGCTCCAGGTTGTTGCAATGGGCACCGGGACACCAGTTGCGTCATTCCCTGTCTGTATACATAGAAACATGAATTAGGTGGCAGGAGTAGGCCATTCAGCCCTTCGGCTGTGCCACCGCCATTTTCAATCATGTTCATGGCTGCTATCCAAATCAGTATCCGTACCTGCCTCCTCTCCATACCTTCGATCCCTTAGCCAAAGGGCACAATCCCAACTCACTCTTAAATATAGCCAATGAACTGCCTTCAACTACCCTCTTGTGGCAGAGGTTCCAGAGGACTCACCACTCTCTGTGTGAAAAAAGTCTTTTCATCTCGGTCTTAAAGGATTTCCCCTTATCCTTAAGCTGTGACCCCTTGTCCTGGACCTTCCCCACATTCGGGAACAATCTTCCTCTTGCATCTAGCCTGTCAACCCCTTAAGAATTTTGTAAGTTTCTATATGATACCCTCTTAATCTCCTAAAATTTCCACGAAGAGTATAATCGGTCTATCAGTCTTTCTTTCATAAGACAGTCCTGGACATCCCAGGCTCAAAATGCTTCTGTAGGCAGATTCTTCCCTACTGGACAGTCCAATCAGGGTTGTGTCGTCCGCAACTTGAGAAGCTTTTGACAGAGGGTGTCTGTGGAGTTGGTCTTGTAGAGAGAGTAGAGGAGAGGGGAGAGTACAGCCTTGCGGTGCTCCTATGCTGAGGGCTTGCGGGTCCGAGATGTGCTTTCCCAGCCTCACATGCTACTTCCTGTCTGTCAGGAATCTGGTGATCCAGCGACAGAGGGGTTCTGGCACAGTCAACTCGGAAAGTTTGGAATGTATTAGCTGTGGCACAATAGTGTTGAATGCAGAGCTAACATCAACAAACAAAATCCTCGCATAGGTCTCGGACGTGCTGGATGATGAAGTGCAGGCCCAGGTTGACTGTATCATCCACAGATCTATTGGCCCGATATGCAAACTGCAGTGGATCCAACAGGGAGTCTGTGATATTTTTCAGCTTGGCCAGCACAAGCCTTTCAAGGGACTTCATGACTACAGAGGTCAGTGCGACAGGCCTGTAATCATTAAGACCAGTAATCCTTGCCTTTTTGCGTATACATTTTCAAACTTGCCAGATGGGAGGGGGGAGAAGACGGAGTGACTCATCCTTGATTATGCTGCTGGCCTTGCCAAGGCAGCATGAGTGTAGATGAAGTTAATGGATGGGAGGTTGGTTTGTGTGATGGCCTGGGCTACGTCTACAACTCTCTACAATTTCTTGCGGTCTTGGATGGAGCTGTTCCCAAACCATGCTATGATGTACCCCGATAAAATCCCGTCTACGGCACATCTGTAGAAGTTGGTGAGAGTTGCAAGGACATGCCGAACTTCTCAGGAAGTAGAAGCATTGGTGTGCTTTCTTGGCCATTGGTTCTACATCTAGTCCAGGAGAAGTTGTTGGTGACATTTGCTCTGAGGAATTTGAAGCTTTCAACCATCTCCTTTGGCGCTGTCAGTGTATAACAGGGTTCACTTCCTGAAGTCGATCACTATCTCCTTTGTCTTACTAACATTGAGAGAAAGGCTGTTGCCTTGACAACAGGTCATGAGGTACTCCATCTCACCTTGCCATGATTTGATATCCAGCCCACTTGGTGGTGTCATCTGCAAATTATAATTGATAGGATCAGTACTTTGGCTCCAGTCATTAGGTAATAAGGAGTAAAGAATGGGGCTGAGAACGATCCTTGCAGAACACAAAGTGTTAAAGGATTATTGTAGACGATGAGTTGTCCCTATCCTCAGCTGATTGGGGTTGTTGGTGAGGAGTCAAGGATCAGTTGCAGGGATGAATGCTGACTCCAAGTTCCACGAGTTTGGTGATGAGCTTGGATGGGATATTAGTATTTAAGGCAGAGCTGTAGTGTATGATAGAGTCTGAAATAGTGCTCTCTTCTCCAAGTGTTTCTATGGATGAGTGTTGGCAGGAGATGGCATCGTCCATGAGCCTGTTGTGGCAGCCGGTGAACCGCTCTGGGTCCAGACTGGATTTAATGCATCCATAACTAGCCTCTCAGAGCACTTCATGATGGTGCGTTGTCAAGTAGTCTTTTAGGCATGAAATCTTACTTTTCTTCCACACCGGGATGATAGTCGTCTTCTTGAAGCAGGTGGCTACCTCAGAATGGATTAAAGGTGTCCCTGAATACTTCCCGTTAGTTGGTCAGCGCAGTTTCTAAGGACAGCCTGGAACTCAGTCCGGGCCAGATGCTTTCCGTGGGTTCCCCCTTAGGGAGGCCGATCTAGCGGGAAATGCAGCTTATCTGAAGAGAAGGAATGGGTGACGTTTCGGGTCGAGACCCTTCTTCAGACTGAGAGTCGAGGGGGAGGGAAAGGGAAACGAGAGATATAGGCGATGATGTAGAGATATAGAACAAATAATTTAATTTCAGTTCAATATAAAACAAAGATTCAGTTTGAAATGTTTCAAATCAAAAATAAGTAAAAGTAATAGATCCGCATTAATATAGAAATATGCAAGTATTTTTATAATTCACTACTCATCTCTTTAATGAATGAAATTAAACCTACCTGTAACGGATGTGATAGGGGTGTTCATGAAGGCTAACCAAAATATCATTTGCATCCATTCAGCTGCTTAAGGTAGTGATGTACATATCACTGTAGGTTCAGCCAGAATATCAATACACGTAATGTCATAAATTTAACTGAACAAATAAATAGATTCCATAAAAGTGAAGGTTGTGGTGAAGTGAAGGAAAAGTGAAGCGCGGCTTCATCCTTTTCACCAAAAAAGGGCCTATTCAAATACGTTGTGTAGGATGGAGCTGAAGTATGCCATCAAAAGTTGTTTTGATACACAAAACTTGCCCAAAATTCTTGTGTAACGGGCCTTCTCAATCCTTCAAGTATCTGCAAAATGAACATAAAATCCAATAGTCTCATAAATAATCACTCTGTGATGTGGATCCAGTATTAGTGACATAAGCAAGTCCCTTCCTCCACCCAAACCCATAGACAGGAAGGGTAGAGTTAATACTTTTGTTCTGGTCCATAACTTTCACCCCACAGCCTGCACATTCAACACGTCATTCTATGATTGTGATCCACCACCAATAAATCCCACCCATTTCCAGAGAATTTTCGATTCACACATCCCTTCTCACCCAAAAATACCCTCTCCTCTGAGGACTTTCCACTACAAGTGAGGAGATGCAAACACCTGACCTTCTACCAACTCCCTCACCTCCATCTGGAGGGAACTAGCAGCCAGTCCATGTGAGACAGATTCTTTTCTGCATCATTGTACTGCACTCAGCGCTCCAATGTTCTCATCTTTAATCAGTTGGACCAAATATAGACAAGGCAACATTTCACAAACACATGTCTGTCTGCCAAGGCTTGCTGGTTCGCTGGTAGCTAACTATTTTTAACTCTCTCCCCAATTCAAACACTTGCTCTTCTATGGCCTCCTCATCACCAGAGTGAGGGGACACACACAACTGAAAGGATATATTCCATGTGGATAAAGTATAAATGGGAAAAGGTGCAGCCAGCTTTTGGAGAACTCAATAGTGACATTGCAGGTCGGGAATCGTCCTAGTTTGAAATAAGTGTGCACATGTATTTTTACAAATTTTAGATAACTTACCTGAACCCCCCCCCCCCCCCACCCCCCCCTCCCATGTTCATGCCCTCCCCCTCCCTCCCCTGCTCCCCCTTTCATCCCGTTCCCTACAAGATGCACCAATGTCTGCCTTTCCCTCTGGCCTCTTCCACTTATATCCCTTCTCTGGCATAACATTTCACACTCTTTCATTCTCTCAAACTTTTGTCTTTACTCTAGTTTTATTACGGACGTGGGCGAGACAAAGGATTTCGGAGTTGCGAATTGTGAAGATAGAGGAAGAATTACAAAGTGGAAGCGCAGGGGAGAAGTAGGTGGCGGTAGGAGGGCAGGGGGAGGAGGGTGGCGAGGGGAAATCAACGATCATCCGCGGGGTAGTAGCCAAATAAGTTCATTATCACTTCAGCGGCCTTCAGTTGGCCATTTCAAGCGCGGCGTCAAAGTTCTCTCCGAGTTGTGTACACACGTTAACTACTTATTTAAGGAACTGGATCCAAACAGAAAAGGGGCATATGGTAAGAGCATTAGGGTGTGAGGAAAGAGGCGATGAGGGAGCAGGGAGAGAAGGTCCGGCCAGAAAACGGGACAACACTCACGTACTCAACCTCAACTACCTACCTCCTCAGCGGCCGCTGCGCTGCTGGCGGC